>CM067362.1:1883469-2163512 GCA_034401795.1 Chaetoderma sp. LZ-2023a
AATGCAGAAGTGGCACTATAGATACAGGAGCAGCCTGCTGTGGTGGTGTGGTCTGTGTTATCGTTCTGAAAATTAGTGTTCTAGATCTCTTAATGTGCCATGAGAATGCAGAAGTGACAATATAGATACAGGACCAGCCTGCTGTCGTGGTGTGGTCTGTGTTTAGCGTTCTGAAAACTAGTGTTCTGGATCTCTCAATGTGCCATGAGAATGCAGAAGTGGCAGTATAGATACAGGAACAGTCTGTTGTGGTGGTGTGCTCTGTATTAATGTTCTGAAAACTAGTGTTCTGGATCTCTTAATGTGACATGAGAATGGAGAAGTGACACTATAGATACAGGAACAACCTGGTGTGGTGGTGTGGTCTGTGTTAGCGTTCTGAAAAATAGTGTTCAAGATCTAGTAATGTGCCATGAGAATGCAGAAGTGGCACTATAGATACAGGAACAGCTTGCTGTGGTGGTCTGCTCTGTGTTAACGTTCTGAAAACTAGTGTTCTCGATCTCTTAATGTGCCATGAGAATGCAGAAGTGGGATTATAGATACAGTAACAGTCTGCTGTGGTGGTGTGCTCGGCGTTAGCGTTCTGAAAATTAGTGTTCTAGATCTCTTGATGTGCCATGATAATACAGAAGTGGCACTATAGATACAGGAACAGCTTGCTGTGGTGGTGTGCTCTGTGTTAACGATCTGAAAACTAGGGTTCTCGATCTCTTAATGTGCTATAAGAATGCAGAAGTGGCAGTATAGATACAGGAACAGCCTGCTGTGGTGGTGTGCTCTGTGTTAGCGTTCTGAAAACTAGTGTTCTCGCTCTCTTAATGTGCCATGAGAATGCAGAAGTGGCAGTATGGATACAGGAACAGCCTGCTGTGGTGGTGTGCTCTGTGTTAGCGTTCTGAAAACTAGTGTTCTAGATCTCTTAATGTGCCATGAGAATGCAGAAGTGACAATATAGATACAGGAAAGTCTGCTGTGGTGGTGGGCTCTGTGTTAGCGTTCTGAAAACTAATGTTATGGATCTCTTAATGTGCCATGAGAATACAGAAGTGGCACTATAGATACAGGAACATCCTGCTGTGGTGGTGTGGTCTGTGTTAGCGTTCTGAAAATTAGTGTTCTAGATCTCTTAATGTGCCATGAGAATGCAGAAGTGACAATATAGATACAGGAACAGCCTGCTGTGGTGGTGTGCTCTGTGTTTAGCATTCTGAAAACTAGTGTTCTGGATCTCTTAATGTGACATGAGAATGCAGAAGTGGTACTATAGATACAGCAACAGCCTGCTGTGGTGGTGTGGTCTGTGTTAACATTCTGAAAACTAGTGTTCGGGATCTCTCAATGTGCCATGAGAATGCAGAAGTGGCAGTATAGATACAGGAACAGTCTGTTGTGGTGGTGTGCTCTGTGTTAATGTTCTGAAAACTAGTGTTCTGGATCTCTTAATGTGACATGAGAATGGAGAAGTGACACTATAGATACATGAACAAACTGCTGTGGTGGTGTGGTCTGTGTTAGCGTTCTGAAAACTAGTGTTCTAGATCTCTTAATGTGCCATGAGAATGCAGAAATGGCACTATAGATACAGGAACAGCTTGCTGTGGTGGTGTGCTCTGTGTTAACGTTATGAAAACTAGTGTTCTCGATCTCTTAATGTGCCATGAGAATGCAGAAGTGGCAGTATAGATACAGGAACAGCCTGCCGTGGTGGTGTGGTCTGTGTTAGCGTTCTGAAAACTAGTGTTCTAGATCTCTTAATGTGCCATGAGAATGCAGAAGTGACAATATAGATACAGGAACAGCCTGCTGTGGTGGTGTGCTCTGTGTTTAGCGTTCTGAAAACTAGTGTTCTGGATCTCTTAATGTGACATGAGAATGCAGAAGTGGTACTATAGATACAGCAACAGCCTGCTGTGGTGGTGTGGTCTGTGTTAACATTCTGAAAACTAGTGTTCGGGATCTCTCAATGTGCCATGAGAATGCAGAAGTGGCAGTATAGATACAGGAACAGTCTGTTGTGGTGGTGTGCTCTGTGTTAATGTTCTGAAAACTAGTGTTCTGGATCTCTTAATGTGCCATGAGAATGCAGAAGTGACAATATAGATACAGGAACAACGTGCAGTGGTGGTGTGCTCTGTGTTAGCGCTCTGAAGACTAGTGTTCTGGATCTCTTAATGTGCCATGAGAATGCAGAAGTGACACTATAGATACAGGAACAACCTGCTGTGATTGTGTGCTCTGTGTTAACGTTCTGAAAACTAGTGTTCTGGATCTGTTAATGTGCCATGAGAATGCAGAGGTGACACTATAGATACAGGAACAGTCTGCTGTGGTGGTGGACTCTGTGTTATCGTTCTGAAAACTAATGTTATGGATCTCTTAATGTGTCATGCGAATGCAGAAGTGGCACTATAGATACAGGAGCAGCCTGCTGTGGTGGTGTGGTCTGTGTTATCGTTCTGAAAATTAGTGTTCTAGATCTCTTAATGTGCCATGAGAATGCAGAAGTGACAATATAGATACAGGACCAGCCTGCTGTCGTGGTGTGGTCTGTGTTTAGCGTTCTGAAAACTAGTGTTCTGGATCTCTCAATGTGCCATGAGAATGCAGAAGTGGCAGTATAGATACAGGAACAGTCTGTTGTGGTGGTGTGCTCTGTATTAATGTTCTGAAAACTAGTGTTCTGGATCTCTTAATGTGACATGAGAATGGAGAAGTGACACTATAGATACAGGAACAACCTGGTGTGGTGGTGTGGTCTGTGTTAGCGTTCTGAAAAATAGTGTTCTAGATCTCGTAATGTGCCATGAGAATGCAGAAGTGGCACTATAGATACAGGAACAGCTTGCTGTGGTGGTCTGCTCTGTGTTAACGTTCTGAAAACTAGTGTTCTCGATCTCTTAATGTGCCATGAGAATGCAGAAGTGGGATTATAGATACAGTAACAGTCTGCTGTGGTGGTGTGCTCGGCGTTAGCGTTCTGAAAATTAGTGTTCTAGATCTCTTGATGTGCCATGATAATGCAGAAGTGGCACTATAGATACAGGAACAGCTTGCTGTGGTGGTGTGCTCTGTGTTAACGATCTGAAAACTAGGGTTCTCGATCTCTTAATGTGCTATAAGAATGCAGAAGTGGCAGTATAGATACAGGAACAGCCTGCTGTGGTGGTGTGCTCTGTGTTAGCGTTCTGAAAACTAGTGTTCTCGCTCTCTTAATGTGCCATGAGAATGCAGAAGTGGCAGTATAGATACAGGAACAGCCTGCTGTGGTGGTGTGCTCTGTGTTAGCGTTCTGAAAACTAGTGTTCTAGATCTCTTAATGTGCCATGAGAATGCAGAAGTGACAATATAGATACAGGAACAGTCTGCTGTGGTGGTGGGCTCTGTGTTAGCGTTCTGAAAACTAATGTTATGGATCTCTTAATGTGCCATGAGAATACAGAAGTGGCACTATAGATACAGGAACATCCTGCTGTGGTGGTGTGGTCTGTGTTAGCGTTCTGAAAATTAGTGTTCTAGATCTCTTAATGTGCCATGAGAATGCAGAAGTGACAATATAGATACAGGAACAGCCTGCTGTGGTGGTGTGCTCTGTGTTTAGCGTTCTGAAAACTAGTGTTCTGGATCTCTTAATGTGACATGAGAATGCAGAAGTGGTACTATAGATACAGCAACAGCCTGCTGTGGTGGTGTGGTCTGTGTTACCATTCTGAAAACTAGTGTTCGGGATCTCTCAATGTGCCATGAGAATGCAGAAGTGGCAGTATAGATACAGGAACAGTCTGTTGTGGTGGTGTGCTCTGTGTTAATGTTCTGAAAACTAGTGTTCTGGATCTCTTAATGTGACATGAGAATGGAGAAGTGACACTATAGATACATGAACAAACTGCTGTGGTGGTGTGGTCTGTGTTAGCGTTCTGAAAACTAGTGTTCTAGATCTCTTAATGTGCCATGAGAATGCAGAAGTGGCACGATAGATACAGGAACAGCTTGCTGTGGTGGTGTGCTCTGTGTTAACGTTATGAAAACTAGTGTTCTCGATCTCTTAATGTGCCATAAGAATGCAGAAGTGGCAGTATAGATACAGGAACAGCCTGCAGTGGTGGTGTGGTCTGTGTTAGCGTTCTGAAAACTAGTGTTCTAGATCTCTTAATGTGCCATGAGAATGCAGAAGTGACAATATAGATACAGGAACAGCCTGCTGTGGTGGTGTGCTCTGTGTTTAGCGTTCTGAAAACTAGTGTTCTGGATCTCTTAATGTGACATGAGAATGCAGAAGTGGTACTATAGATACAGCAACAGCCTGCTGTGGTGGTGTGGTCTGTGTTAACATTCTGAAAACTAGTGTTCGGGATCTCTCAATGTGCCATGAGAATGCAGAAGTGGCAGTATAGATACAGGAACAGTCTGTTGTGGTGGTGTGCTCTGTGTTAATGTTCTGAAAACTAGTGTTCTGGATCTCTTAATGTGCCATGAGAATGCAGAAGTGACAATATAGATACAGGAACAACGTGCAGTGGTGGTGTGCTCTGTGTTAGCGCTCTGAAGACTAGTGTTCTGGATCTCTTAATGTGCCATGAGAATGCAGAAGTGACACTATAGATACAGGAACAACCTGCTGTGATTGTGTGCTCTGTGTTAACGTTCTGAAAACTAGTGTTCTGGATCTGTTAATGTGCCATGAGAATGCAGAGGTGACACTATAGTTACAGGAACAGTCTGCTGTGGTGGTGGACTCTGTGTTATCGTTCTGAAAACTAATGTTATGGCAGTCTTAATGTGTCATGCGAATGCAGAAGTGGCACTATAGATACAGGAACATCCTGCTGTGGTGGTGTGGTCTGTGTTAGCGTTCTGAAAACTAGTATTCTGGATCTCTTAATGTGCCATGAGAATGCAGAAGTGACAATATAGATACAGGAACAACCTGCTGTGGTGGTGTGCTCTGTGTTAGCGTTCTGAAAACTAGTGTTCTAGATCTGTTAATGTGTCATGCGAATGCAGAAGTGAGACTATAGATACAGGAACAGTCTGCTGTGGTGGTGGGCTCTGTGTTAGCGTTCTGAAAACTAATGTTATGGATCTCTTAATGTGCCATGAGAATACAGAAGTGACAATATAGATACAGGAACAGCCTGCTGTGGTGGTGTGCTCTGTGTTTAGCGTTCTGAAAACTAGTGTTCTGGATCTCTTAATGTGACATGAGAATGCAGAAGTGGCACTATAGATACAGCAACAGCCTGCTTGGTGGTGTGGTCTGTGTTAGCGTTCTGAAAACTAGTGTTCTAGATCTCTTAATGTGCCATGAGAATGCAGAAGTGACAATATAGATACAGGATCAGCATGCTGTGGTGGTGTGCTCTGTGTTAGCGTTCTGAAAACTAGTGTTCTGGATCTGTTAATGGGCCATGAGAATGCAAAAGTGACAATATAGATACAGGAACAGCCTGCTGTGGTGGTGTGCTCTGTGTTTAGCGTTCTGAAAACTAGTGTTCTGGATCTCTTAATGTGACATGAGAATGCAGAAGTGGCACTATAGATACAGCAACAGCCTGCTGTCGTGGTGTGGTCTGTGTTAACGTTCTGAAAACTAGTGTTCGGGATCTCTTAATGTGCCATGAGAATGCAGAAGTGGGATTATAGATACAGTAACAGTCTGCTGTGGTGGTGTGCTCGGCGTTAGCGTTCTGAAAATTAGTGTTATAGATCTCTTGATGTGCCATGATAATACAGAAGTGGCACTATAGATACAGGAACAGCTTGCTGTGGTGGTCTGCTCTGTGTTAACGTTCTGAAAACTAGTGTTCTCGATCTCTTAATGTGCCATGAGAATGCAGAAGTGGGATTATAGATACAGTAACAGTCTGCTGTGGTGGTGTGCTCGGCGTTAGCGTTCTGAAAATTAGTGTTCTAGATCTCTTGATGTGCCATGATAATACAGAAGTGGCACTATAGATACAGGAACAGCTTGCTGTGGTGGTGTGCTCTGTGTTAACGATCTGAAAACTAGGGTTCTCGATCTCTTACTGTGCTATAAGAATGCAGAAGTGGCAGTATAGATACAGGAACAGCCTGCTGTGGTGGTGTGCTCTGTGTTAGCGTTCTGAAAACTAGTGTTCTCGCTCTCTTAATGTGCCATGAGAATGCAGAAGTGGCAGTATAGATACAGGAACAGCCTGCTGTGGTGGTGTGCTCTGTGTTAGCGTTCTGAAAACTAGTGTTCTAGATCTCTTAATGTGCCATGAGAATGCAGAAGTGACAATATAGATACAGGAACAGTCTGCTGTGGTGGTGGGCTCTGTGTTAGCGTTCTGAAAACTAATGTTATGGATCTCTTAATGTGCCATGAGAATACAGAAGTGGCACTATAGATACAGGAACATCCTGCTGTGGTGGTGTGGTCTGTGTTAGCGTTCTGAAAATTAGTGTTCTAGATCTCTTAATGTGCCATGAGAATGCAGAAGTGACAATATAGATACAGGAACAGCCTGCTGTGGTGGTGTGCTCTGTGTTTAGCGTTCTGAAAACTAGTGTTCTGGATCTCTTAATGTGACATGAGAATGCAGAAGTGGTACTATAGATACAGCAACAGCCTGCTGTGGTGGTGTGGTCTGTGTTACCATTCTGAAAACTAGTGTTCGGGATCTCTCAATGTGCCATGAGAATGCAGAAGTGGCAGTATAGATACAGGAACAGTCTGTTGTGGTGGTGTGCTCTGTGTTAATGTTCTGAAAACTAGTGTTCTGGATCTCTTAATGTGACATGAGAATGGAGAAGTGACACTATAGATACATGAACAAACTGCTGTGGTGGTGTGGTCTGTGTTAGCGTTCTGAAAACTAGTGTTCTAGATCTCTTAATGTGCCATGAGAATGCAGAAGTGGCACGATAGATACAGGAACAGCTTGCTGTGGTGGTGTGCTCTGTGTTAACGTTATGAAAACTAGTGTTCTCGATCTCTTAATGTGCCATAAGAATGCAGAAGTGGCAGTATAGATACAGGAACAGCCTGCAGTGGTGGTGTGGTCTGTGTTAGCGTTCTGAAAACTAGTGTTCTAGATCTCTTAATGTGCCATGAGAATGCAGAAGTGACAATATAGATACAGGAACAGCCTGCTGTGGTGGTGTGCTCTGTGTTTAGCGTTCTGAAAACTAGTGTTCTGGATCTCTTAATGTGACATGAGAATGCAGAAGTGGTACTATAGATACAGCAACAGCCTGCTGTGGTGGTGTGGTCTGTGTTAACATTCTGAAAACTAGTGTTCGGGATCTCTCAATGTGCCATGAGAATGCAGAAGTGGCAGTATAGATACAGGAACAGTCTGTTGTGGTGGTGTGCTCTGTGTTAATGTTCTGAAAACTAGTGTTCTGGATCTCTTAATGTGCCATGAGAATGCAGAAGTGACAATATAGATACAGGAACAACGTGCAGTGGTGGTGTGCTCTGTGTTAGCGCTCTGAAGACTAGTGTTCTGGATCTCTTAATGTGCCATGAGAATGCAGAAGTGACACTATAGATACAGGAACAACCTGCTGTGATTGTGTGCTCTGTGTTAACGTTCTGAAAACTAGTGTTCTGGATCTGTTAATGTGCCATGAGAATGCAGAGGTGACACTATAGTTACAGGAACAGTCTGCTGTGGTGGTGGACTCTGTGTTATCGTTCTGAAAACTAATGTTATGGCACTCTTAATGTGTCATGCGAATGCAGAAGTGGCACTATAGATACAGGAACATCCTGCTGTGGTGGTGTGGTCTGTGTTAGCGTTCTGAAAACTAGTATTCTGGATCTCTTAATGTGCCATGAGAATGCAGAAGTGACAATATAGATACAGGAACAACCTGCTGTGGTGGTGTGCTCTGTGTTAGCGTTCTGAAAACTATTGTTCTAGATCTGTTAATGTGTCATGCGAATGCAGAAGTGAGACTATAGATACAGGAACAGTCTGCTGTGGTGGTGGGCTCTGTGTTAGCGTTCTGAAAACTAATGTTATGGATCTCTTAATGTGCCATGAGAATACAGAAGTGACAATATAGATACAGGAACAGCCTGCTGTGGTGGTGTGCTCTGTGTTTAGCGTTCTGAAAACTAGTGTTCTGGATCTCTTAATGTGACATGAGAATGCAGAAGTGGCACTATAGATACAGCAACAGCCTGCTTGGTGGTGTGGTCTGTGTTAGCGTTCTGAAAACTAGTGTTCTAGATCTCTTAATGTGCCATGAGAATGCAGAAGTGACAATATAGATACAGGATCAGCATGCTGTGGTGGTGTGCTCTGTGTTAGCGTTCTGAAAACTAGTGTTCTGGATCTGTTAATGGGCCATGAGAATGCAAAAGTGACAATATAGATACAGGAACAGCCTGCTGTGGTGGTGTGCTCTGTGTTTAGCGTTCTGAAAACTAGTGTTCTGGATCTCTTAATGTGACATGAGAATGCAGAAGTGGCACTATAGATACAGCAACAGCCTGCTGTCGTGGTGTGGTCTGTGTTAACGTTCTGAAAACTAGTGTTCGGGATCTCTTAATGTGCCATGAGAATGCAGAAGTGGGATTATAGATACAGTAACAGTCTGCTGTGGTGGTGTGCTCGGCGTTAGCGTTCTGAAAATTAGTGTTCTAGATCTCTTGATGTGCCATGATAATACAGAAGTGGCACTATAGATACAGGAACAGCTTGCTGTGGTGGTCTGCTCTGTGTTAACGTTCTGAAAACTAGTGTTCTCGATCTCTTAATGTGCCATGAGAATGCAGAAGTGGGATTATAGATACAGTAACAGTCTGCTGTGGTGGTGTGCTCGGCGTTAGCGTTCTGAAAATTAGTGTTCTAGATCTCTTGATGTGCCATGATAATACAGAAGTGGCACTATAGATACAGGAACAGCTTGCTGTGGTGGTGTGCTCTGTGTTAACGATCTGAAAACTAGGGTTCTCGATCTCTTACTGTGCTATAAGAATGCAGAAGTGGCAGTATAGATACAGGAACAGCCTGCTGTGGTGGTGTGCTCTGTGTTAGCGTTCTGAAAACTAGTGTTCTCGCTCTCTTAATGTGCCATGAGAATGCAGAAGTGGCAGTATAGATACAGGAACAGCCTGCTGTGGTGGTGTGCTCTGTGTTAGCGTTCTGAAAACTAGTGTTCTAGATCTCTTAATGTGCCATGAGAATGCAGAAGTGACAATATAGATACAGGAACAGTCTGCTGTGGTGGTGGGCTCTGTGTTAGCGTTCTGAAAACTAATGTTATGGATCTCTTAATGTGCCATGAGAATACAGAAGTGGCACTATAGATACAGGAACATCCTGCTGTGGTGGTGTGGTCTGTGTTAGCGTTCTGAAAATTAGTGTTCTAGATCTCTTAATGTGCCATGAGAATGCAGAAGTGACAATATAGATACAGGAACAGCCTGCTGTGGTGGTGTGCTCTGTGTTTAGCATTCTGAAAACTAGTGTTCTGGATCTCTTAATGTGACATGAGAATGCAGAAGTGGTACTATAGATACAGCAACAGCCTGCTGTGGTGGTGTGGTCTGTGTTAACATTCTGAAAACTAGTGTTCGGGATCTCTCAATGTGCCATGAGAATGCAGAAGTGGCAGTATAGATACAGGAACAGTCTGTTGTGGTGGTGTGCTCTGTGTTAATGTTCTGAAAACTAGTGTTCTGGATCTCTTAATGTGACATGAGAATGGAGAAGTGACACTATAGATACATGAACAAACTGCTGTGGTGGTGTGGTCTGTGTTAGCGTTCTGAAAACTAGTGTTCTAGATCTCTTAATGTGCCATGAGAATGCAGAAATGGCACTATAGATACAGGAACAGCTTGCTGTGGTGGTGTGCTCTGTGTTAACGTTATGAAAACTAGTGTTCTCGATCTCTTAATGTGCCATAAGAATGCAGAAGTGGCAGTATAGATACAGGAACAGCCTGCCGTGGTGGTGTGGTCTGTGTTAGCGTTCTGAAAACTAGTGTTCTAGGTCTCTTAATGTGCCATGAGAATGCAGAAGTGACAATATAGATACAGGAACAGCCTGCTGTGGTGGTGTGCTCTGTGTTTAGCGTTCTGAAAACTAGTGTTCTGGATCTCTTAATGTGACATGAGAATGCAGAAGTGGTACTATAGATACAGCAACAGCCTGCTGTGGTGGTGTGGTCTGTGTTAACATTCTGAAAACTAGTGTTCGGGATCTCTCAATGTGCCATGAGAATGCAGAAGTGGCAGTATAGATACAGGAACAGTCTGTTGTGGTGGTGTGCTCTGTGTTAATGTTCTGAAAACTAGTGTTCTGGATCTCTTAATGTGCCATGAGAATGCAGAAGTGACAATATAGATACAGGAACAACGTGCAGTGGTGGTGTGCTCTGTGTTAGCGCTCTGAAGACTAGTGTTCTGGATCTCTTAATGTGCCATGAGAATGCAGAAGCGACACTATAGATACAGGAACAACCTGCTGTGATTGTGTGCTCTGTGTTAACGTTCTGAAAACTAGTGTTCTGGATCTGTTAATGTGCCATGAGAATGCAGAGGTGACACTATAGATACAGGAACAGTCTGCTGTGGTGGTGGACTCTGTGTTATCGTTCTGAAAACTAATGTTATGGATCTCTTAATGTGTCATGCGAATGCAGAAGTGGCACTATAGATACAGGAGCAGCCTGCTGTGGTGGTGTGGTCTGTGTTATCGTTCTGAAAATTAGTGTTCTAGATCTCTTAATGTGCCATGAGAATGCAGAAGTGACAATATAGATACAGGACCAGCCTGCTGTCGTGGTGTGGTCTGTGTTTAGCGTTCTGAAAACTAGTGTTCTGGATCTCTCAATGTGCCATGAGAATGCAGAAGTGGAAGTATAGATACAGGAACAGTCTGTTGTGGTGGTGTGCTCTGTATTAATGTTCTGAAAACTAGTGTTCTGGATCTCTTAATGTGACATGAGAATGGAGAAGTGACACTATAGATACAGGAACAACCTGGTGTGGTGGTGTGGTCTGTGTTAGCGTTCTGAAAAATAGTGTTCTAGATCTCGTAATGTGCCATGAGAATGCAGAAGTGGCACTATAGATACAGGAACAGCTTGCTGTGGTGGTCTGCTCTGTGTTAACGTTCTGAAAACTAGTGTTCTCGATCTCTTAATGTGCCATGAGAATGCAGAAGTGGGATTATAGATACAGTAACAGTCTGCTGTGGTGGTGTGCTCGGCGTTAGCGTTCTGAAAATTAGTGTTCTAGATCTCTTGATGTGCCATGATAATACAGAAGTGGCACTATAGATACAGGAACAGCTTGCTGTGGTGGTGTGCTCTGTGTTAACGATCTGAAAACTAGGGTTCTCGATCTCTTAATGTGCTATAAGAATGCAGAAGTGGCAGTATAGATACAGGAACAGCCTGCTGTGGTGGTGTGCTCTGTGTTAGCGTTCTGAAAACTAGTGTTCTCGCTCTCTTAATGTGCCATGAGAATGCAGAAGTGGCAGTATAGATACAGGAACAGCCTGCTGTGGTGGTGTGCTCTGTGTTAGCGTTCTGAAAACTAGTGTTCTAGATCTCTTAATGTGCCATGAGAATGCAGAAGTGACAATATAGATACAGGAACAGTCTGCTGTGGTGGTGGGCTCTGTGTTAACGTTCTGAAAACTAGTGTTCTGGATCTGTTAATGTGCCATGAGAATGCAGAGGTGACACTATAGATACAGGAACAGTCTGCTGTGGTGGTGGACTCTGTGTTATCGTTCTGAAAACTAATGTTATGGATCTCTTAATGTGTCATGCGAATGCAGAAGTGGCACTATAGATACAGGAGCAGCCTGCTGTGGTGGTGTGGTCTGTGTTATCGTTCTGAAAATTAGTGTTCTAGATCTCTTAATGTGCCATGAGAATGCAGAAGTGACAATATAGATACAGGACCAGCCTGCTGTCGTGGTGTGGTCTGTGTTTAGCGTTCTGAAAACTAGTGTTCTGGATCTCTCAATGTGCCATGAGAATGCAGAAGTGGCAGTATAGATACAGGAACAGTCTGTTGTGGTGGTGTGCTCTGTATTAATGTTCTGAAAACTAGTGTTCTGGATCTCTTAATGTGACATGAGAATGGAGAAGTGACACTATAGATACAGGAACAACCTGGTGTGGTGGTGTGGTCTGTGTTAGCGTTCTGAAAAATAGTGTTCAAGATCTAGTAATGTGCCATGAGAATGCAGAAGTGGCACTATAGATACAGGAACAGCTTGCTGTGGTGGTCTGCTCTGTGTTAACGTTCTGAAAACTAGTGTTCTCGATCT
The DNA here is from genome assembly GCA_034401795.1 of Chaetoderma sp. LZ-2023a. NCBI lineage: Eukaryota > Metazoa > Mollusca > Caudofoveata > Chaetodermatida > Chaetodermatidae > Chaetoderma > Chaetoderma sp. LZ-2023a. Next base: position 1,895,739 of record CM067362.1, read on the forward strand.
CTTAATGTGCCATGAGAATGCAGAAGTGGGATTATAGATACAGTAACAGTCTGCTGTGGTGGTGTGCTCGGCGTTAGCGTTCTGAAAATTAGTGTTCTAGATCTCTTGATGTGCCATGATAATACAGAAGTGGCACTATAGATACAGGAACAGCTTGCTGTGGTGGTGTGCTCTGTGTTAACGATCTGAAAACTAGGGTTCTCGATCTCTTAATGTGCTATAAGAATGCAGAAGTGGCAGTATAGATACAGGAACAGCCTGCTGTGGTGGTGTGCTCTGTGTTAGCGTTCTGAAAACTAGTGTTCTCGCTCTCTTAATGTGCCATGAGAATGCAGAAGTGGCAGTATAGATACAGGAACAGCCTGCTGTGGTGGTGTGCTCTGTGTTAGCGTTCTGAAAACTAGTGTTCTAGATCTCTTAATGTGCCATGAGAATGCAGAAGTGACAATATAGATACAGGAAAGTCTGCTGTGGTGGTGGGCTCTGTGTTAGCGTTCTGAAAACTAATGTTATGGATCTCTTAATGTGCCATGAGAATACAGAAGTGGCACTATAGATACAGGAACATCCTGCTGTTGTGGTGTGGTCTGTGTTAGCGTTCTGAAAATTAGTGTTCTAGATCTCTTAATGTGCCATGAGAATGCAGAAGTGACAATATAGATACAGGAACAGCCTGCTGTGGTGGTGTGCTCTGTGTTTAGCATTCTGAAAACTAGTGTTCTGGATCTCTTAATGTGACATAAGAATGCAGAAGTGGTACTATAGATACAGCAACAGCCTGCTGTGGTGGTGTGGTCTGTGTTAACATTCTGAAAACTAGTGTTCGGGATCTCTCAATGTGCCATGAGAATGCAGAAGTGGCAGTATAGATACAGGAACAGTCTGTTGTGGTGGTGTGCTCTGTGTTAATGTTCTGAAAACTAGTGTTCTGGATCTCTTAATGTGACATGAGAATGGAGAAGTGACACTATAGATACATGAACAAACTGCTGTGGTGGTGTGGTCTGTGTTAGCGTTCTGAAAACTAGTGTTCTAGATCTCTTAATGTGCCATGAGAATGCAGAAATGGCACTATAGATACAGGAACAGCTTGCTGTGGTGGTGTGCTCTGTGTTAACGTTATGAAAACTAGTGTTCTCGATCTCTTAATGTGCCATGAGAATGCAGAAGTGGCAGTATAGATACAGGAACAGCCTGCCGTGGTGGTGTGGTCTGTGTTAGCGTTCTGAAAACTAGTGTTCTAGATCTCTTAATGTGCCATGAGAATGCAGAAGTGACAATATAGATACAGGAACAGCCTGCTGTGGTGGTGTGCTCTGTGTTTAGCGTTCTGAAAACTAGTGTTCTGGATCTCTTAATGTGACATGAGAATGCAGAAGTGGTACTATAGATACAGCAACAGCCTGCTGTGGTGGTGTGGTCTGTGTTAACATTCTGAAAACTAGTGTTCGGGATCTCTCAATGTGCCATGAGAATGCAGAAGTGGCAGTATAGATACAGGAACAGTCTGTTGTGGTGGTGTGCTCTGTGTTAATGTTCTGAAAACTAGTGTTCTGGATCTCTTAATGTGCCATGAGAATGCAGAAGTGACAATATAGATACAGGAACAACGTGCAGTGGTGGTGTGCTCTGTGTTAGCGCTCTGAAGACTAGTGTTCTGGATCTCTTAATGTGCCATGAGAATGCAGAAGTGACACTATAGATACAGGAACAACCTGCTGTGATTGTGTGCTCTGTGTTAACGTTCTGAAAACTAGTGTTCTGGATCTGTTAATGTGCCATGAGAATGCAGAGGTGACACTATAGATACAGGAACAGTCTGCTGTGGTGGTGGACTCTGTGTTATCGTTCTGAAAACTAATGTTATGGATCTCTTAATGTGTCATGCGAATGCAGAAGTGGCACTATAGATACAGGAGCAGCCTGCTGTGGTGGTGTGGTCTGTGTTATCGTTCTGAAAATTAGTGTTCTAGATCTCTTAATGTGCCATGAGAATGCAGAAGTGACAATATAGATACAGGACCAGCCTGCTGTCGTGGTGTGGTCTGTGTTTAGCGTTCTGAAAACTAGTGTTCTGGATCTCTCAATGTGCCATGAGAATGCAGAAGTGGCAGTATAGATACAGGAACAGTCTGTTGTGGTGGTGTGCTCTGTATTAATGTTCTGAAAACTAGTGTTCTGGATCTCTTAATGTGACATGAGAATGGAGAAGTGACACTATAGATACAGGAACAACCTGGTGTGGTGGTGTGGTCTGTGTTAGCGTTCTGAAAAATAGTGTTCTAGATCTCGTAATGTGCCATGAGAATGCAGAAGTGGCACTATAGATACAGGAACAGCTTGCTGTGGTGGTCTGCTCTGTGTTAACGTTCTGAAAACTAGTGTTCTCGATCTCTTAATGTGCCATGAGAATGCAGAAGTGGGATTATAGATACAGTAACAGTCTGCTGTGGTGGTGTGCTCGGCGTTAGCGTTCTGAAAATTAGTGTTCTAGATCTCTTGATGTGCCATGATAATGCAGAAGTGGCACTATAGATACAGGAACAGCTTGCTGTGGTGGTGTGCTCTGTGTTAACGATCTGAAAACTAGGGTTCTCGATCTCTTAATGTGCTATAAGAATGCAGAAGTGGCAGTATAGATACAGGAACAGCCTGCTGTGGTGGTGTGCTCTGTGTTAGCGTTCTGAAAACTAGTGTTCTCGCTCTCTTAATGTGCCATGAGAATGCAGAAGTGGCAGTATAGATACAGGAACAGCCTGCTGTGGTGGTGTGCTCTGTGTTAGCGTTCTGAAAACTAGTGTTCTAGATCTCTTAATGTGCCATGAGAATGCAGAAGTGACAATATAGATACAGGAACAGTCTGCTGTGGTGGTGGGCTCTGTGTTAGCGTTCTGAAAACTAATGTTATGGATCTCTTAATGTGCCATGAGAATACAGAAGTGGCACTATAGATACAGGAACATCCTGCTGTGGTGGTGTGGTCTGTGTTAGCGTTCTGAAAATTAGTGTTCTAGATCTCTTAATGTGCCATGAGAATGCAGAAGTGACAATATAGATACAGGAACAGCCTGCTGTGGTGGTGTGCTCTGTGTTTAGCGTTCTGAAAACTAGTGTTCTGGATCTCTTAATGTGACATGAGAATGCAGAAGTGGTACTATAGATACAGCAACAGCCTGCTGTGGTGGTGTGGTCTGTGTTAACATTCTGAAAACTAGTGTTCGGGATCTCTCAATGTGCCATGAGAATGCAGAAGTGGCAGTATAGATACAGGAACAGTCTGTTGTGGTGGTGTGCTCTGTGTTAATGTTCTGAAAACTAGTGTTCTGGATCTCTTAATGTGACATGAGAATGGAGAAGTGACACTATAGATACATGAACAAACTGCTGTGGTGGTGTGGTCTGTGTTAGCGTTCTGAAAACTAGTGTTCTAGATCTCTTAATGTGCCATGAGAATGCAGAAGTGGCACGATAGATACAGGAACAGCTTGCTGTGGTGGTGTGCTCTGTGTTAACGTTATGAAAACTAGTGTTCTCGATCTCTTAATGTGCCATAAGAATGCAGAAGTGGCAGTATAGATACAGGAACAGCCTGCAGTGGTGGTGTGGTCTGTGTTAGCGTTCTGAAAACTAGTGTTCTAGATCTCTTAATGTGCCATGAGAATGCAGAAGTGACAATATAGATACAGGAACAGCCTGCTGTGGTGGTGTGCTCTGTGTTTAGCGTTCTGAAAACTAGTGTTCTGGATCTCTTAATGTGACATGAGAATGCAGAAGTGGTACTATAGATACAGCAACAGCCTGCTGTGGTGGTGTGGTCTGTGTTAACATTCTGAAAACTAGTGTTCGGGATCTCTCAATGTGCCATGAGAATGCAGAAGTGGCAGTATAGATACAGGAACAGTCTGTTGTGGTGGTGTGCTCTGTGTTAATGTTCTGAAAACTAGTGTTCTGGATCTCTTAATGTGCCATGAGAATGCAGAAGTGACAATATAGATACAGGAACAACGTGCAGTGGTGGTGTGCTCTGTGTTAGCGCTCTGAAGACTAGTGTTCTGGATCTCTTAATGTGCCATGAGAATGCAGAAGTGACACTATAGATACAGGAACAACCTGCTGTGATTGTGTGCTCTGTGTTAACGTTCTGAAAACTAGTGTTCTGGATCTGTTAATGTGCCATGAGAATGCAGAGGTGACACTATAGTTACAGGAACAGTCTGCTGTGGTGGTGGACTCTGTGTTATCGTTCTGAAAACTAATGTTATGGCACTCTTAATGTGTCATGCGAATGCAGAAGTGGCACTATAGATACAGGAACATCCTGCTGTGGTGGTGTGGTCTGTGTTAGCGTTCTGAAAACTAGTATTCTGGATCTCTTAATGTGCCATGAGAATGCAGAAGTGACAATATAGATACAGGAACAACCTGCTGTGGTGGTGTGCTCTGTGTTAGCGTTCTGAAAACTAGTGTTCTAGATCTGTTAATGTGCCATGCGAATGCAGAAGTGAGACTATAGATACAGGAACAGTCTGCTGTGGTGGTGGACTCTGTGTTAGCGTTCTGAAAACTAATGTTATGGATCTCTTAATGTGCCATGAGAATACAGAAGTGACAATATAGATACAGGAACAGCCTGCTGTGGTGGTGTGCTCTGTGTTTAGCGTTCTGAAAACTAGTGTTCTGGATCTCTTAATGTGACATGAGAATGCAGAAGTGGCACTATAGATACAGCAACAGCCTGCTCGGTGGTGTGGTCTGTGTTAGCGTTCTGAAAACTAGTGTTCTAGATCTCTCAATGTGCCATGAGAATGCAGAAGTGGGATTATAGATACAGTAACAGTCTGCTGTGGTGGTGTGCTCGGCGTTAGCGTTCTGAAAATTGGTGTTCTAGATCTCTTGATGTGCCATGATAATGCAGAAGTGGCACTATAGATACAGGAACAGCTTGCTGTGGTGGTGTGCTCTGTGTTAACGATCTGAAAACTAGGGTTCTCGATCTCTTAATGTGCTATAAGAATGCAGAAGTGGCAGTATAGATACAGGAACAGCCTGCTGTGGTGGTGTGCTCTGTGTTAGCGTTCTGAAAACTAGTGTTCTCGCTCTCTTAATGTGCCATGAGAATGCAGAAGTGGCAGTATAGATACAGGAACAGCCTGCTGTGGTGGTGTGCTCTGTGTTAGCGTTCTGAAAACTAGTGTTCTAGATCTCTTAATGTGCCATGAGAATGCAGAAGTGACAATATAGATACAGGAACAGTCTGCTGTGGTGGTGGGCTCTGTGTTAGCGTTCTGAAAACTAATGTTATGGATCTCTTAATGTGCCATGAGAATACAGAAGTGGCACTATAGATACAGGAACATCCTGCTGTGGTGGTGTGGTCTCTGTTAGCGTTCTGAAAATTAGTGTTCTAGATCTCTTAATGTGCCATGAGAATGCAGAAGTGACAATATAGATACAGGAACAGCCTGCTGTGGTGGTGTGCTCTGTGTTTAGCGTTCTGAAAACTAGTGTTCGGGATCTCTCAATGTGCCATGAGAATGCAGAAGTGGCAGTATAGATACAGGAACAGTCTGTTGTGGTGGTGTGCTCTGTGTTAATGTTCTGAAAACTAGTGTTCTGGATCTCTTAATGTGACATGAGAATGGAGAAGTGACACTATAGATACAGGAACAAACTGCTGTGGTGGTGTGGTCTGTGTTAGCGTTCTGAAAACTAGTGTTCTAGATCTCTTAATGTGCCATGAGAATGCAGAAGTGGCACTATAGATACAGGAACAGCTTGCTGTGGTGGTGTGCTCTGTGTTAACGTTATGAAAACTAGTGTTCTCGATCTCTTAATGTGCCATAACAATGCAGAAGTGGCAGTATAGATACAGGAACAGCCTGCCGTGGTGGTGTGCTCTGTGTTAGCGTTCTGAAAACTGGTGTTCTCGCTCTCTTAATTTGCCATGAGAATACAGAAGTGGCAGTATAGATTACAGGAACAGCCTGCTGTGGTGGTGTGCTCTGTGTTATCGTTCTGAAAACTAGTGTTCTGGATCTCTTGATGTGCCATGAGAATGCAGAAGTGACAATATAGATACAGGAACAACGTGCAGTGGTGGTGTGCTCTGTGTTAGCGCTCTGAAGACTAGTGTTCTGGATCTCTTAATGTGCCATGAGAATGCAGAAGTGACACTATAGATACAGGAACAACCTGCTGTGATTGTGTGCTCTGTGTTAACGTTCTGAAAACTAGTGTTCTGGATCTGTTAATGTGCCATGAGAATGCAGAGGTGACACTATAGATACAGGAACAGTCTGCTGTGGTGGTGGACTCTGTGTTATCGTTCTGAAAACTAATGTTATGGATCTCTTAATGTGTCATGCGAATGCAGAAGTGGCACTATAGATACAGGAACATACTGCTGTGGTGGTGTGGTCTGTGTTAGCGTTCTGAAAACTAGTATTCTGGATCTCTTAATGTGCCATGAGAATGCAGAAGTGACAATATAGATACAGGAACAACCTGCTGTGGTGGTGTGCTCTGTGTTAGCGTTCTGAAAACTAGTGTTCTAGATCTGTTAATGTGTCATGCGAATGCAGAAGTGAGACTATAGATACAGGAACAGTCTGCTGTGGTGGTGGGCTCTGTGTTAGCGTTCTGAAAACTAATGTTATGGATCTCTTAATGTGCCATGAGAATACAGAAGTGACAATATAGATACAGGAACAGCCTGCTGTGGTGGTGTGCTCTGTGTTTAGCGTTCTGAAAACTAGTGTTCTGGATCTCTTAATGTGACATGAGAATGCAGAAGTGGCACTATAGATACAGCAACAGCCTGCTTGGTGGTGTGGTCTGTGTTAGCGTTCTGAAAACTAGTGTTCTAGATCTCTTAATGTGCCATGAGAATGCAGAAGTGACAATATAGATACAGGATCAGCATGCTGTGGTGGTGTGCTCTGTGTTAGCGTTCTGAAAACTAGTGTTCTGGATCTGTTAATGGGCCATGAGAATGCAAAAGTGACAATATAGATACAGGAACAGCCTGCTGTGGTGGTGTGCTCTGTGTTTAGCGTTCTGAAAACTAGTGTTCTGGATCTCTTAATGTGACATGAGAATGCAGAAGTGGCACTATAGATACAGCAACAGCCTGCTGTCGTGGTGTGGTCTGTGTTAACGTTCTGAAAACTAGTGTTCGGGATCTCTCAATGTGCCATGAGAATGCAGAAGTGGCAGTATAGATACAGGAACAGTCTGTTGTGGTGGTGTGCTCTGTGTTAATGTTCTGAAAACTAGTGTTCTGGATCTCTTAATGTGACATGAGAATGGAGAAGTGACACTATAGATATAAGAACAACCTGCTGTGGTGGTGTGGTCTGTGTTAGCTTTCTGAAAACTAGTGTTCGAGATCTCTTAATGTGCCATGAGAATGCAGAAGTGGCACTATAGATACAGGAACAGCTTGCTGTGGTGGTGTGCTCTGTGTTAACGTTCTGAAAACTAGTGTTCGCGATCTCTTAATGTGCCATAAGAATGCAGAAGTGGCAGTATAGATACAGGAACAGCCTGCTGCGGTGGTGTGCTCTGTGTTAGCGTTCTGAAAACTGGTGTTCTCGCTCTCTTAATGTGCCATGCGAATGCAGAAGTGGCACTATAGATAAAGGAACATCCTGCTGTGGTGGTGTGGTCTGTGTTAGCGTTCTGAAAACTAGTGTTCTGGATCTCTTAATGTGCCATGAGAATGCAGAAGTGACAATATAGATACAGGAACAGCCTGCTGTGGTGGTGTGCTCTGTGTTAGCGTTCTGAAAACTAGTGTTCTGGATCTCTTAATGTGACATGAAAATGCAGAAGTGGCACTATAGATACAGGAACAGCCTGCTGTGGTGGCGTGGTCTGAGTTAGCGTTCTGAAAACTAGTGTTCTAGATCTCTTAATGTGCCATGAGAATGCAGAAGTGACAATATAGATATAGGATCAGCATGCTGTGGTGGTGTGCTCTGTGTTAGCGTTCTGAAAACTAGTGTTCTGGATCTGTTAATGGGCCATGAGAATGCAGAAGTGACACTATAGATACAGGAACAGTCTGCTGTGGTGGTGGGCTCTGTGTTAGTGTTCTGAAAACTTAAGTTATGGATCTCTTAATGTGCCATGAGAATACAGAAGTGGCACTATAGATACAGGAACATCCTGCTGTGGTGGTGTGGTCTGTGTTAGCGTTCTGAAAATTAGTGTTCTAGATCTCTTAATGTGCCATGAGAATGCAGAAGTGACAATATAGATACAGGAACAGCCTGCTGTGGTGGTGGGCTCTGTGTTAGTGTTCAGAAAACTAAAGATATGGATCACTTAATGTGCCATGAGAATACGGAAGTGGCACTATAGATACAGGAACATCCTGCTGTCGTGGTGTGGTCTGTGTTAATGTTCTGAAAACTAGTGTTCGGGATCTCTCAATGTGCCATGAGAATGCAGAAGTGGCAGTATAGAAACAGGAACAGTCTGTTGTGGTGGTGTGCTCTGTGTTAATGTTCTGAAAACTAGTGTTCTGGATCCCTTAATGTGACATGAGAATGGAGAAGTGACACTATAGATACAGGAACAACCTGCTGTGGTGGTGTTGTCTGTGTTATCGTTCTGAAAACTAGTGTTCGAGATCTCTTAATGTGCCTTGAGAATGCAGAAGTGGCACTATAGATACAGGAACCGCTTGCTGTGGTGGTGTGCTCTGTGTTAACGTTCTGAAAACTAGTGTCCTCGATCTCTTAATGTGCCATGAGAATCCAGAAGTGGCAGTAGAGATTACAGGAACAGCCGGCTGTGGTGGTGTGCTCTGTGTTAGCGTTCTGAAAACTAGTGTTCTGGATCTCTTAATGTGCCATGCGAATGCAGAAGTGGCACTATAGATAAAGGAACATCCTGCTGTGGTGGTGTGGTCTGTGTTAGCGTTCTGAAAACTAGTGTTCTGGATCTCTTAATGTGACATGAAAATGCAGAAGTGGCACTATAGATACAGGAACAGCCTGCTGTGGTGGCGTGGTCTGAGTTAGCGTTCTGAAAACTAGTGTTCTAGATCTCTTAATGTGCCATGAGAATGCAGAAGTGACAATATAGATATAGGATCAGCATGCTGTGGTGGTGTGCTCTGTGTTAGCGTTCTGAAAACTAGTGTTCTGGATCTGTTAATGGGCCATGAGAATGCAGAAGTGACACTATAGATACAGGAACAGTCTGCTGTGGTGGTGGGCTCTGTGTTAGTGTTCTGAAAACTTAAGTTATGGATCTCTTAATGTGCCATGAGAATACAGAAGTGGCACTATAGATACAGGAACATCCTGCTGTGGTGGTGTGGTCTGTGTTAGCGTTCTGAAAATTAGTGTTCTAGATCTCTTAATGTGCCATGAGAATGCAGAAGTGACAATATAGATACAGGAACAGCCTGCTGTGGTGGTGGGCTCTGTGTTAGTGTTCAGAAAACTAAAGATATGGATCACTTAATGTGCCATGAGAATACGGAAGTGGCACTATAGATACAGGAACATCCTGCTGTCGTGGTGTGGTCTGTGTTAATGTTCTGAAAACTAGTGTTCGGGATCTCTCAATGTGCCATGAGAATGCAGAAGTGGCAGTATAGAAACAGGAACAGTCTGTTGTGGTGGTGTGCTCTGTGTTAATGTTCTGAAAACTAGTGTTCTGGATCCCTTAATGTGACATGAGAATGGAGAAGTGACACTATAGATACAGGAACAACCTGCTGTGGTGGTGTTGTCTGTGTTATCGTTCTGAAAACTAGTGTTCGAGATCTCTTAATGTGCCTTGAGAATGCAGAAGTGGCACTATAGATACAGGAACCGCTTGCTGTGGTGGTGTGCTCTGTGTTAACGTTCTGAAAACTAGTGTCCTCGATCTCTTAATGTGCCATGAGAATCCAGAAGTGGCAGTAGAGATTACAGGAACAGCCGGCTGTGGTGGTGTGCTCTGTGTTAGCGTTCTGAAAACTAGTGTTCTGGATCTCTTAATGTGCCATGCGAATGCAGAAGTGGCACTATAGATAAAGGAACATCCTGCTGTGGTGGTGTGGTCTGTGTTAGCGTTCTGAAAACTAGTGTTCTGGATCTCTTAATGTGACATGAAAATGCAGAAGTGGCACTATAGATACAGGAACAGCCTGCTGTGGTGGCGTGGTCTGAGTTAGCGTTCTGAAAACTAGTGTTCTAGATCTCTTAATGTGCCATGAGAATGCAGAAGTGACAATATAGATATAGGATCAGCATGCTGTGGTGGTGTGCTCTGTGTTAGCGTTCTGAAAACTAGTGTTCTGGATCTGTTAATGGGCCATGAGAATGCAGAAGTGACACTATAGATACAGGAACAGTCTGCTGTGGTGGTGGGCTCTGTGTTAGTGTTCTGAAAACTTAAGTTATGGATCTCTTAATGTGCCATGAGAATACAGAAGTGGCACTATAGATACAGGAACATCCTGCTGTGGTGGTGTGGTCTGTGTTAGCGTTCTGAAAATTAGTGTTCTAGATCTCTTAATGTGCCATGAGAATGCAGAAGTGACAATATAGATACAGGAACAGCCTGCTGTGGTGGTGGGCTCTGTGTTAGTGTTCAGAAAACTAAAGATATGGATCTCTTAATGTGCCATGAGAATACGGAAGTGGCACTATAGATACAGGAACATCCTGCTGTCGTGGTGTGGTCTGTGTTAATGTTCTGAAAACTAGTGTTCGGGATCTCTCAATGTGCCATGAGAATGCAGAAGTGGCAGTATAGAAACAGGAACAGTCTGTTGTGGTGGTGTGCTCTGTGTTAATGTTCTGAAAACTAGTGTTCTGGATCCCTTAATGTGACATGAGAATGGAGAAGTGACACTATAGATACAGGAACAACCTGCTGTGGTGGTGTTGTCTGTGTTATCGTTCTGAAAACTAGTGTTCGAGATCTCTTAATGTGCCTTGAGAATGCAGAAGTGGCACTATAGATACAGGAACCGCTTGCTGTGGTGGTGTGCTCTGTGTTAACGTTCTGAAAACTAGTGTCCTCGATCTCTTAATGTGCCATGAGAATCCAGAAGTGGCAGTAGAGATTACAGGAACAGCCGGCTGTGGTGGTGTGCTCTGTGTTAGCGTTCTGAAAACTAGTGTTCTGGATCTCTTAATGTGCCATGCGAATGCAGAAGTGGCACTATAGATAAAGGAACATCCTGCTGTGGTGGTGTGGTCTGTGTTAGCGTTCTGAAAACTAGTGTTCTGGATCTCTTAATGTGCCATGAGAATGCAGAAGTGACAATATAGATAGAGGAACAACCTGCTGTGGTGGTGTGCTCTGTGTTAGCGTTCTGAAAACTAGTGTTGTGGATCTGTTAATGTGCCATGAGAATGCAGAAGTGACACTATAGATACAGGAACAGTCTGCTGTGGTGGTGGGCTGTGTGTTAGCGTTCTGAAAACTAATGTTATGGATCTCTTAATGTGCCATGAGAATACAGAAGTGGCACTATTAGATACAGGAACATCCTTCTGTGGTGGTGTGGTCTGTTAGCGTTCTGAAAATTAGTGTTCTAGATCTCTTCATGTGCCATGGGAATGCAGAAGTGACAATATAGATACAGGAACAGCCTGATGTGGTGGTGTGCTCTGTGTTTAGCGTTCTGAAAACTAGTGTTCTGGATCTCTTAATGTGACATGAAAATGCAGAAGTGGCACTATAGATACAGGAACAGCCTGCTGTGGTGGTGTGGTCCGAGTTAGCGTTCTGAAAACTAGTGTTCTAGATCTCTTAATGTGCCATGAGAATGCAGAAGTGACAATATAGATATAGGATCAGCATGCTGTGGTGGTGTGCTCTGTGTTAGCGTTCTGAAAACTAGTGTTCTGGATCTGTTAATGGGCCATGAGAATGCAGAAGTGACACTATAGATACAGGAACAGTCTGCTGTGGTGGTGGGCTCTGTGTTAGTGTTCTGAAAACTAAACTTATGGATCTCTTAATGTGCCATGAGAATACAGAAGTGACAATATAGATACAGGAACAGCCTGCTGTGGTGGTGTGCTCTGTCTTTAGCGTTCTGAAAACTAGTGTTCTGGATCTCTTAATGTGACATGAGAATGCAGAAGTGGCACTATAGATACAGCAACAGCCTGCTGTCGTGGTGTGGTCTGTGTTAATGTTCTGAAAACTAGTGTTCGGGATCTCTCAATGTGCCATGAGAATGCAGAATTGGCAGTATAGAAACAGGAACAGTCTGTTGTGGTGGTGTGCTCTGTGTTAATGTTCTGAAAACTAGTGTTCTGGATCTCTTAATGTGACATGAGAATGGAGAAGTGACACTATAGATACAGGAACAACCTGCTGTGTTGGTGTGGTCTGTGTTAGCGTTCTGAAAACTAGTGTTCGAGATCTCTTAATGTGCCTTGAGAATGCAGAAGTGGCACTATAGATACAGGAACCGCTTGCTGTGGTGGTGTGCTCTGTGTTAACGTTCTGAAAACTAGTGTCCTCGATCTCTTAATGTGCCATGAGAATGCAGAAGTGGCAGTAGAGATACAGTAACAGCCTGCTGTGATGGTGTGCTCTGTGTTTAGCGTTCTGAAAACTAGTGTTCTGGATCTCTTAATGTGTCATGAGAATGCAGAAGTGGCACTATAGATACAGCAACAGCCTGCTGTGGTGGTGTGGTCTGTAGCGTTCTGAAAATTAGTGTTCTAGATATGTTAATGTGCCATGCGAATGCAGAAGTGAGACTATAGATACAGGAACAGTCTGCTGTGGTGGTGGGCTCTGTGTTAGTGTTCTGAAAACTAATGTTATGGATCTCTTAATGTGACATGAGAATGCAGAAGTGACACTATAGATACAGGAACAACCTGCTGTGCTGGTGTGCTCTGTGTTAACGTTCTGAAAACTTGTGTTCTGGATCTCTCAATGTGCCATGAGAATGCAGAAGTGACACTATAGATACAGGAACAACCTGCTGTGGTGGTGTGCTCTGTGTTAACGTTCTGATAACTAGTGTTCTGGATCTCTTAATGTGCCATGAGAATGCAGAAATGACAATATAGATACAGGAACAACGTGCAGTGGTGGTGTGCTCTGTGTTAGCGTTCTGAAAACTAGTGTTCTGGATCTCTTAATGTGCCATGCGAATGCAGAAGTGGCACTATAGATAAAGGAACATCCTGATGTGGTGGTGTGGTCTGTGTTAGCGTTCTGAAAACTAGTGTTCTGGATCTCTTAATGTGCCATGAGAATGCAGAAGTGACAATATAGATAGAGGTACAACCTGCTGTTGTGGTGTGCTCTGTGTTAGCGTTCTGAAAACTAGTGTTCTGGATCTGTTAATGTGCCATGAGAATGCAGAAGTGACACTATAGATACAGGAACAGACTGCTGTGGTGGTGGGCTCTGTGTTAGCGTTCTGAAAACTAATGTTATGGATCTCTTAATGTGCCATGAGAATACAGAAGTGGCACTATTAGATACAGGAACATCCTGCTGTGGTGGTGTGGTCTGTTAGCGTTCTGAAAATTAGTGTTCTAGATCTCTTCATGTGCCATGGGAATGCAGAAGTGACAATATAGATACAGGAACAGCCTGCTGTGGTGGTGTGCTCTGTGTTTAGCGTTCTGAAAACTAGTGTTCTGGATCTCTTAATGTGACATGAAAATGCAGAAGTGGCACTATAGATACAGGAACAGCCTGCTGTGGTGGTGTGGTCTGAGTTAGCGTTCTGAAAACTAGTGTTCTAGATCTCTTAATGTGCCATGAGAATGCAGAAGTGACAATATAGATATAGGATCAGCATGCTGTTGTGGTGTGCTCTGTGTTAGCGTTCTGAAAACTAGTGTTCTGGATCTGTTAATGGGCCATGAGAATGCAGAAGTGACACCATAGATACAGGAACAGTCTGCTGTGGTGGTGGGCTCTGTGTTAGTGTTCTGAAAACTAAACTTATGGATCTCTTAATGTGCCATGAGAATACAGAAGTGGCACTATAGATACAGGAACATCCTGCTGTGGTGGTGTGGTCTGTGTTAGCGTTCTGAAAATTAGTGTTCTAGATCTCTTAATGTGCCATGAGAATGCAGAAGTGACAATATAGATACAGGAACAGCCTGCTGTGGTGGTGTGCTCTGTCTTTAGCGTTCTGAAAACTAGTGTTCTGGATCTCTTAATGTGACATGAGAATGCAGAAGTGGCACTATAGATACAGCAACAGCCTGCTGTCGTGGTGTGGTCTGTGTTAATGTTCTGAAAACTAGTGTTCGGGATCTCTCAATGTGCCATGAGAATGCAGAAGTGGCAGTATAGAAACAGGAACAGTCTGTTGTGGTGGTGTGCTCTGTGTTAATGTTCTGAAAACTAGTGTTCTGGATCACTTAATGTGACATGAGAATGGAGAAGTGACACTATAGATACAGGAACAACCTGCTGTGTTGGTGTGGTCTGTGTTAGCGTTCTGAAAACTAGTGTTCTGGATCTCTCAATGTGCCTTGAGAATGCAGAAGTGGCACTATAGATACAGGAACAACCTGCTGTGATGGTGTGCTCTGTGTTAACGTTCTGAAAACTAGTGTTCTCGATCTCTTAAGGTGCCATAAGAATGCAGAAGTGGAAGTATAGATACAGGAACAGCCTGCTGTGGTGGAGTGCTCTGTAATAGCGTTCTGAAAACTAGTGTTCTGGATCTCTTAATTTGCCATGAGAATGCAGAGGTGGCAGTATAGATACAGGAACAGCCTGCTGTGGTGGTGTGGTCTGTTAGCGTTCTGAAAATTAGTGTTCTAGATCTCTTAATGTGCCATGAGAATGCAGAAGTGACAATATAGATACAGGAACAACGTGCAGTGGTGGTGTGCTCTGTGTTAGCGCCATGAAAACTGGTGTTCTGGATCTCTTAATGTGCCATGAGAAGGCAGAAGTGACACTATAGATACAGGAATAACCTGCTGTGCTGGTGTGCTCTGTGTTAACGTTCTGAAAACTAGTGTTCTGGATCTCTCAATGTGCCATGAGAATGCAGAAGTGACACTATAGATACAGGAACAACCTGCTGTGGTGGTGTGCTCTGTGTTAACGTTCTGAAAACTAGTGTTCTGGATCTCTTAATGTGCCATGAGAATGCAGAAGTGGCACTATAGATACAGGAACATCCTGCTGTGGTGGTGGGCTCTGTGTTAGCGTTCTGAAAACTAATGTTATGGATCTCTTAATGTGCCATGAGAATACAGAAGTGGCACTATTAGATACAGGAACATCCTGCTGTGGTGGTGTGGTCTGTGTTAGCGTTCTGCAAATTAGTGTTCTAGATCTCTTAATGTGCCATGAGAATGCAGAAGTGACAATATAGATACAGGAGCAGCATGCTGTGGTGGTGTGCTCTGTATTAGCGTTCTGAAAACTAGTGTTCTGGATCTGTTAATGTGCCATGAGAATGCAGAAGTGACACTATAGATACAGGAACAGTCTGCTGTGGTGGTGGGCTCTGTGTTAGCGTTCTGAAAACTAATGTTATGGATCTCTTAATGTGCCATGAGAATACAGAAGTGGCACTATAGATACAGGAACATCCTGCTGTGGTGGTGCGGTCTGTGTTAGCGTTCTGAAAACTAGTGTTCTGGATCTCTTAATGTGACATGAGAATGCAGAAGTGGCACTATAGATACAGCAACAGCCTGCTGTCGTGGTGTGGTCTGTGTTAACGTTCTGAAAACTAGTGTTCGGGATCTCTCAATGTGCCATGAGAATGCAGAAGTGGCAGTATAGATACAGGAACTTCCTGCTGTTGTGGTGTGCTCTATGTTAGCGTTCTGAAAACTAGTGTTCCCGCTCTCTTAATTTGCCATGAGAATGCAGAAGTGGCATTATAGATACAGGAACAGTCTGCTGTGGTGGTGTGCTCTGTGTTAGCGTTCTGAAAACTAGTGTTCTGGATCTCTCAATCTGCCATGAGAATGCAGAAGTGACACTATAGATACAGGAACAACCTGCTGGTGTGCTCTGTGTTAACGTTCTGAAAGCTAGTGTTCTGGATCTCTCAATCTGCCATGAGAATGCAGAAGTGACACTATAGATACAGGAACAACCTGCTGTGGTGGTGTGCTCTGTGTTAACTTTCTGAAAACTAGTGTTCTGGATCTCTTAATGTGCCATCAGAATGCAGAAGTGTGACTATAGATACAGGAACATCCTGCTGTGGTGGTGTGGTCTGTGTTAGCGTTCTGAACACTAGTGTTCTGGATCTCTTAATGTGCCATGAGAATGCAGAAGTGACACTATAGATACAGGAACAGTCTGCTGTGGTGGTGGGCTCTGTGTTAGCGTTCTGAAAACTAATGTTATGGATCTCTTAATGTGCCATGAGAATGCAGAAGTGGCACTATAGATACAGGAACAGCGTGCTGTGGTGGTGTGGTCTGTGTTAGCGTTCTGAAAACTAGTGCTCTAGATCTCTTAATCTGCCATGAGAATGCAGAAGTGACAATATAGATAGAGGAGCAGCATGCTGTGGTGGTGTGCTCTGTGTTAGCGTTCTGAAAACTAGTATTCTGGATCTGTTAATGTGCCATGAGAATGCAGAAGTGACACTATAGATACAGGAACAGTCTGCTGTGGTGGTGGGCTCTGTGTTAGCGTTCTGAAAACTAGTGTTCTGGATCTGTTAATGTGCCATGAGAATGCAGAAGTGACACTATAGATACAGGAACAGACTGCTGTGGTGGTGGGCTCTGTGTTAGCGTTCTGAAAACTAATGTTATGGATCTCTTAATGTGCCATGAGAATACAGAAGTGGCACTATTAGATACAGGAACATCCTGCTGTGGTGGTGTGGTCTGTTAGCGTTCTGAAAATTAGTGTTCTAGATCTCTTCATGTGCCATGGGAATGCAGAAGTGACAATATAGATACAGGAACAGCCTGCTGTGGTGGTGTGCTCTGTGTTTAGCGTTTTGAAAACTAGTGTTCTGGATCTCTTAATGTGACATGAAAATGCAGAAGTGGCACTATAGATACAGGAACAGCCTGCTGTGGTGGTGTGGTCTGAGTTAGCGTTCTGAAAACTAGTGTTCTAGATCTCTTAATGTGCCATGAGAATGCAGAAGTGACAATATAGATATAGGATCAGCATGCTGTTGTGGTGTGCTCTGTGTTAGCGTTCTGAAAACTAGTGTTCTGGATCTGTTAATGGGCCATGAGAATGCAGAAGTGACACCATAGATACAGGAACAGTCTGCTGTGGTGGTGGGCTCTGTGTTAGTGTTCTGAAAACTAAACTTATGGATCTCTTAATGTGCCATGAGAATACAGAAGTGGCACTATAGATAGAGGAACATCCTGCTGTGGTGGTGTGGTCTGTGTTAGCGTTCTGAAAATTAGTGTTCTAGATCTCTTAATGTGCCATGAGAATGCAGAAGTGACAATATAGATACAGGAACAGCCTGCTGTGGTGGTGTGCTCTGTCTTTAGCGTTCTGAAAACTAGTGTTCTGGATCTCTTAATGTGACATGAGAATGCAGAAGTGGCACTATAGATACAGCAACAGCCTGCTGTCGTGGTGTGGTCTGTGTTAATGTTCTGAAAACTAGTGTTCGGGATCTCTCAATGTGCCATGAGAATGCAGAAGTGGCAGTATAGAAACAGGAACAGTCTGTTGTGGTGGTGTGCTCTGTGTTAATGTTCTGAAAACTAGTGTTCTGGATCACTTAATGTGACATGAGAATGGAGAAGTGACACTATAGATACAGGAACAACCTGCTGTGTTGGTGTGGTCTGTGTTAGCGTTCTGAAAACTAGTGTTCTGGATCTCTCAATGTGCCTTGAGAATGCAGAAGTGGCACTATAGATACAGGAACAACCTGCTGTGATGGTGTGCTCTGTGTTAACGTTCTGAAAACTAGTGTTCTCGATCTCTTAAGGTGCCATAAGAATGCAGAAGTGGAAGTATAGATACAGGAACAGCCTGCTGTGGTGGAGTGCTCTGTAATAGCGTTCTGAAAACTAGTGTTCTGGATCTCTTAATTTGCCATGAGAATGCAGAGGTGGCAGTATAGATACAGGAACAGCCTGCTGTGGTGGTGTGGTCTGTTAGCGTTCTGAAAATTAGTGTTCTAGATCTCTTAATGTGCCATGAGAATGCAGAAGTGACAATATAGATACAGGAACAACGTGCAGTGGTGGTGTGCTCTGTGTTAGCGCCCTGAAAACTGGTGTTCTGGATCTCTTAATGTGCCATGAGAAGGCAGAAGTGACACTATAGATACAGGAATAACCTGCTGTGCTGGTGTGCTCTGTGTTAACGTTCTGAAAACTAGTGTTCTGGATCTCTCAATGTGCCATGAGAATGCAGAAGTGACACTATAGATACAGGAACAACCTGCTGTGGTGGTGTGCTCTGTGTTAACGTTCTGAAAACTAGTGTTCTGGATCTCTTAATGTGCCATGAGAATGCAGAAGTGGCACTATAGATACAGGAACATCCTGCTGTGGTGGTGGGCTCTGTGTTAGCGTTCTGAAAACTAATGTTATGGATCTCTTAATGTGCCATGAGAATACAGAAGTGGCACTATTAGATACAGGAACATCCTGCTGTGGTGGTGTGGTCTGTGTTAGCGTTCTGCAAATTAGTGTTCTAGATCTCTTAATGTGCCATGAGAATGCAGAAGTGACAATATAGATACAGGAGCAGCATGCTGTGGTGGTGTGCTCTGTATTAGCGTTCTGAAAACTAGTGTTCTGGATCTGTTAATGTGCCATGAGAATGCAGAAGTGACACTATAGATACAGGAACAGTCTGCTGTGGTGGTGGGCTCTGTGTTAGCGTTCTGAAAACTAATGTTATGGATCTCTTAATGTGCCATGAGAATACAGAAGTGGCACTATAGATACAGGAACATCCTGCTGTGGTGGTGCGGTCTGTGTTAGCGTTCTGAAAACTAGTGTTCTGGATCTCTTAATGTGACATGAGAATGCAGAAGTGGCACTATAGATACAGCAACAGCCTGCTGTCGTGGTGTGGTCTGTGTTAACGTTCTGAAAACTAGTGTTCGGGATCTCTCAATGTGCCATGAGAATGCAGAAGTGGCAGTATAGATACAGGAACTTCCTGCTGTGGTGGTGTGCTCTATGTTAGCGTTCTGAAAACTAGTGTTCCCGCTCTCTTAATTTGCCATGAGAATGCAGAAGTGGCATTATAGATACAGGAACAGTCTGCTGTGGTGGTGTGCTCTGTGTTAGCGTTCTGAAAACTAGTGTTCTGGATCTCTCAATCTGCCATGAGAATGCAGAAGTGACACTATAGATACAGGAACAACCTGCTGGTGTGCTCTGTGTTAACGTTCTGAAAGCTAGTGTTCTGGATCTCTCAATCTGCCATGAGAATGCAGAAGTGGCAGTATAGATACAGGAACTTCCTGCTGTGGTGGTGTGGTCTGTGTTAGCGTTCTGAAAATTAGTGTTCTAGATCTCTTAATGTGCCATGAGAATGCAGAAGTGACAATATAGATACAGGAACAGCCTGCTGTGGTGGTGTGCTCTGTCTTTAGCGTTCTGAAAACTAGTGTTCTGGATCTCTTAATGTGACATGAGAATGCAGAAGTGGCACTATAGATACAGCAACAGCCTGCTGTCGTGGTGTGGTCTGTGTTAATGTTCTGAAAACTAGTGTTCGGGATCTCTCAATGTGCCATGAGAATGCAGAAGTGGCAGTATAGAAACAGGAACAGTCTGTTGTGGTGGTGTGCTCTGTGTTAATGTTCTGAAAACTAGTGTTCTGGATCACTTAATGTGACATGAGAATGGAGAAGTGACACTATAGATACAGGAACAACCTGCTGTGTTGGTGTGGTCTGTGTTAGCGTTCTGAAAACTAGTGTTCTGGATCTCTCAATGTGCCTTGAGAATGCAGAAGTGGCACTATAGATACAGGAACAACCTGCTGTGATGGTGTGCTCTGTGTTAACGTTCTGAAAACTAGTGTTCTCGATCTCTTAAGGTGCCATAAGAATGCAGAAGTGGAAGTATAGATACAGGAACAGCCTGCTGTGGTGGAGTGCTCTGTAATAGCGTTCTGAAAACTAGTGTTCTGGATCTCTTAATTTGCCATGAGAATGCAGAGGTGGCAGTATAGATACAGGAACAGCCTGCTGTGGTGGTGTGGTCTGTTAGCGTTCTGAAAATTAGTGTTCTAGATCTCTTAATGTGCCATGAGAATGCAGAAGTGACAATATAGATACAGGAACAACGTGCAGTGGTGGTGTGCTCTGTGTTAGCGCCCTGAAAACTGGTGTTCTGGATCTCTTAATGTGCCATGAGAAGGCAGAAGTGACACTATAGATACAGGAATAACCTGCTGTGCTGGTGTGCTCTGTGTTAACGTTCTGAAAACTAGTGTTCTGGATCTCTCAATGTGCCATGAGAATGCAGAAGTGACACTATAGATACAGGAACAACCTGCTGTGGTGGTGTGCTCTGTGTTAACGTTCTGAAAACTAGTGTTCTGGATCTCTTAATGTGCCATGAGAATGCAGAAGTGGCACTATAGATACAGGAACATCCTGCTGTGGTGGTGGGCTCTGTGTTAGCGTTCTGAAAACTAATGTTATGGATCTCTTAATGTGCCATGAGAATACAGAAGTGGCACTATTAGATACAGGAACATCCTGCTGTGGTGGTGTGGTCTGTGTTAGCGTTCTGCAAATTAGTGTTCTAGATCTCTTAATGTGCCATGAGAATGCAGAAGTGACAATATAGATACAGGAGCAGCATGCTGTGGTGGTGTGCTCTGTATTAGCGTTCTGAAAACTAGTGTTCTGGATCTGTTAATGTGCCATGAGAATGCAGAAGTGACACTATAGATACAGGAACAGTCTGCTGTGGTGGTGGGCTCTGTGTTAGCGTTCTGAAAACTAATGTTATGGATCTCTTAATGTGCCATGAGAATACAGAAGTGGCACTATAGATACAGGAACATCCTGCTGTGGTGGTGCGGTCTGTGTTAGCGTTCTGAAAACTAGTGTTCTGGATCTCTTAATGTGACATGAGAATGCAGAAGTGGCACTATAGATACAGCAACAGCCTGCTGTCGTGGTGTGGTCTGTGTTAACGTTCTGAAAACTAGTGTTCGGGATCTCTCAATGTGCCATGAGAATGCAGAAGTGGCAGTATAGATACAGGAACTTCCTGCTGTGGTGGTGTGCTCTATGTTAGCGTTCTGAAAACTAGTGTTCCCGCTCTCTTAATTTGCCATGAGAATGCAGAAGTGGCATTATAGATACAGGAACAGTCTGCTGTGGTGGTGTGCTCTGTGTTAGCGTTCTGAAAACTAGTGTTCTGGATCTCTCAATCTGCCATGAGAATGCAGAAGTGACACTATAGATACAGGAACAACCTGCTGGTGTGCTCTGTGTTAACGTTCTGAAAGCTAGTGTTCTGGATCTCTCAATCTGCCATGAGAATGCAGAAGTGACACTATAGATACAGGAACAACCTGCTGTGGTGGTGTGCTCTGTGTTAACTTTCTGAAAACTAGTGTTCTGGATCTCTTAATGTGCCATGAGAATGCAGAAGTGACACTATAGATACAGGAACAGTCTGCTGTGGTGGTGGGCTCTGTGTTAGCGTTCTGAAAACTAATGTTATGGATCTCTTAATGTGCCATGAGAATGCAGAAGTGGCACTATAGATACAGGAACAGCGTGCTGTGGTGGTGTGGTCTGTGTTAGCGTTCTGAAAACTAGTGCTCTAGATCTCTTAATGTGCCATGAGAATGCAGAAGTGACAATATAGATAGAGGAGCAGCATGCTGTGGTGGTGTGCTCTGTGTTAGCGTTCTGAAAACTAGTATTCTGGATCTGTTAATGTGCCATGAGAATGCAGAAGTGACACTATAGATACAGGAACAGTCTGCTGTGGTGGTGGGCTCTGTGTTAGCGTTCTGAAAACTAGTGTTCTGGATCTGTTAATGTGCCATGAGAATGCAGAAGTGACACTATAGATACAGGAACAGTCTCCTGTGGTGGTGGGCTCTGTGTTAATGTTCTGAAAACTAATGTTCTGGATCTCTTAATGTGACATGAGAATGGAGAAGTGACACTATAGATACAGGAACAACCTGGTGTGGTGGTGTGGTCTGTGTTAGCGTTCTGAAAACTAGTGTTCTAGATCTTGTAATGTGCCATGAGAATGCAGAAGTGGCAGTATAGATACAGGAACAGCTTGCTGTGGTGGTGTGCTCTGTGTTAGCATTCTGAAAACTAGTGTTCTCGATCTCTTAATGTGCCATGAGAATGCAGAAGTGGTAGTATAGATACAGTAACAGCCTGCTGTGGTGGTGGGCTCGGCGTTAGCGTTCTGAAGATTAGTGTTCTAGATCTCTTAATGTGCCATGATAATGCAGAAGTGGCACTATAGATAGAGGAACAGCTTGCTGTGGTGGTGTGCTCTGTGTTAACGTTCTGAAAACTAGTGTTCTCGATCTCTTAATGTGCCATAAGAATGCAGAAGTGGCAGTATAGATACAGGAACAGCCTGCTGTGGTGGTGTGCTCTGTGTTAGCATTCTGAAAACTAGTGTTCTGGATCTCTCAATGTGCCATGAGAATGCAGAAGTGACACTATAGATACAGGAACAGTCTGCTGTGGTGGTGGGCTCTGTGTTAGCGTTCTGAAAACTAATGTTATGGATCTCTTAATGTGCCATGAGAATACAGAAGTGGCACTATTAGATACAGGAACATCCTGCTGTGGTGGTGTGGTCTGTGTTAGCGTTCTGCAAATTAGTGTTCTAGATCTCTTAATGTGCCATGTGAATGCAGAAGTGACAATAAAGATACAGGAACAGCCTGCTGTGGTGGTGTGGTCTGTTTTAGCGTTCTGAAAACTAGTGTTCTGGATCTCTTAATGTGCCATGAGAATGCAGAAGTGACAATATTTATACAGGAACAACCTGCTGTGGTGGTGTGCTCTGTGTTAGCATTCTGAAAACTAGTCTTCTGGATCTCTCAATGTGCCATGAGAATGCAGAAGTGACAATATGGATACAGGAGCAGCATGCTGTGGTGGTGTGCTCTGTATTAGCGTTCTGAAAACTAGTGTTCTGGATCTGTTAATGTGCCATGAGAATGCAGAAGTGACACTATCGATACAGGAACAGTCTGCTGTGGTGGTGGGCTCTGTGTTAGCGTTCTGAAAACTAATGTTATGGATCTCTTAATGTGCCATGAGAATACAGAAGTTGCACTATTAGATACAGGAACATCCTGCTGTGGTGGTGTGGTCTGTGTTAGAGTTCTGCAAATTAGTGTTCTAGATCTCGTAATGTGCCATGAGAATGCAGAAGTGACAATATAGATACAGGAACAGCCTGCTGTGGTGGTGTGCTCTGTGTTTAGCGTTCCGAAAACTAGTGTTCTGGATCTCTTAATGTGACATGAGAATGCAGAAGTGGCACTATAGATACAGGAACAGCCTGCTGTGGTGGTGTGGTCTGTTTTAGCGTTCTGAAAACTAGTGTTCTGGATCTCTTAATGTTCCATGAGAATGCAAAGTGACAATATTTATACAGGAACAACATGCTGTGGTGGTGTGCTCTGTGTTAGCATTCTGAAAACTAGTGTTCTGGATCTCTCAATGTGCCATGAGAATGGAGAAGTGACAATATGGATACAGGAGCAGCATGCTGTGGTGGTGTGCTCTGTATTAGCGTTCTAAAAACTAGTGTTCTGGATCTGTTAATGTGCCATGAGAATGCAGAAGTGACTCTATAGGTACAGGAACAGTCTGCTGTGGTGGCGGCCTCTGTGTTAGCGTTCTGAAAACTAATGTTATGGATCTCTTAATGTGCCAGGAGAATACAGAAGTGACAATATAGATACATGAACAGCCTGCTGTGGTGGTGTGCTCTGTGTTTTGCGTTCTGAAAACTAGTGTTCTTTATCTCTTAATGTGAAATGAGAATGCAGAATTGGCACTATAGATACAGCAACAGCCTGCTGTCGTGGTGTGGTCTGTGTTAACGTTCTGAAAACTAGTGTTCGGGATCTCTCAATGTGCCATGAGAATGCAGAAGTGGCAGTATAGATACATGAACAGTCTGTTGTGGTGGTGTGCTCTGTGTTAATGTTCTGAAAACTAGTGTTCTGGATCTCTTAATGTGACATGAGAATGGAGAGGTGACACTATAGATACAGGAACAACCTGCTGTGGTGGTGTGGTCTGTGTTAGCGTTCGGAAAACTAGTGTTCTAGATCTCGTAATGTGCCATGAGAATGCGGAAGTGGCACAATAGATACAGGAACAGTTTTCTGTGGTGGTGTGCTCTGTGTTAACGTTCTGAAAACTAGTGTTCTCGATCTCTTAATGTGCCATGAGAATGCAGAAGTGGTAGTATAGATACAGTAACAGTCTGCTGTGGTGGTGTGCTCGGCGTTAGTGTTCTGCAAATTAGTGTTCTAGATCTCTTAATGTGCCATGAGAATGCAGAAGTGGTACTATAGATACAGGAACAGCTTGCTGTGGTGGTGTGCTCTGTGTTAACGTTCTGAAAACTAGTGTTCTCGCTCTCTTAATGTGCCATGAGAATGCAGAAGTGGCAGTATAGATACAGGAACAGCCTGCTGTGATGGTGTGCTCTGTGTTAGCGTTTTGAAAACTAGTGTTCTAGATCACTTAATGTGCCATGAGAATGCAGAAGTGACACTACAGATACAGGAATAGTCTGCTGTGGTGGTGGGCTCTGTGTTAGCGTTCTGAAAACTAATGTTAAGGATCTCTTATTGTGCCATGAGAATACAGAAGTGGCACTATAGATACAGGAACATCCTGCTGTGGTGGTGTGCTCTGTGTTTAGCGTTCTGAAAACTAGTGTTCTGGATCTCTTAATGTGACATGAGAATGCAGAAGTGGCACTATAGAAATAGGAACAGCCTGGTGTGGTGGTGTGGTCTGTGTTGGCGTTCTGAAACCTAGTGTTCTGGATCTCTTAATGTGCCATGAGAATGCAGAAGTGACACTATAGATACAGGAACAGTCTGCTGTTGTGGTCGGCTCTGTGTTAGCTTTCTGAAAACTAGTGTTCTGGATCTCTTAATGTTACATGAGAATGGAGAAGTGACACTATAGATACAGGAACAACCTGCTGTGGTGGTGTGGTCTGTGTTAGCGTTCTCAAAACTAGTGTTCTAGATCTCTTAATGTGCCATGAGAATGCAGAAGTGGCACTATAGATACAGGAACAGCTTGCTGTGGTGGTGTGCTCTGTGTTAACGTTCTGAAAACTAGTGTTCTCGCTCTCTTAATGTGCCATGAGAATGCAGAAGTGGCAGTATAGATACAGGAACAGCCTGCTGTGGTGGTGTGCTCTGTCTTAGCGTTCTGAAAACTAGTGTTCTATATCACTTAATGTGCCATGAGAATGCAGAAGTGACACTACAGATACAAGAATAGTCTGCTGTGGTGGTGGGCTCTGTGTTAGCGTTCAGAAAACCAATGTTATGGATCTCTTATTGTGCCATGAGAATACAGAAGTGGCACTATAGATACAGGAACATCCTGCTGTGGTGGTGTGCTCTGTGTTTAGCGTTCTGAAAACTAGGGTTCTGGATCTCTTAATGTGACATGAGAATGCAGAAGTGGCACTATAGATACAGGAACAGCCTGCTGTGGTGGTGTCGTCTGTGTTAGCATTCTGAAAACTAGTGTTCTAGATCTCTTAATGTGCCATGAGAATGCAGAAGTGACACTATAGATACAGGAACAGTCTGCTGTTGTAGTGGGCTCTGTGTTAGCTTTCTGAAAACTAATGTTATGGATCTCTTAATGTGCCATGAGAATACCGAAGTGGCACTATAGATAAAGGAACATCCTGCTGTGGTGGTGTGCTCTGTGTTAGCGTTCTGAAAACTAGTGTTCTGGATCTCTTAATGTGCCATGAGAATGCAGAAGTGACAATATAGATACAGGAACAACGTGCAGTGGTGGTGTGCTCTGTGTTAGAGTTCTGAAAACTAGTGTTCTAGATCTCGTAATGTGCCATGAGAATGCAGAAGTGACACTATAGATACATGAACAACCTGCTGTGGTGGTGTGCTCTGTGTTAACGTTCTGACAACTAGTGTTCTGGATCTCTTAATGTGCCATGAGAATGCAGACGTGGCACTATAGATACAGGAACATCCTGCTGTGGTGGTGTGGTCTGTGTTAGCGTTCTGAAATCTAGTGTTCTGGATCTCTTAATGTGCCATGAGAATGCAGAAGTGACAATATAGATACAGGAACAACCTGCTGTGGTGGAAGTGCTCTGTGTTTCGCGTTCTGAAAACTAGTGTTCTGGATCTCTTAATGTGACATGAGAATGCAGAAGTGGCACTATAGATACAGGAACAGACTGCTGTGGTGGTGTGGTCTGTGTTTCGCGTTCTGAAAACTAGTGTTCTTTATCTCTTAATGTGACATTAGAATGCAGAAGTGGCACTATAGATACATGAACAACCTGCTGTGTTGGTGTGCTCTGTGTTAATGTTCTGAAAACTAGTGTTCTGGATCTCTTAATGTGACATGAGAATGGAGAAGTGACACTATAGATACAGGAACAACCTGCTGTGGTGGTGTGGTCTGTGGTAGCGTTCTGAAAACTAGTGTTCTAGATCTCGTAATGTGCCATGAGAATGCAGAAGTGGGACTATAGATACAGGAACAGCTTGCTGTGGTGGTGGTGCTCTGTGTTAACGTTCTGAAAACTAGTGTTCTCGATCTCTTAATGTGCCATGCGAATGCAGATGTGATAGTATAGATACAGTAACAGTCTGCTGTGGTGGTGTGCTCTGTGTTTAGCGTTCTGAAAACTAGCGTTCTGGATCTCTTAATGTGACATGAGAATGCAGAAGTGGCACTATAGATACAGGAACAGCCTGCTGTGGTGGTGTGGTCTGTGTTAGCGTTCTGAAAACTAGTGCTCTAGATCTCTTAATGTGCCATGAGAATGCAGAAGTGACAATATAGATAGAGGAGCAGCATGCTGTGGTGGTGTGCTCTGTGTTAGCGTTCTGAAAACTAGTGTTCTAGATCTCGTAATGTGCCATGAGAATGCGGAAGTGGCACAATAGATACAGGAACAGCTTTCTGTGGTGGTGTGCTCTGTGTTAACGTTCTGAAAACTAGTGTTCTCGATCTCTTAATGTGCCATGAGAATGCAGAAGTGGTAGTATAGATACAGTAACAGTCTGCTGTGGTGGTGTGCTCGGCGTTAGTGTTCTGCAAATTAGTGTTCTAGATCTCTTAATGTGCCATGAGAATGCAGAAGTGGCACTATAGATACAGGAACAGCTTGCTGTGGTGGTGTGCTCTGTGTTAACGTTCTGAAAACTAGTGTTCTCGCTCTCTTAATGTGCCATGAGAATGCAGAAGTGGCAATATAGATACAGGAACAGCCTGCTGTGATGGTGTGCTCTGTGTTAGCGTTCTGAAAACTAGTGTTCTAGATCACTTAATGTGCCATGAGAATGCAGAAGTGACACTACAGATACAGGAATAGTCTGCTGTGGTGGTGGGCTCTGTGTTAGCGTTCTGAAAACTAATGTTAAGGATCTCTTATTGTGCCATGAGAATACAGAAGTGGCACTATAGATACAGGAACATCCTGCTGTGGTGGTGTGCTCTGTGTTTAGCGTTCTGAAAACTAGTGTTCTGGATCTCTTAATGTGACATGAGAATGCAGAAGTGGCACTATAGATAGAGGAACAGCCTGGTGTGGTGGTGTGGTCTGTGTTAGCGTTCTGAAACCTAGTGTTCTGGATCTCTTAATGTGCCATGAGAATGCAGAAGTGACACTATAGATACAGGAACAGTCTGCTGTTGTGGTCGGCTCTGTGTTAGCTTTCTGAAAACTAGTGTTCTGGATCTCTTAATGTGACATGAGAATGGAGAAGTGACACTATAGATACAGGAACAACCTGCTGTGGTGGTGTGGTCTGTGTTAGCGTTCTGAAAACTAGTGTTCTAGATCTCTTAATGTGCCATGAGAATGCAGAAGTGGCACTATAGATACAGGAACAGCTTGCTGTGGTGGTGTGCTCTGTGTTAACGTTCTGAAAACTAGTGTTCTCGCTCTCTTAATGTGCCATGAGAATGCAGAAGTGGCAGTATAGATACAGGAACAGCCTGCTGTGGTGGTGTGCTCTGTCTTAGCGTTCTGAAAACTAGTGTTCTATATCACTTAATGTGCCATGAGAATGCAGAAGTGACACTACAGATACAGGAATAGTCTGCTGTGGTGGTGGGCTCTGTGTTAGCGTTCAGAAAACCAATGTTATGGATCTCTTATTGTGCCATGAGAATACAGAAGTGGCACTATAGATACAGGAACATCCTGCTGTGGTGGTGTGCTCTGTGTTTAGCGTTCTGAAAACTAGGGTTCTGGATCTCTTAATGTGACATGAGAATGCAGAAGTGGCACTATAGATACAGGAACAGCCTGCTGTGGTGGTGTCGTCTGTGTTAGCATTCTGAAAACTAGTGTTCTAGATCTCTTAATGTGCCATGAGAATGCAGAAGTGACACTATAGATACAGGAACAGTCTGCTGTTGTAGTGGGCTCTGTGTTAGCTTTCTGAAAACTAATGTTATGGATCTCTTAATGTGCCATGAGAATACCGAATTGGCACTATAGATAAAGGAACATCCTGCTGTGGTGGTGTGCTCTGTGTTAGCGTTCTGAAAACTAGTGTTCTGGATCTCTTAATGTGCCATGAGAATGCAGAAGTGACAATATAGATACAGGAACAACGTGCAGTGGTGGTGTGCTCTGTGTTAGCGCTCTGAAAACTAGTGTTCTGGATCTCTTAATGTGCCATGAGAATGCAGAAGTGACACTATAGATACAGGAACAACCTGCTGTGCTGGTGTGCTCTGTGTTAACGTTCTGAAAACTAGTGTTCTGGATCTCTCAATGTGCCATAAGAATGCAGAAGTGACACTATAGATACATGAACAACCTGCCGTGGTTGTGTGCTCTGTGTTTAGCGTTCTGAAAACTAGTGTTCTGGATCTCTTAATGTGACATGAGAATGCAGACGTGGCACTATAGATACAGGAACATCCTGCTGTGGTGGTGTGGTCTGTGTTAGCGTTCTGAAATCTAGTGTTCTGGATCTCTTAATGTGCCATGAGAATGCAGAAGTGACAATATAGATACAGGAACAACCTGCTGTGGTGGTGTGCTCTGTGTTTCGCGTTCTGAAAACTAGTGTTCTGGATCTCTTAATGTGACATGAGAATGCAGAAGTGGCACTATAGATACAGGAACAGACTGCTGTGGTGGTGTGGTCTGTGTTTAGCGTTCTGAAATCTAGTGTTCTTTATCTCTTAATGTGACATTAGAATGCAGAAGTGGCACTATAGATACATGAACAACCTGCTGTGTTGGTGTGCTCTGTGTTAATGTTCTGAAAACTAGTGTTCTGGATCTCTTAATGTGACATGAGAATGGAGAAGTGACACTATAGATACAGGAACAACCTGCTGTGGTGGTGTGGTCTGTGGTAGCGTTCTGAAAACTAGTGTTCTAGATCTCGTAATGTGCCATGAGAATGCAGAAGTGGGACTATAGATACAGGAACAGCTTGCTGTGGTGGTGGTGGTGCTCTGTGTTAACGTTCTGAAAACTAGTGTTCTCGATCTCTTAATGTGCCATGCGAATGCAGATGTGATAGTATAGATACAGTAACAGTCTGCTGTGGTGGTGTGCTCGGCGTTAGCGTTCTGAAAATTAGTGTTCTAGATCTCTTAATGTGCCATGAGAATGCAGAAGTGGCACTATAGATACAGGAACAGCTTGCTGTCGTGGTGTGCTCTGTGTTAACGTTCTGAAAACTAGTGTTCTCGATCTCTTAATGTGCCATAAGAATGCAGAAGTGGCAGTATAGATACAGGAACAGCCTGCTGTGGTGGTGTGCTCTGTGATAGCGTTCTGAAAACTAGTGTTCTCGCTCTCTTAATGTGCCATGAGAATGCAGAAGTGGCAGTATAGATACAGGAACAGCCTGCTGTGGTGGTGTGCTCTGTGTTTAGCGTTCTGAAAACTAGCGTTCTGGATCTCTTAATGTGACATGAGAATGCAGAAGTGGCACTATAGATACAGGAACAGCCTGCTGTGGTGGTGTGGTCTGTGTTAGCGTTCTGAAAACTAGTGCTCTAGATCTCTTAATGTGCCATGAGAATGCAGAAGTGACAATATAGATAGAGGAGCAGCATGCTGTGGTGGTGTGCTCTGTGTTAGCGTTCTGAAAACTAGTATTCTGGATCTGTTAATGTGCCATGAGAATGCAGAAGTGACACTATAGATACAGGAACAGTCTGCTGTGGTGGTGGGCTCTGTGTTAGCGTTCTGAAAACTAATGTTATGGATCTCTTAATGTGCCATGAGAATGCAGAAGTGACACTATAGATACCGTAACAGTCTGCTGTGGTGGTGGGCTCTGTGTTAGCGTTCTGAAAACTAATGTTATGGATCTCTTAATGTGCCATGAGAATACCGAAGTGGCCCTATAGATACAGGAACAACCTGCTGTGGTGGTGTGCGCTGTGTTAACGTTCTGAAAACTAGTGTTCTGGATCTCTTAATGTGCCATGAGAATGCAGAAGTGACAATATAGATACAGGAACAGCCTGCTGTGGTGGTGTGCTCTGTGTTTAGCGTTCTGAAAACTAGTGTTCTGGATCTCTTAATGTGACATGAGAATGCAGAAATGGCACTATAGATACAGGAACAGCCTGCTGTGGTGGTGTGGTCTGTGTTAGCGTTCTGAAAACTAGTGTTCTAGATCTCTCATTGTGCCATGAGAATGCAGAAGTGACAATATAGATACAGGAGCAGCATGCTGTGGTGGTGTGCTCTGTATTAGCGTTCTGAAAACTTGTGTTCTGGATCTGTTAATGTGCCATGAGAATGCAGAAGTGACACTATAGATACAGGAACAGTCTGCTGTGGTGGTGGGCTCTGTGTTAGCGTTCTGAAAATTAGTGTTCTAGATCTCTTAATGTGCCATGAGAATGCAGAAGTGACAATATAGATAGAGGAACAGCCTGCTGTGGTGGTGTGCTCTGTGTTTCGCGTTCTGAAAACTAGTGTTCTTTATCTCTTAATGTGACATGAGAATGCAGAAGTGGCACTATATATAGAGCAACAGCCTGCTGTCGTGGTGTGGTCTGTGTTAACGTTCTGAAAACTAGTGTTCGGAATCTCTCAATGTACCATGAGAATGCAGAAGTGGCAGTATAGATATAGGAACAGTCTGTTGTGGTGGTGTGCTCTGTGTTAATGTTCAGAAAACTAGTGTTCTGAATCTCAATGTGCCAGGAGAATGCAGAAGTGACACTATAGATCCAGGAACAACCTGCTGTGGTGGTGTGCTCTGTGTTAACGTTCTGAAAACTAGTGTTCTGGATCTCTTAATGCGCCATGAGAATGCAGAAGTGGCGCTATAGATACAGGAACATCCTGCTGTGGTGGTGTGCTCTGTGTTTAGCGTTCTGAAAACTAGTGTTCTGGATCTCTTAATGTGACATGAGAATGCAGAAGTGGTACTATAGATACAGGAACAGCCTGCTGTGGTGGTGTGGTCTGTGTTAGCGTTCTGAAAACTAGTGTTCTAGATCTCTTAATGTGCCATGAGAATGCGGAAGTGACAATATAGATAGAGGAACAACCTGCTGTGGTGGTGTGGTCTGTGTTAGCGTTCTGAAAACTAGTGTTCTCGCTCTCTTAATGTGCCATGAGAATGCAGAAGTGGCAGTATAGATACAGGAACAGCCTGCTGTGGTGGTGTGCTCTGTGTTTAGCGTTCTGAAAACTAGCGTTCTGGATCTCTTAATGTGACATGAGAATGCAGAAGTGGCACTATAGATACAGGAAAGCCTGCTGTGGTGGTGTGGTCTGTGTTAGCGTTCTGAAAACTAGTGCTCTAGATCTCTTTATGTGCCATGAGAATGCAGAAGTGACAATATAGATAGAGGAGCAGCATGCTGTGGTGGTGTGCTCTGTGTTAGTGTTCTGAAAACTAGTATTCTGGATCTGTTAATGTGCCATGAGAATGCAGAAGTGACACTATAGATACAGGAACAGTCTGCTGTGGTGGTGGGCTCTGTGTTAGCGTTCTGAAAACTAATGTTATGGATCTCTTAATGTGCCATGAGAATACCGAAGTGGCACTATAGATACAGGAACATCCTGCTGTGGTGGTGTGCTCTGTGTTAGCGTTCTGAAAACTAGTGTTCTGGATCTCTTAATGTGCCATGAGAATGCAGAAGTGACAATATAGATACAGGAACAACGTGCAGTGGTGGTGTGCTCTGTGTTAGCGCTCTGAAAACTAGTGTTCTGGATCTCTTAATGTGCCATGAGAATGCAGAAGTGACACTATAGATACAGGAACAACCTGCTGTGCTGGTGTGCTCTGTGTTAACGTTCTGAAAACTAGTGTTCTGGATCTCTCAATGTGCCATGAGAATGCAGAAGTGGCACTATAGATACAGGAACAGCCTGCTGTGGTGGTGTGGTCTGTGTTAGCGTTCTGAAAACTAGTGTTCTGGATCTCTTAATGTGCCATGAGAATGCAGAAGTGACAATATAGATACAGGAACAACCTGCTGTGGTGGTGTGCTCTGTGTTAGCATTCTTAAAACTAGTGTTCTGGATCTCTCAATGTGCCATGAGAATGCAGAAGTGACACTATAGATACAAGAACAGTCTGCTGTGGTGGTGTGGTCTGTGTTAGCGTTCTGAAAACTAATGTTATGGATCTCTTAATGTGCCATGAGAATGCAGAAGTGGCACTATAGATACAGGAACATCCTGCTGTGGTGGTGTGGTCTGTGTTAGCGTTCTGAAAACTAGTGTTCTGGATCTCTTAATGTGCCATGAGAATGCAGAAGTGACAATATAGATACAGGAACAGCCTGCTGTGGTGGTGTGCTCTGTGTTTAGCGTTCTGAAAACTAGTGTTCTGGATCTCTTAATGTGACATGAGAATGCAGAAGTGGCACTATAGATATAGGAACATCCTGCTGTGGTGGTGTGCTCTGTGTTAGCGTTCTGAAAACTAGTGTTCTGGATCTCTTAATGTGCCATGAGAATGCAGAAGTGACAATATAGATACAGGAACAACGTGCAGTGGTGGTGTGCTCTGTGTTAGCGCTCTGAAAACTAGTGTTCTGGATCTCTTAATGTGCCATGAGAATGCAGAAGTGACACTATAGATACAGGAACAACCTGCTGTGCTGGTGTGCTCTGTGTTAACGTTCTGAAAACTAGTGTTCTGGATCTCTCAATGTGCCATGAGAATGCAGAAGTGACACTATAGATAGAGGAACAACCTGCTGTGGTGGTGTGCTCTGTGTTAACGTTCTGAAAACTAGTGTTCTGGATCTCTTAATGTGCCATGAGAATGCAGAAGTGGCACTATAGATACAGGAACAGCCTGCTGTGGTGGTGTGGTCTGTGTTAGCGTTCTGAAAACTAGTGTTCTGGATCTCTTAATGTGCCATGAGAATGCAGAAGTGACAATATAGATACAGGAACAACCTGCTGTGGTGGTGTGCTCTGTGTTAGCATTCTTAAAACTAGTGTTCTGGATCTCTCAATGTGCCATGAGAATGCAGAAGTGACACTATAGATACAGGAACAGTCTGCTGTGGTGGTGGGCTCTGTGTTAGCGTTCTGAAAACTAATGTTATGGATCTCTTAATGTGCCATGAGAATGCAGAAGTGGCACTATAGATACAGGAACATCCTGCTGTGGTGGTGTGGTCTGTGTTAGCGTTCTGAAAACTAGTGTTCTGGATCTCTTAATGTGCCATGAGAATGCAGAAGTGACAATATAGATACAGGAACAGCCTGCTGTGGTGGTGTGCTCTGTGTTTAGCGTTCTGAAAACTAGTGTTCTGGATCTCTTAATGTGACATGAGAATGCAGAAGTGGCACTATAGATACAGGAACAGCCTGCTGTGGTGGTGTGGTCTGTGTTAGCGTTCTGAAAACTAGTGTTCTAGATCTCTCATTGTGCCTTGAGAATGCAGAAGTGACAATATAGATACAGGAGCAGCATGCTGTGGTGGTGTGCTCTGTATTAGCGTTCTGAAAACTAGTGTTCTGGATCTGTTAATGTGCCATGAGAATGCAGAAGTGACACTATAGATACAGGAACAGTCTGCTGTGGTGGTGGGCTCTGTGTTAACGTTCTGAAAATTAGTGTTCTAGATCTCTTAATGTGCCATGAGAATGCAGAAGTGACAATATAGATAGAGCAACAGCCTGCTGTCGTGGTGTGGTCTGTGTTAACGTTCTGAAAACTAGTGTTCGGAATCTCTCAATGTGCCATGAGAATGCAGAAGTGGCAGTATAGATACAGGAACAGTCTGTTGTGGTGGTGTGCTCTGTGTTAATGTTCTGAAAACTAGTGTTCTGAATCTCAATGTGCCAGGAGAATGCAGAAGTGACACTATAGATACAGGAACAACCTGCTGTGGTGGTGTGCTCTGTGTTAACGTTCTGAAAACTAGTGTTCTGGATCTCTTAATGTGCCATGAGAATGCAGAAGTGACACTATAGATACAGGAACATCCTGGTGTGGTGGTGTGGTCTGTGTTAGCGTTCTAAAAACTAGTGTTCTGGATCTATTAATGTGCCATGAGAATACAGAAGTGACAATATAGATACAGGAACAGCCAGCTGTGGTGGTGTGCTCTGTGTTTAGCGTTCTGAAAACTAGTGTTCTGGATCTCTTAATGTGACATGAGAATGCAGAAGTGGTACTATAGATACAGGAACAGCCTGCTGTGGTGGTGTGGTCTGTGTTAGCGTTCTGAAAACTAGTGTTCTAGATCTCTTAATGTGCCATGAGAATGCAGAAGTGACAATATAGATACAGGAGCAGCATGCTGTGGTGGTGTGCTCTGTATTAGCGTTCTGAAAACTAGTGTTCTGGATCTGTTAATGTGCCATGAGAATGCAGAAGTGACACTATAGATACAGGAACATCCTGCTGTGGTGGTGGGCTCTGTGTTAGCGTTCTGAAAACTAATGTTAAGGACCTCTTAATGTGCCATGAGAATACAGAAGTGGCACTATAGATACAGGAACATCCTGCTGTGGTGGTGTGGTCTGTGTTAGCGTTCTGAAAACTAGTGTTATAGATCTCTTAATGTGCCATAAGAATGCAGAAGTGGCAGTATAGATACAGGAATAGCCTGCTGTGGTGGTGTGCTCTGTGTTTAGCGTTCTGAAAACTAGTGTTCTTTATCTCTTAATGTGACATGAGAATGCAGAAGTGGCACTATAGATACAGCAACAGCCTGCTGTCGTGGTGTGGTCTGTGTTAACGTTCTGAAAACTAGTGTTCGAAATCTCTCAATGTGCCATGAGAATACAGAAGTGGCAGTATAGATACATGAACAGTCTGTTGTGGTGGTGTGCTCTGTGTTAATGTTCTGAAAACTAGTGTTCCGGATCTCTTAATGTGACATGAGAATGGAGAAGTGACACTATAGATACAGGAACAACCTGCTGTGGTGGTGTGGTCTGTGTTAGCGTTCTGAAAACTAGTGTTCTAGATCTCGTAATGTGCCATGAGAATGCAGAAGTGGCACTATAGATACAGGAACAGCTTGCTGTGGTGGTGTGCTCTGTGTTAATGTTCTGAAAACTAGTGTCCTCGATCTCTTAATGTGCCATGAAAATGCAGAAGTGGTAGTATAGATACAGTAACAGTCTGCTGTGGTGGTGTGCTTGGCGTTAGCATTCTGAAAATTAGTGTTCTCTCTCTCTTAATGTGCCATGAGAATGCAGAAGTGGCAGTATAGATACAGGAGCAGCCCGCTGTGGTGGTGTGCTCTGTGTTAGCGTTCTGAAAACTAGTGTTCTAGATCTCTTTATGTGCCATGAGAATGCAGAAGTGACACTATAGATACAGGAATAGACTGCTGTGGTGGTGGGCTCTGTGTAAGCGTTCTGAAAACTAATGTTATGGATCTCTTATTGTGCCATGAGAATACAGAAGTGGCACTATAGATACAGGAACATCCTGCTGTGGTGGTGTGCTCTGTGTTTAGCGTTCTGAAAACTAGTGTTCTGGATCTCTTAATGTGACATGAGAATGCAGAAGTGGCACTATAGATACAGGAACAGCCTGCTGTGGTGGTGTGGTCTGTATTAGCGTTCTGAAAACTAGTGTTCTAGATCTCTTAATGTGCCATGAGAATGCAGAAGTGACAATATAGATACAGGAGCAGCATGCTGTGGTGGTGTGCTCTGTGTTAGCGTTCTGAAAACTAGTGTTCTGGATCTGTTAATGTGCCATGAGAATGCAGAAGTGACACTATAGATACAGGAACAGTCTGCTGTGGTGGTGGGATCTGTGTTAGCGTTCTGAAAACTAATGTTATGGATCTCTTAATGTGCCATGAGAATACCAAAGTGGCACTATAGATACAGGAACATCCTGCTGTGGTGGTGTGCTCTGTGTTAGCGTTCTGAAAATTAGTGTTCTAGATCTCTTAATGTGACATGAGAATGCAGAAGTGGCACTATAGATACAGGAACAGCCTGCTGTGGTGGTGTGGTCTGTGTTAACGTTCTGAAAACTAGTGTTCGGGATCTCTTAATGTGACATGAGAATGGAGAAGTGACACTATAGATACAGGAACAACCTGCTGTGGTGGTGTGGTCTGTGTTAGCGTTCTGAAAACTAGTGTTCTAGATCTATTAATGTGCCATGAGAATGCAGAAGTGGCACTATAGATACAGGAACAGCTTGCTGTGGTGGTGTGCTCTGTGTTAACGTTCTGAAAACCAGTGTTCTCGATCTCTTAATGTGCCATACAAATACAGAAGTGGCAGTAGAGATACAGGAACAGCCTGCTGTGGTGGTGTGCTCTGTGTTAGCGTTCTGAAAACTAGTGTTCTCGCTCTCTTAATGTGCCATGAGAATGCAGAAGTGGCAGTATAGATACAGGAACAGCCTGCTGTGGTGGTGTGCTCTGTGTTAGCGTTCTGAAAACTAGTGTTCTAGATCTCTTAATGTGCCATGAGAATGCAGAAGTGACACTATAGATACAGGAACAACCTGCTATGGTGGTGTGCTCTGTCTTAGCGTTCTGAAAACTAGTGTTCTGGATCTGTTAATGTGCCATGAGAATGCAGAAGTGACAATATAGATACAGGAGCAGCATGCTGTGGTGGTGTGCTCTGTGTTAGCGTTCTGAAATCTAATGTTATGGATCTCTTAATGTGCCATGAGAATACAGAAGTGGCACTATAGATACAGGAACATCCTGCTGTGGTGGTGTGGTCTGTGTTAGCGTTCTGAAAATTAGTGTTCTGGATCTCTTAATGTGCCATGAGAATGCAGAAGTGACAATATAGATACAGGAACAGCCTGCTGTGGTGGTGTGCTCTGTGTTTAGCATTCTGAAAACTAGTGTTCTTTATCTCTTAATGTGACATGAGAATGCAGAAGTGACACTATAGATACAGGAACAGTCTGCTGTGGTGGTGGGATCTGTGTTACCGTTCTGAAAACTAATGTTATGGATCTCTTAATGTGCCATGAGAATACCAAAGTGGCACTATAGATACAGGAACATCCTGCTGTGGTGGTGTGCTCTGTGTTAGCGTTCTGAAAATTAGTGTTCTAGATCTCTTAATGTGACATGAGAATGCAGAAGTGGCACTATAGATGCAGCAACAGCCTGCTGTGGTGGTGTGGTCTGTGTTAACGTTCTGAAAACTAGTGTTCGGGATCTCTTAATGTGACATGAGAATGGAGAAGTGACACTATAGATAAAGGAACAACCTGCTGTGGTGGTGTGGTCTGTGTTAGCGTTCTGAAAACTAGTGTTCTAGATCTCTTAATGTGCCATGAGAATGCAGAAGTGGCACTATAGATACAGGAACAGCTTGCTGTGGTGGTGTGCTCTGTGTTAACGTTCTGAAAACCAGTGTTCTCGATCTCTTAATGTGCCATACGAATACAGAAGTGGCAGTAGAGATACAGGAACAGCCTGCTGTGGTGGTGTGCTCTGTGTTAGCGTTCTGAAAACTAGTGTTCTCGCTCTCTTAATGTGCCAGGAGAATGCAGAAGTGGCAGTATAGATACAGGAACAGACTGCTGTGGTGGTGTGCTCTGTGTTAGCGTTCTGAAAACTAGTGTTCTAGATCTCTTAATGTGCCATGAGAATGCAGAAGTGACACTATAGATACAGGAACAACCTGCTATGGTGGTGTGCTCTGTCTTAGCGTTCTGAAAACTAGTGTTCTGGATCTGTTAATGTGCCATGAGAATTCAGAAGTGACACTATAGATACAGGAACAGTCTGCTGTGGTGGTGGGCTCTGTGTTAGCGTTCTGAAAACTAATGTTATGGATCTCTTAATGTGCCATGAGAATACAGAAGTGGCACTATTAGATACAGGAACATCCTGCTGTGGTTGTGTGGTCTGTGTTAGCGTTCGGAAAACTAGTGTTCTAGATCTCTTCATGTGCCATGAGAATGCAGAAGTGACAATATAGATACAGGAGCAGCATGCTGTGGTGGTGTGCTCTGTATTAGCGTTCTGAAAACTAGTGTTCATGATCTGTTCATGTGCCATGAGAATGCAGAAGTGACACTATAGATACAGAAACAGTCTGCTGTGGTGGTGGGCTCTGTGTTAGCGTTCTGAAATCTAATGTTATGGATCTCTTAATGTGCCATGAGAATACAGAAGTGGCACTATAGATACAGGAACATCCTGCTGTGGTGGTGTGGTCTGTGTTAGCGTTCTGAAAATTAGTGTTCTAGATCTCTTAATGTGCCATGAGAATGCAGAAGTGACAATATAGATACAGGAACAGCCTGCTGTGGTGGTGTGCTCTGTGTTTAGCGTTCTGAAAACTAGTGTTCTTTATCTCTTAATGTGACATGAGAATGAAGAAGTGGCACTATAGATAGAGCAACAGCCTGCTGTCGTGGTGTTGTCTGTGTTAACGTTCTGAAAACTAGTGTTCGAGATCTCTCAATGTGCCATGAGAATGCAGAAGTGGCAGTATAGATACAGGAATAGCCTGCTGTGGTGGTGTGCTCTGTGTTAGCGTTCTGAAAACTAGTGTTCTAGATCTCTTAATGTGCCATGAGAATGCAGAAGTGACACTATAGATACAGGAACAACCTGCTATGGTGGTGTGCTCTGTCTTAGCGTTCTGAAAACTAGTGTTCTGGATCTGTTAATGTGCCATGAGAATGCAGAAGTGACACTATAGATACAGGAACAGTCTGCTGTGGTGGTGGGCTCTGTGTTAGCGTTCTGAAAACTAATGTTATGGATCTCTTAATGTGCCATGAGAATACAGAAGTGACACTATCGATACAGGAACAACCTGCTTTGGTGGTGTGGTCTGTGTTAGCGTTCTGAAAACTAGTGTTCTAGATCTCGTAATGGGCCAAGAGAATGCAGAAGTGGCACTATAGATACAGGAACAGCTTGCTGTGGTGGTGTGCTCTGTGTTAACCTTCTAAAAACTAGTGTTCTCGATCTCTTAATGTGCCATGAGAATGCAGAAGTGGTAGTATAGATACAGTAACAGTCTGCTGTGGTGGTGTGCTCGGCGTTAGCGTTCTGAAAATTACTGTTCTAGATCTCTTAATGTGCCATGAGAATGCAGAAGTGGCACTATAGATACAGGAACAGCTTGCTGTGGTGGTGTGCTCTGTGTTAACGTTCTGAAAACTAGTGTTCTCGATCTCTTAATGTGCCATAAGAATGCAGAAGTGGCAGTATAGATACAGCAACATCCTGCTGTGGTGGTGTGCTCTGTGTTAGCGTTCTGAAAACTAGTGTTCTCGCTCTCTTAATGTGCCATGAGAATGCAGAACTGGCAGTATAGATACAGTAACAGTCTGCTGTGGTGGTGTACTCTGTGTTAGCGTTCTGAAAACTAGTGTTCTAGATCTCTTATTGTGCCATAAGAATACAGAAGTGGCACTATAGATACAGGAACATCCTGCTGTGGTGGTGTGGTCTGTGTTAGCGTTCTGAAAACTAGTGTTCTAGATCTCTTAATGAGACTGGAGAAGTGACACTATAGATACAGGAACATCCTGCTGTGGTGGTGGGCTCTGTGTTAGCGTTCTGAAAACTAGTGTTCTGGATCTCTTAATGTGACATGAGAATGCAGAAGTGGTACTATAGATACAGGAACAGCCTGCTGTGGTGGTGTGGTCTGTGTTAGCGTTCTGAAAACTAGTGTTCTAGATCTCTTAATGTGCCATGAGAATGCAGAAGTGACAATATAGATACAGGAGCAGCATGCTGTGGTGGTGTGCTCTGTATTAGCGTTCTGAAAACTAGTGTTCTGGATCTGTTAATGTGCCATGAGAATGCAGAAGTGACACTATAGATACAGGAACAGTCTGCTGTGGTGGTGGGCTCTGTGTTAGCGTTCTGAAAACTAATGTTATGGACCTCTTAATGTGCCATGAGAATACAGAAGTGGCACTATAGATACAGGAACATCCTGCTGTGGTGGTGTGGTCTGTGTTAGCGTGCTGAAAACTAGTGTTCTCGATCTCTTAATGTGCCATAAGAATGCAGAAGTGGCAGTATAGATACAGCAACAGCCTGCTGTCGTGGCGTGGTCTGTGTTAACGTTCTGAAAACTAGTGTTCGGAATCTCTCAATGTGCCATGAGAATACAGAAGTGGCAGTATAGATACATGAACAGTCTGTTGTGGTGGTGTGCTCTGTGTTAATGTTCTGAAAACTAGTGTTCCGGATCTCTTAATGTGACATGAGAATGGAGAAGTGACACTATAGATACAGGAACAACCTGCTGTGGTGGTGTGGTCTGTGTTAGCGTTCTGAAAACTAGTGTTCTAGATCTCGTAATGTGCCATGAGAATGCAGAAGTGGCACTATAGATACAGGAACAGCTTGCTGTGGTGGTGTGCTCTGTGTTAACGTTCTGAAAACTAGTGTTCTCGATCTCTTAATGTGCCATGAAAATGCAGAAGTGGTAGTATAGATACAGTAACAGTCTGCTGTGGTGGTGTGCTTGGCGTTAGCATTCTGAAAATTAGTGTTCTCTCTCTCTTAATGTGCCATGAGAATGCAGAAGTGGCAGTATAGATACAGGAGCAGCCCGCTGTGGTGGTGTGCTCTGTCTTAGCGTTCTGAAAACTAGTGTTCTAGATCTCTTGATGTGCCATGAGAATGCAGAAGTGACACTATAGATACAGGAATAGTCTGCTGTGGTAGTGGGCTCTGTGTAAGCGTTCTGAAAACTAATGTTATGGATCTCTTATTGTGCCATGAGAATACAGAAGTGGCACTATAGATACAGGAACATCCTGCTGTGGTGGTGTGCTCTGTGTTTAGCGTTCTGAAAACTAGTGTTCTGGATCTCTTAATGTGACATGATAATGCAGAAGTGGCACTATAGATACAGGAACAGCCTGCTGTGGTGGTGTGGTCTGTGTTAGCGTTCTGAAAACTAGTGTTCATGATCTGTTCATGTGCCATGAGAATGCAGAAGTGACACTATAGATACAGAAACAGTCTGCTGTGGTGGTGGGCTCTGTGTTAGCGTTCTGAAATCTAATGTTATGGATCTCTTAATGTGCCATGAGAATACAGAAGTGGCACTATAGATACAGGACCATCCTGCTGTGGTGGTGTGGTCTGTGTTAGCGTTCTGAAAATTAGTGTTCTAGATCTCTTAATGTGCCATGAGAATGCAGAAGTGACAATATATATACAGGAACAGCCTGCTGTGGTGGTGTGCTCTGTGTTTAGCGTTCTGAAAACTAGTGTTCTTTATCTCTTAATGTGACATGTGTATGCAGAAGTGGCACTATAGATATAGCAACAGCCTGCTGTCGTGGTCTTGTCTGTGTTAACGTTCTGAAAACTAGTGTTCGAGATCTCTCAATGTGCCATGAGAATGCAGAAGTGGCAGTATAGATACAGGGACATTCTGTTGTGGTGGTGTGCTCTGTGTTAATGTTCTGAAAACTAGTGTTCTGGATCTCTTAATGTGACATGAGAATGGAGAAGTGACACTATAGATACAGGAACAACCTGCTTTGGTGGTGTGGTCTGTGTTAGCGTTCTGAAAACTAGTGTTCTAGAACTCGTAATGGGCCAAGAGAATGCAGAAGTGGCACTATAGATACAGGAACAGCTTGCTGTGGTGGTGTGCTCTGTGTTAACGTTCTAAAAACTAGTGTTCTCGATCTCTTAATGTGCCATGAGAATGCAGAAGTGGCACTATAGATACAGGAACATCCTGCTGTGGTGGTGTGGTCTGTGTTAGCGTTCTGAAAACTAGTGTTCTAGATCTCTTAATGAGACTGGAGAAGTGACACTATAGATACAGGAACAACATGCTGTGGTGGTGTGGTCTGTGTTAGCGTTCTGAAAACTAGTGTTCTAGATCTCTTAATGTGCCATCAGAATGCAGAAGTGACAATATAGATACAGGAACATCCTGATGTGGTTGTGTGCTCTTTGTTAATGTTCTGAAAACTAGTGTTCTGGATCTGTTAATGTGCCATGAGAATGCAGAAGTGACACTATAGATACAGGAACAGTCTGCTGTGGTGGTGGGCTCTGTGTTAGCGTTCTGAAAACTAATGTTATGGATCTCTTAATGTGCCATGAGAATACCCAAGTGGCACTATAGATACAGGAACAGCATGCTGTGGTGGTGTGCTCTGTGTTAGCGTTCTGAAAACTAGTGTTCTAGATCTCTTATTGTGCCATAAGAATACAGAAGTGGCACTATAGATACAGGAACATCCTGCTGTGGTGGTGTGGTCTGTGTTAGCGTTCTGAAAACTAGTGTTCTAGATCTCTTAATGAGACTGGAGAAGTGACACTATAGATACAGGAACAACATGCTGTGGTGGTGTGGTCTGTGTTAGCGTTCTGAAAACTAATGTTATGGATCTCTTATTGTGCCATGAGAATACAGAAGTGGCACTATAGATACAGGAACATCCTGCTGTGGTGGTGTGCTCTGTGTTTAGCGTTCTGAAAACTTGTGTTCTGGATCTCGTAATGGGCCAAGAGAATGCAGAAGTGGCACTATAGATACAGGAACAGCTTGCTGTGGTGGTGTGCTCTGTGTTAACGTTCTAAAAACTAGTGTTCTCGATCTCTTAATGTGCCATGAGAATGCAGAAGTGGCACTATAGATACAGGAACATCCTGCTGTGGTGGTGTGGTCTGTGTTAGCGTTCTGAAAACTAGTGTTCTAGATCTCTTAATGAGACTGGAGAAGTGACACTATAGATACAGGAACAACATGCTGTGGTGGTGTGGTCTGTGTTAGCGTTCTGAAAACTAGTGTTCTAGATCTCTTAATGTGCCATCAGAATGCAGAAGTGACAATATAGATACAGGAACATCCTGATGTGGTGGTGTCCTCTTTGTTAATGTTCTGAAAACTAGTGTTCTGGATCTGTTAATGTGCCATGAGAATGCAGAAGCGACACTATAGATACAGGAACAGTCTGCTGTGGTGGTGGGCTCTGTGTTAGCGTTCTGAAAACTAATGTTATGGATCTCTTAATGTGCCATGAGAATACCCAAGTGGCACTATAGATACAGGAACAGCATGCTGTGGTGGTGTGCTCTGTGTTAGCGTTCTGAAAACTAGTGTTCTAGATCTCTTATTGTGCCATAAGAATACAGAAGTGGCACTATAGATACAGGAACATCCTGCTGTGGTGGTGTGGTCTGTGTTAGCGTTCTGAAAACTAGTGTTCTAGATCTCTTAATGAGACTGGAGAAGTGACACTATAGATACAGGAACAACATGCTGTGGTGGTGTGGTCTGTGTTAGCGTTCTGAAAACTAATGTTATGGATCTCTTATTGTGCCATGAGAATACAGAACTGGCACTATAGATACAGGAACATCCTGCTGTGGTGGTGTGCTCTGTGTTTAGCGTTCTGAAAACTTGTGTTCTGGATCTCTTAATGTGACATGAGAATGGAGAAGTGAGACTATAGATACAGGAACAACCTGCTGTGGTGTTGTGGTCTGTGTTAGCGTTCTGAAAACTAGTGTTCTAGATCTCTTAATGT
This sequence comes from Chaetoderma sp. LZ-2023a, assembly GCA_034401795.1. Classification (NCBI taxonomy): domain Eukaryota; kingdom Metazoa; phylum Mollusca; class Caudofoveata; order Chaetodermatida; family Chaetodermatidae; genus Chaetoderma; species Chaetoderma sp. LZ-2023a. The sequence goes on from CM067362.1 coordinate 1,939,833, forward strand.
GCCATGAGAATGCAGAAGTGGCACTATAGATACAGGAACAGCCTGCTGTGGTGGTGTGCGCTGTGTTAGCGTTCTGAAAACTAGTGTTCTAGATCTCTTAATGTGCCATGAGAATGCAGAAGTGGCACTATAGATACAGGAACAGCCTGCTGTGGTGGTGTGCTCTGTGTTAGCGTTCTGAAAACTAGTGTTCTTTATCTCTTAATGTGACATGAGAATGGAGAAGTGGCACTATAGATACAGCAACAGCCTGCTGTCGTGGTGTGGTCTGTGTTAACGATCTGAAAACTAGTGTTCGGAATCTCTCAATGTGCCATGAGAATACAGAAGTGGCAGTATAGATACATGAACAGTCTGTTGTGGTGGTGTGCTCTGTGTTAATGTTCTGAAAACTAGTGTTCCGGATCTCTTAATGTGACATGAGAATGGAGAAGTGACACTATAGATACAGGAACAACCTGCTGTGGTGGTGTGGTCTGTGTTAGCGTTCTGAAAACTAGTGTTCTAGATCTCGTAATGTGCCATGAGAATGCAGAAGTGGCACTATAGATACAGGAACAGCTTGCTGTGGTGGTGTGCTCTGTGTTAACGTTCTGAAAACTAGTGTTCTCGATCTCTTAATGTGCCATGAAAATGCAGAAGTGGTAGTATAGATACAGTAACAGTCTGCTGTGGTGGTGTGCTTGGCGTTAGCATTCTGAAAATTAGTGTTCTCTCTCTCTTAATGTGCCATGAGAATGCAGAAGTGGCAGTATAGATACAGGAGCAGCCCGCTGTGGTGGTGTGCTCTGTCTTAGCGTTCTGAAAACCAGTGTTCTAGATCTCTTTATGTGCCATGAGAATGCAGAAGTGACACTATAGATACAGGAATAGTCTGCTGTGGTAGTGGGCTCTGTGTAAGCGTTCTGAAAACTAATGTTATGGATCTCTTATTGTGCCATGAGAATACAGAAGTGGCACTATAGATACAGGAACATCCTGCTGTGGTGGTGTGCTCTGTGTTTAGCGTTCTGAAAACTAGTGTTCTGGATCTCTTAATGTGACATGAGAATGCAGAAGTGGCACTATAGATACAGGAACAGCCTGCTGTGGTGGTGTGGTCTGTGTTAGCGTTCTGAAAACTAGTGTTCTAGATCTCTTAATGTGCCATGAGAATGCAGAAGTGACAATATAGATACAGGAGCAGCATGCTGTGGTGGTGTGCTCTGTATTAGCGTTCTGAAAACTAGTGTTCATGATCTGTTCATGTGCCATGAGAATGCAGAAGTGACACTATAGATACAGAAACAGTCTGCTGTGGCGGTGGGCTCTGTGTTAGCGTTCTGAAATCTAATGTTATGGATCTCTTAATGTGCCATGAGAATACAGAAGTGCCACTATAGATACAGGAACATCCTGCTGTGGTGGTGTGGTCTGTGTTAGCGTTCTGAAAATTAGTGTTCTAGATCTCTTAATGTGCCATGAGAATGCAGAAGTGACAATATAGATACAGGAACAGCCTGCTGTGGTGGTGTGCTCTGTGTTTAGCGTTCTGAAACTAGTGTTCTTTATCTCTTAATGTGACATGAGTATGCAGAAGTGGCACTATAGATATAGCAACAGCCTGCTGTCGTGGTGTTGTCTGTGTTAACGTTCTGAAAACTAGTGTTCGAGATCTCTCAATGTGCCATGAGAATGCAGAAGTGGCAGTATAGATACAGGGAAATTCTGTTGTGGTGGTGTGCTCTGTGTTAATGTTCTGAAAACTAGTGTTCTGGATCTCTTAATGTGACAAGAGAATGGAGAAGTGACACTATAGATACAGGAACAACCTGCTTTGGTGGTGTGGTCTGTGTTAGCGTTCTGAAAACTAGTGTTCTAGATCTCGTAATGGGCCAAGAGAATGCAGAAGTGGCACTATAGATACAGGAACAGCTTGCTGTGGTGGTGTGCTCTGTGTTAACGTTCTAAAAACTAGTGTTCTCGATCTCTTAATGTGCCATGAGAATGCAGAACTGGCAGTATAGATACAGTAACAGTCTGCTGTGGTGGTGTACTCTGTGTTAGCGTTCTGAAAACTAGTGTTCTAGATCTCTTATTGTGCCATAAGAATACAGAAGTGGCACTATAGATACAGGAACATCCTGCTGTGGTGGTGTGGTCTGTGTTAGCGTTCTGAAAACTAGTGTTCTAGATCTCTTAATGAGACTGGAGAAGTGACACTATAGATACAGGAACAACATGCTGTGGTGGTGTGGTCTGTGTTAGCGTTCTGAAAACTAGTGTTCTAGATCTCTTAATGTGCCATCAGAATGCAGAAGTGACAATATAGATACAGGAACATCCTGATGTGGTGGTGTGCTCTTTGTTAATGTTCTGAAAACTAGTGTTCTGGATCTGTTAATGTGCCATGAGAATGCAGAAGTGACACTATAGATACAGGAACAGTCTGCTGCGGTGGTGGGCTCTGTGTTAGCGTTCTGAAAACTAATGTTATGGATCTCTTAATGTGCCATGAGAATACCCAAGTGGCACTATAGATACAGGAACAGCATGCTGTGGTGGTGTGCTCTGTGTTAGCGTTCTGAAAACTAGTGTTCTAGATCTCTTATTGTGCCATAAGAATACAGAAGTGGCACTATAGATACAGGAACATCCTGCTGTGGTGGTGTGGTCTGTGTTAGCGTTCTGAAAACTAGTGTTCTCGATCTCTTAATGAGACTGGAGAAGTGACACTATAGATACAGGAACAACATGCTGTGGTGGTGTGGTCTGTGTTAGCGTTCTGAAAACTAATGTTATGGATCTCTTATTGTGCCATGAGAATACAGAAGTGGCACTATAGATACAGGAACATCCTGCTGTGGTGGTGTGCTCTGTGTTTAGCGTTCTGAAAACTTGTGTTCTGGATCCCTTAATGTGACATGAGAATGGAGAAGTGACACTATAGATACAGGAACAACCTGCTGTGGTGTTGTGGTCTGTGTTAGCGTTCTGAAAACTAGTGTTCTAGATCTCTTAATGTGCCATGAGAATGCAGAAGTGGCACTATAGATACAGGAACAGCCTGCTGTGGTGGTGTGCTCTGTGTTAGCGTTCTGAAAACTAGTGTTCTAGATCTCTTAATGTGCCATGAGAATGCAGAAGTGGCACTATAGATACAGGAACAGCCTGCTGTGGTGGTGTGCTCTGTGTTAGCGTTCTGAAAACTAGTGTTCTTTATCTCTTAATGTGACATGAGAATGCAGAAGTGGCACTATAGATATAGCAACAGCCTGCTGTCGTGGTGTTGTCTGTGTTAACGTTCTGAAAACTAGTGTTCGAGATCTCTCAATGTGACATGAGAATGGGGAAGTGACACTATAGATACAGGAACAGTCTGTTGTGGTGGTGTGCTCTGTGTAATGTTCTTAAAACTAGTGTTCTGGATCTCTTAATGTGACATGAGAATGGGGAAGTGACACTATAGATACAGGAACAACCTGCTTTGGTGGTGTGCTCTGTGTTAACGTTCTGAAAACTAGTGTTCTCGATCTATTAATGTGCCATAAGAATGCAGAAGTGGCACTATAGATACAGGAACAGCTTGCTGTCGTGGTGTGCTCTGTGTTAACGTTCTAAAAACTAGTGTTCTCGATCTCTTAATGTGCCATGAGAATGTAGAAGTGGTAGTATTGATACAGTAACAGTCTGCTGTGGTGGTGTGCTCGGCGTTAGCGTTCTGAAAATTAGTGTTCTAGATCTCTTAATGTGCCATGAGAATGCAGAAGTGGCACTATAGATACAGGAACAGCTTGCTGTGGTGGTGTGCTCTGTGTTAACGTTCTGAAAACTAGTGTTCTCGATCTCTTAATGTGCCATAAGAATGCAGAAGTGGCAGTATAGATACAGCAACAGCCTGCTGTGGTGGTGTGCTCTGTGTTAGCGTTCTGAAAACTAGTGTTCTCGCTCTCTTAATGTGCCATGAGTATGCAGAACTGGCAGTATAGATACAGTAACAGTCTGCTGTGGTGGTGTACTCTGTGTTAGCGTTCTGAAAACTAGTGTTCTAGATCTCTTATTGTGCCATAAGAATACAGAAGTGGCACTATAGATACAGGAACATCCTGCTGTGGTGGTGTGGTCTGTGTTAGCGTTCTGAAAACTAGTGTTCTAGATCTCTTAATGAGACTGGAGAAGTGACACTATAGATACAGGAACAACATGCTGTGGTGGTGTGGTCTGTGTTAGCGTTCTGAAAACTAGTGTTCTAGATCTCTTAATGTGCCATCAGAATGCAGAAGTGACAATATAGATACAGGAACATCCTGCAGTGGTGGTGTGCTCTTTGTTAATGTTCTGAAAACTAGTGTTCTGGATCTGTTAATGTGCCATGAGAATGCAGAAGTGACACTATAGATACAGGAACAGTCTGCTGTGGTGGTGGGCTCTGTGTTAGCGTTCTGAAAACTAATGTTATGGATCTCTTAATGTGCCATGAGAATACCGAAGTGGCACTATAGATACAGGAACAGCCTGCTGTGGTGGTGTGCTCTGTGTTAGCGTTCTGAAAACTAGTGTTCTAGATCTCTTAATGTGCCATGAGAATGCAGAAGTGACAATATAGATACAGGAGCAGCATGCTGTGGTGGTGTGCTCTGTATTAGCGTTCTGAAAACTAGTGTTCATGATCTGTTCATGTGCCATGAGAATGCAGAAGTGACACTATAGATACAGAAACAGTCTGCTGTGGTGATGGGCTCTGTGTTAGCGTTCTGAAATCTAATGTTATGGATCTCTTAATGTGCCATGAGAATACAGAAGTGGCACTATAGATACAGGAACATCCTGCTGTGGTGGTGTGGTCTGTGTTAGCGTTCTGAAAATTAGTGTTCTAGATCTCTAAATGTGACATGAGTATGCAGAAGTGGCACTATAGATATAGCAACAGCCTGCTGTCGTGGTGTTGTCTGTGTTAACGTTCTGAAAACTAGTGTTCGAGATCTCTCAATGTGCCATGAGAATGCAGAAGTGGCAGTATAGATACAGGGACATTCTGTTGTGGTGGTGTGCTCTGTGTTAATGTTCTGAAAACTAGTGTTCTGGATCTCTTAATGTGACATGAGAATGGAGAAGTGACACTATAGATACAGGAACAACCTGCTGTGGTGTTGTGGTCTGTGTTAGCGTTCTGAAAACTAGTGTTCTCGATCTCTTAATGTGCCAAGAGAATGCAGAAGTGGCAGTATTGATACAGTAACAGTCTGCTGTGGTGGTGCGCTCGGCGCTAGCGTTCTGAAAATTAGTGTTCTATATCTCTTAATGTGCCATGAGAATGCAGAAGTGGCACTATAGATACAGGAACAGCTTGCTGTGGTGAAGTGCTCTGTGTTAACGTTCTGAAAACTAGTGTTCTCGATCTCTTAATGTGCCATAAGAATGCAGAAGTGGCAGTATAGATACAAGAACAGCCTTCTGTGGTGGTGTGCTCTGTGTTAGCGTTCTGAAAACTAGTGTTCGCGCTCTCTTAATGTGCCATGAGAATGCAGAAGTGGCAGTATAGATACAGGAACAGCCTGCTGTGGTGCTGTGCTCTGTGTTAGCGTTCTGAAAACTAGTGTTCTAGATCTCTTAATGTGCCATGAGAATGCAGAAGTGACACTATAGATACAGGAATAGTCTGCTGTGGTGGTGGGCTCTGTGTTAGCGTTCTGAAAACTAATGTTATGGATCTCTTATTGTGCCATGAGAATACAGAAGTGGCACTATAGATACAGTAACATCCTGCTGAGGTGGTGTGGTCTGTGTTAGCGTTCTGAAAACTAGTGTTCTAGATCTCTTAATGTGACATGAGAATGGAGAAGTGACACTATAGATACAGGAACAACATGCTGTGTTGGTGTGGTCTGTGTTAGCGTTCAGAAAACTAGTGTTCTAGATCTCTTAATGTGCCATCAGAATGCAGAAGTGACAATATAGATACAGGAACAGTTTGCTGTGGTGGTGGGCTCTGTGTTAGCGTTCTGAAAACTAATGTTATGGATCTCTTAATGTGCCATGAGAATACCGAAGTGGCACTATAGATACATGAACATCCTGCTGTGGTGGTGTGGTCTGTGTTAGCGTTCTGAAAATTAGTGTTCTAGATCTCTTAATGTGCCATGAGAATGCAGAAGTGACACTATAGATACAGGAACAACCTGCTGTGGTGGTGTGCTCTGTGTTAACGTTCTGAAAACTAGTGTTCTGGATCTCTTAATGTGCCATGATAATGCAGAAGTGGCACTATAGATAGAGGAACATCCTGCTGTGGTGGTGTGGTCTGTGTTAGCGTTCTGAAAACTAGTGTTCTGGATCTCTTAATGTGCCATGAGAATGCAGAAGTGACAATATAGATACAGGAACAACCTGCTGTGGTGGTGTGCTCTGTGTTAGCGTTCTGAAAACTAGTGTTCTCGCTCTCTTAATGTGCCATGAGAATGCAGAAGTGACACTATAGATACAGGAATAGTCTGCTGTGGTGGTGGGCTCTGTGTTAGCGTTCTGAAAACTAATGTTATGGATCTCTTATTGTGCCATGAGAATACAGAAGTGGCACTATAGATACAGGAACATCCTGCTGTGGTGGTGTGCTCTGTGTTTAGCGTTCTGAAAACTAGTGTTCTGGATCTCTTAATGTGACATGAGAATGGAGAAGTGACACTATAGATACAGGAACAACCTGCTGTGGTGTTGTCGTCTGTGTTAGCGTTCTGAAAACTAGTGTTCTAGATCTCTTAATGTGCCATGAGAATGCAGAAGTGGCACTATAGATACAGGAACAGCCTTCTGTGGTGGTGTGCTCTGTGTTAGCGTTCTGAAAACTAGTGTTCTAGATCTCTTAATGTGACAATAGAATGCAGAAGTGGCACTATAGATGCAGCAACAGCCTGCTGTGGTGGTGTGGTCTGTGTTAACGGTCTGGAAACTAGTGTTCGGGATCTCTCAATGTGCCATGATAATGCAGAAGTGGCAGTATAGATACAGGAACAGTCTGTTGTGGTGGTGTGCTCTGTGTTAATGTTCTGAAAACTAGTGTTCTGGATCTCTTAATGTGACATGAGAATGGAGAAGTGACACTATAGATACAGGAACAACCTGCTCTGGTGTTGTGGTCTGTGTTAGCGTTCTGAAAACTAGTGTTCTCGATCTCTTAATGTGCCATGAGAATGCAGAAGTGGCAGTATTGATACAGTAACAGTCTGCTGTGGTGGTGCGCTCGGCGCTAGCGTTCTGAAAATTAGTGTTCTATATCTCTTAATGTGCCATGAGAATGCAGAAGTGGCACTATAGATACAGGAACAGCTTGCTGTGGTGGTGTGCTCTGTGTTAACGTTCTGAAAACTAGTGTTCTCGATCTCTTAATGTGCCATAAGAATGCAGAAGTGGCAGTATAGATACAAGAACAGCCTTCTGTGGTGGTGTGCTCTGTGTTAGCGTTCTGAAAACTAGTGTTCGCGCTCTCTTAATGTGCCATGAGAATGCAGAAGTGGCAGTATAGATACAGGAACAGCCTGCTGTGGTGGTGTGCTCTGTGTTAGCGTTCTGAAAACTAGTGTTCTAGATCTCTTAATGTGCCATGAGAATGCAGAAGTGACACTATAGATACAGGAATAGTCTGCTGTGGTGGTGGGCTCTGTGTTAGCGTTCTGAAAACTAATGTTATGGATCTCTTATTGTGCCATGAGAATACAGAAGTGGCACTATAGATACAGTAACATCCTGCTGAGGTGGTGTGGTCTGTGTTAGCGTTCTGAAAACTAGTGTTCTAGATCTCTTAATGTGCCATGAGAATGCAGAAGTGACACTATAGATACAGGAATAGTCTGCTGTGGTGGTGGGCTCTGTGTTAGCGTTCTGAAAACTAATGTTATGGATCTCTTATTGTGCCATGAGAATACAGAAGTGGCACTATAGATACAGTAACATCCTGCTGAGGTGGTGTGGTCTGTGTTAGCGTTCTGAAAACTAGTGTTCAGGATCTCTTAATGTGACATGAGAATGCAGAAGTGGCACTATAGATACAGGAACAGCCTGCTGTGGTGGTGTGCTCTGTATTAGCGTTCTGAAAACTAGTGTTCATGATATGTTCATGTGCCATGAGAATGCAGAAGTGACACTATAGATACAGAAACAGTCTGCTGTGGTGGTGGGCTCTGTGTTAGCGTTCTGAAATCTAATGTTATGGATCTCTTAATGTGCCATGAGAATACAGAAGTGGCACTATAGATACAGGAACATCCTGCTGTGGTGGTGTGGTCTGTGTTAGCGTTCTGAAAATTAGTGTTCTAGATCTCTTAATGTGCCATGAGAATGCAGAAGTGACAATATAGATACAGGAACAGCCTGCTGTGGTGGTGTGCTCTGTGTTTAGCGTTCTGAAAACTAGTGTTCTTTATCTCTTAATGTGACATGAGTATGCAGAAGTGGCACTATAGATATAGCAACAGCCTGCTGTCGTGGTGTTGTCTGTGTTAACGTTCTGAAAACTAGTGTTCGAGATCTCTCAATGTGCCATGAGAATGCAGAAGTGGCAGTATAGATACAGGGACATTCTGTTGTGGTGGTGTGCTCTGTGTTAATGTTCTGAAAACTAGTGTTCTGGATCTCTTAATGTGACATGAGAATGGAGAAGTGACACTATAGATACAGGAACAACCTGCTTTGGTGGTGTGGTCTATGTTAGCGTTCTGAAAACTAGTGTTCTAGATCTCGTAATGGGCCAAGAGAATGCAGAAGTGGCACTATAGATACAGGAACAGCTTGCTGTGGTGGTATGCTCTGTGTTAACGTTCTAAAAACTAGTGTTCTCGATCTCTTAATGTGCCATGAGAATGCAGAACTGGCAGTATAGATACAGTAACAGTCTGCTGTGGTGGTGTACTCTGTGTTAGCGTTCTGAAAACTAGTGTTCTAGATCTCTTATTGTGCCATAAGAATAGAGAAGTGGCACTATAGATACAGGAACATCCTGCTGTGGTGGTGTGGTCTGTGTTAGCGTTCTGAAAACTAGTGTTCTAGATCTCTTAATGAGACTGGAGAAGTGACACTATAGATACAGGAACAACATGCTGTGGTGGTGTGGTCTGTGTTAGCGTTCTGAAAACTAGTGTTCTAGATCTCTTAATGTGCCATCAGAATGCAGAAGTGACAATATAGATACAGGAACATCCTGATGTGGTGGTGTGCTCTTTGTTAATGTTCTGAAAACTAGTGTTCTGGATCTGTTAATGTGCCATGAGAATGCAGAAGTGACACTATAGATACAGGAACAGTCTGCTGCGGTGGTGGGCTCTGTGTTAGCGTTCTGAAAACTAGTGTTCTAGATCTCTTAATGTGCCATCAGAATGCAGAAGTGACAATATAGATACAGGAACAGCATGCTGTGGTGGTGTGCTCTGTGTTAGCGTTCTGAAAACTAGTGTTCTAGATCTCTTATTGTGCCATAAGAATACAGAAGTGGCACTATAGATACAGGAACATCCTGCTGTGGTGGTGTGGTCTGTGTTAGCGTTCTGAAAACTAGTGTTCTAGATCTCTTAATGAGACTGGAGAAGTGACACTATAGATACAGGAACAACATGCTGTGGTGGTGTGGTCTGTGTTAGCGTTCTGAAAACTAATGTTATGGATCTCTTATTGTGCCATGAGAATACAGAAGTGGCACTATAGATACAGGAACATCCTGCTGAGGTGGTGTGCTCTGTGTTTAGCGTTCTGAAAACTTGTGTTCTGGATCTCTTAATGTGACATGAGAATGGAGAAGTGACACTATAGATACAGGAACAACCTGCTGTGGTGTTGTGGTCTGTGTTAGCGTTCTGAAAACTAGTGTTCTAGATCTCTTAATGTGCCATGAGAATGCAGAAGTGGCACTATAGATACAGGAACAGCCTGCTGTGGTGGTGTGCTCTGTGTTAGCGTTCTGAAAACTAGTGTTCTAGATCTCTTAATGTGCCATGAGAATGCAGAAGTGGCACTATAGATACAGGAACAGCCTGCTGTGGTGGTGTGCTCTGTGTTAACGTTCTGAAAACTAGTGTTCGAGATCTCTCAATGTGCCATGAGAATGCAGAAGTGGCAGTATAGATACAGGAACAGTCTGTTGTGGTGGTGTGCTCTGTGTTAATGTTCTGAAAACTAGTGTTCTGGATCTCTTAATGTGACATGAGAATGGAGAAGTGACACTATAGATACAGGAACAACCTGCTTTGGTGGTGTGGTCTGTGTTAGCGTTCTGAAAACTAGTATTCTAGATCTCGTAATGGGCCAAGAGAATGCAGAAGTGGCACTATAGATACAGGAACAGCTTGCTGTGGTGGTGTGCTCTGTGTTAACGTTCTAAAAACTAGTGTTCTCGATCTCTTAATGTGCCATAAGAATGCAGAAGTGGTAGTATAGATACAGTAACAGTCTGCTGTGGTGGTGTGCTCGGCGTTAGCGTTCTGAAAATTAGTGTTCTAGATCTCTTAATGTGCCATGAGAATGCAGAAGTGGCACTATAGATACAGGAACAGCTTGCTGTGGTGGTGTGCTCTGTGTTAACGTTCTGAAAACTAGTGTTCTCGATCTATTAATGTGCCATAAGAATGCAGAAGTGTTAGTATAGATACAGCAACAGCCTGCTGTGGTGGTGTGCTCTGTGTTAGCGTTCTGAAAACTAGTGTTCTCGCTCTCTTAATGTGCCATGAGAATGCAGAACTGGCAGTATAGATACAGTAACAGTCTGCTGTGGTGGTGTACTCTGTGTTAGCGTTCTGAAAACTAGTGTTCTAGATCTCTTATTGTGCCATAAGAATACAGAAGTGGCACTATAGATACAGGAACATCCTGCTGTGGTGGTGTGGTCTGTGTTAGCGTTCTGAAAACTAGTGTTCTAGATCTCTTAATGAGACTGGAGAAGTGACACTATAGATACAGGAACAACATGCTGTGGTGGTGTGGTCTGTGTTAGCGTTCTGAAAACTAGTGTTCTGGATCTCTTAATGTGACATGAGAATGGAGAAGTGACACTATAGATACAGGAACAACCTGCTGTGGTGTTGTCGTCTGTGTTAGCGTTCTGAAAACTAGTGTTCTAGATCTCTTAATGTGCCATGAGAATGCAGAAGTGGCACTATAGATACAGGAACAGCCTTCTGTGGTGGTGTGCTCTGTGTTAGCGTTCTGAAAACTAGTGTTCTAGATCTCTTAATGTGACAATAGAATGCAGAAGTGGCACTATAGATGCAGCAACAGCCTGCTGTGGTGGTGTGGTCTGTGTTAACGGTCTGGAAACTAGTGTTCGGGATCTCTCAATGTGCCATGATAATGCAGAAGTGGCAGTATAGATACAGGAACAGTCTGTTGTGGTGGTGTGCTCTGTGTTAATGTTCTGAAAACTAGTGTTCTGGATCTCTTAATGTGACATGAGAATGGAGAAGTGACACTATAGATACAGGAACAACCTGCTGTGGTGTTGTGGTCTGTGTTAGCGTTCTGAAAACTAGTGTTCTCGATCTCTTAATGTGCCATGAGAATGCCGAAGTGGCAGTATTGATACAGTAACAGTCTGCTGTGGTGGTGCGCTCGGCGCTAGCGTTCTGAAAATTAGTGTTCTATATCTCTTAATGTACCATGAGAATGCAGAAGTGGCACTATAGATACAGGAACAGCTTGTTGTGGTGGTGTGCTCTGTGTTAACGTTCTGAAAACTAGTGTTCTCGATCTCTTAATGTGCCATAAGAATGCAGAAGTGGCAGTATAGATACAAGAACAGCCTTCTGTGGTGGTGTGCTCTGTGTGATCGTTCTGAAAACTAGTGTTCGCGCTCTCTTAATGTGCCATGAGAATGCAGAAGTGGCAGTATAGATACAGGAACAGCCTGCTGTGGTGGTGTGCTCTGTGTTAGCGTTCTGAAAACTAGTGTTCTAGATCTCTTAATGTGCCATGAGAATGCAGAAGTGACACTATAGATACAGGAATAGTCTGCTGTGGTGGTGGGCTCTGTGTTAGCGTTCTGAAAACTAATGTTATGGATCTCTTATTGTGCCATGAGAATACAGAAGTGGCACTATAGATACAGTAACATCCTGCTGAGGTGGTGTGGTCTGTGTTAGCGTTCTGAAAACTAGTGTTCTAGATCTCTTAATGTGACATGAGAATGGAGAAGTGACACTATAGATACAGGAACAACATGCTGTGGTGGTGTGGTCTGTGTTAGCGTTCTGAAAACTAGTGTTCTAGATCTCTTAATGTGCCATCAGAATGCAGAAGTGACTATATAGATACAGGAACATCCTGCTGTGGTGGTGTGCTCTTTGGTAATGTTCTGAAAACTAGTGTTCTGGATCTGTTAATGTGCCATGAGAATGCAGAAGTGACACTATAGATACAAGAACAGTCTGCTGTGGTGGTGGGCTCTGTGTTAGCGTTCTGAAAACTAATGTTATGGATCTCTTAATGTGCCATGAGAATACCGAAGTGGCACTATAGATACATGAACATCCTGCTGTGGTGGTGTGGTCTGTGTTAGCGTTCTGAAAATTAGTATTCTAGATCTCTTAATGTGCCATGAGAATGCAGAAGTGACACTATAGATACAGGAACAACCTGCGGTGGTGGTGTGCTCTGTGTTAACGTTCTGAAAACTAGTGTTCTGGATCAGTTAATGTGCCATGAGAATGCAGAAGTGGCACTATAGATAGAGGAACATCCTGCTGTGGTGGTGTGGTCTGTGTTAGCGTTCTGAAAACTAGTGTTCTGGATCTCTTAATGTGCCATGAGAATGCAGAAGTGACAATATAGATACAGGAACAACCTGCTGTGGTGGTGTGCTCTGTGTTAGCATTCTGAAAACTAGTGTTCTGGATCTCTCAATGTGCCATGAGAATGCAGAAGTGACAATATAGATACAGGAACAACTTGCTGTGGTGGTGTGCTCTGTGTTAACGTTCTGAAAACTAATGTTCTGGATCTCTTAATGTGCCATGAGAATACAGAAGTGGCACTATTAGATACAGGAACATCCTGCTGTGGTGGTGTGGTATGTGTTAGCGTTCTGCAAATTAGTGTTCTAGATCTCTTAATGTGCCATGAGAATGCAGAAGTGGCAATATAGATACAGGAACAGCCTGCTGTGGTGGTGTGCTCTGTGTTAGCGTTCTGAAAACTAGTGTTCTAGATCTCTTAATGTGACAATAGAATGCAGAAGTGGCAGTATAGATGCAGCAACAGGCTGCTGTGGTGGTGTGGTCTGTGTTAGCGTACTGAAAACTAGTGTTCTAGATCTCTTAATGTGCCATGAGAATGCAGAAGTGACACTATAGATACAGGAATATTCTGCTGTGGTGGTGGGCTCTGTGTTAGCGTTCTGAAAACTAATGTTATGGATCTCTTATTGTGCCATGAGAATACAGAAGTGGCACTATAGATACAGGAACATCCTGCTGAGGTGGTGTGGTCTGTGTTAGCGTTCTGAAAACTAGTGTTCTAGATCTCTTAATGTGACATGAGAATGGAGAAGTGACACTATAGATACAGGAACAACATGCTGTGGTGGTGTGGTCTGTGTTAGCGTTCTGAAAACTAGTGTTCTAGATCTCTTAATGTGCCATCAGAATGCAAAAGTGACAATATAGATACAGGAACAACTTGCTGTGGTGGTGTGCTCTGTGTTAGCGTTCTGAAAACTAGTGTTCTGGATCTGTTAATGTGCCATGAGAATGCTGAAGTGATTCTATAGATACAGGAACAGTCTGCTGTGGTGGTGGGCTCTGTGTTAGCGTTCTGAAAACTAATGTTATGGATCTCTTAATGTGCCATGAGAATACAGAAGTGGCACTATTAGATACAGGAACATCCTGCTGTGGTGGTGTGGTCTGTGTTAGCGTTCTGCAAATTAGTGTTCTAGATCTCTTAATGTACCATGAGAATGCAGAAGTGGCACTATAGATACAGGAACAGCCTGCTGTGGTGGTGTGCTCTGTGTTAGCGTTCTGAAAACTAGTGTTCTAGATCTCTTAATGTGACAATAGCATGCAGAAGTGGCAGTATAGATGCAGCAATAGCCTGCTGTGGTGGTGTGGTCTGTGTTAACGGTCTGAAAACTAGTGTTCGGGATCTCTCAATGTGCCATGATAATGCAGAAGTGGAAGTATAGATACAGGAACAGTCTGTTGTGGTGGTGTGCTCTGTGTTAATGTTCTGAAAACTAGTGTTCTGGATCTCTTAATGTGACATGAGAATGGAGAAGTGACACTATAGATAGAGGAACAACCTGCTGTGGTGTTGTGGTCTGTGTTAGCGTTCTGAAAACTAGTGTTCTAGATCTCTTAATGTGCCATGAGAATGCAGAAGTGGCAGTATTGATACAGTAACAGTCTGCTGTGGTGGTGTGCTCGGCGCTAGCGTTCTGAAAATTAGTGTTCTATATCTCTTAATGTGCCATGAGAATGCAGAAGTGGCACTATAGATACAGGAACAGCTTGCTGTGGTGGTGTGCTCTGTGTTAACGTTCTGAAAACTAGTGTTCTCGATCTCTTAATGTGCCATAAGAATGCAGAAGAGGCAGTATAGATACAAGAACAGCCTTCTGTGGTGGTGTGCTCTGTGTTAGCGTTCTGAAAACTAGTGTTCTCGCTCTCTTAATGTGCCATGAGAATGCAGAAGTGGCAGTATAGATACAGGAACAGCCTGCTGTGGTGGTGTGCTCTGTGTTAGCGTTCTGAAAACTAGTGTTCTAGATCTCTTAATGTGCCATGAGAATGCAGAAGTGACACTATAGATACAGGAATAGCCTGCTGTGGTGGTGGGCTCTGTGTTAGCGTTCTGAAACCTAATGTTATGGATCTCTTATTGTGCCATGAGAATACAGAAGTGGCACTATAGATACAGGAACATCCTGCTGAGGTGGTGTGGTCTGTGTTAGCGTTCTGAAAACTAGTGTTCTAGATCTCTTAATGTGATATGAGAATGGAGAAGTGACACTATAGATACAGGAACAACATGCTGTGGTGGTGTGGTCTGTGTTAGCGTTCTGAAAACTAGTGTTCTAGCTCTCTTAATGTGCCATCAGAATGCAGAAGTGACAATATAGATACAGGAACATCCTGCTGTGGTGGTGTGCTCTTTGGTAATGTTCTGAAAACTAGTGTTCTGGATCTGTTAATGTGCCATGAGAATGCAGAAGTGACACTATAGATACAGGAACAGTCTGCTGTGGTGGTGGGCTCTGTGTTAGCGTTCTGAATACTAATGTTATGGATCTCTTAATGTGCCATGAGAATACCGAAGTGGCACTATAGATACATGAACATCCTGCTGTCGTGGTGTGGTCTGTGTTAGCGTTCTGAAAATTAGTGTTCTAGATCTCTTAATGTGCCATGAGAATGCAGAAGTGACACTATAGATACAGGAACAACCTGCTGTGGTGGTGTGCTCTGTGTTAACGTTCTGAAAACTAGTGTTCTGGATCTCTTAATTTGCCATGAGAATGCAGAAGTGGCACTATAGATAGAGGAACATCCTGCTGTGGTGGTGTGGTCTGTGTTAGCGTTCTGAAAACTAGTGTTCTGGATCTCTTAATGTGCCATGAGAATGCAGAAGTGACAATATAGATACAGGAACAACTTGCTGTAGTGGTGTGCTCTGTATTAGCGTTCTGAAAACTAGTGTTCTGGATCTGTTAATGTGCCATGAGAATGCTGAAGTGATTCTATAGATACAGGAACAGTCTGCTGTGGTGGTGGGCTCTGTGTTAGCGTTCTGAAAACTAATGTTATGGATCTCTTAATGTGCCATGAGAATACAGAAGTGGCACTATTAGATACAGGAACATCCTGCTGTGGTGGTGTGGTCTGTGTTAGCGTTCTGCAAATTAGTGTTCTAGATCTCTTAATGTACCATGAGAATGCAGAAGTGACAATATAGATACAGGAACAGCGTGCTGTGGTGGTATGCTCTGTGTTTAGCGTTCTGAAAACTAGTGTTCTAGATCTCTTAATGTGCCATGAGAATGCAGAAGTGGCACTATAGATACAGGAACAGCTTGCTGTGGTGGTGTGCTCTGTGTTAACGTTCTAAAAGCTAGTGTTCTCGATCTCTTAATGTGCCATGAGAATGCAGAAGTGGTAGTATAGATACAGTAACAGTCTGCTGTGGTGGTGTGCTCGGCGTTAGCGTTCTGAAAATTAGTGTTCTCGATCTCTTAATGTGCCATAAGAATGCAGAAGTGGCACTATAGATACAGGAACAGCTTGCTGTGGTGGTGTGCTCTGTGTTAACGTTCTGAAAACTAGTGTTCTCGATCTCTTAATGTGCCATAAGAATGCAGAAGTGGCAGTATAGATACAGGAACAGCCTGCTGTGGTGGTGTGCTCTGTGTTAGCGTTCTGAAAACTAGTGTTCTCGCTCTCTTAATGTGCCATGAGAATGCAGAAGTGGCACTATAGATACAGGAACATCCTGCTGTGGTGGTGTGCTCTGTGTTTAGCCTTCTGAAAACTAGTGTTCTGGATCTCTTAATGTGACATGAGAATGGAGAAGTGACACTATAGATACAGGAACAACCTGCTGTGGTGTTGTGGTCTGTGTTAGCGTTCTGAAAACTAGTGTTCTAGATCTCTTAATGTCACATGAGAATGCAGAAGTGGCCCTATAGATGCAGCAACAGCCTGCTGTGGTGGTGTGGTCTGTGTTAACGGTCTGAAAACTAGTGTTCGGGATCTCTCAATGTGCCATGATAATGCAGAAGTGGCAGTATAGATACAGGAACAGTCTGTTGTGGTGGTGTGCTCTGTGTTAGCGTTCTGAAAACTAATGTTATGGATCTCTTAATGTGCCATGAGAATACCGAAGTGGCACTATAGATACAGGAACATCCTGCTGTGGTGGTGTGGTCTGTGTTAGCGTTCTGAAAATTAGTGTTCTAGATCTCTTAATGTGCCATGAGAATACAGAAGTGACACTATAGTTACAGGAACAACCTGCTGTGGCGGTGTGCTCTGTGTTAACGTTCTGAAAATTAGTGTTCTAGATCTCTTAATGTGCCATGAGAATGCAGAAGTGACACTATAGATACAGGAACAGTCTGCTGTGGTGGTGGGCTCTGTGTTAGCGTTCTGAAAACTAATGTTATGGACCTCTTAATGTGCCATGAGAATACCGAAGTGGCACTATAGATACAGGAACATCCTGCTGTGGTGGTGTGGTCTGTGTTAGCGTTCTGAAAATTAGTGTTCTAGATCTCTTAATGTGCCATGAGAATACAGAAGTGACACTATAGTTACAGGAACATCCTGCTGTGGTGGTGTGCTCTTTGTTAATGTTCTGAAAACTAGTGTTCTGGATCTCTTAATGTGCCATGAGAATACAGAAGTGGCACTATTAGATACAGGAACATCCTGCTGGGGTGGTGTGGTCTGTGTTAGCGTTCTGCAAATTAGTGTTCTAGATCTCTTCATGTGCCATGAGAATGCAGAAGTGACAATATAGATACAGGAACAGCGTGTTGTGGTGGTGTGGTCTGTGTTAACGGTCTGAAAACTAGTGTTCGGGATCTCTTACTGTGACATGAGAATGCAGAAGTGGCACTATAGATACAGGAACAGCCTGCTGTGGTGGTGTGGTCTGTGTTAGCGTTCTGAAAACTAGTGTTCTAGATCTCTTAATGTGCCATGAGAATGCAGAAGTGACAATATAGATACAGGAGCAGCATGCTGTGGTGGTGTGCTCTGTGTTAGCGTTCTGAAAACTAGTGTTCTGGATCTGTTAATGTGCCATGAGAATACAGAAGTGGCACTATAGATACAGGAACATCCTGCTGTGGTGGTGTGGTCTGTGTTAGCGTTCTGAAAATTAGTGTCCTAGATCTCTTAATGTGCCATGAGAATGCAGAAGTGACAATATAGATACAGGAACAGCCTGCTGTGGTGGTGTGCTCTGTGTTTAGCGTTCTGAAAACTAGTGTTCTTTATCTCTTAATGTGCCATGAGAATGCAGACGTGGCACTATAGATACAGAAACAGCCTGCTGTCGTGGTGTGGTCTGTATTAACGTTCTGAAAACTAGTGTTCTGGATCTCTCAATGTGCCATGAGAATGCAGAAGTGGCAGTATAGATACAGGAAGAGTCTGCTGTGGTGGTGGGCTCTGTGTTACCGTTCTGAAAACTAATGTTATGGATCTCTTAATGTGCCATGAGAATACCGAAGTGGCACTATAGATACAGGAACATCCTGCTGTGGTGGTGTGGTCTGTGTTAGCGTTATGAAAATTAGTGTTCTAGATCTCTTAATGTGCCATGAGAATACAGAAGTGACACTATAGTTACAGGAACAACCTGCTGTGGTGGTGTGCTCTGTGTTAACGTTCTGAAAAGTAGTGTTCTAGATCTCTTAATGTGCCATGAGAATGCAGAAGTGACACTATAGATACAGGAACAGTCTCCTGTGGTGATGGGCTCTGTGTTAGCGTTCTGAAAACTAATGTTATGGACCTCTTAATGTGCCATGAGAATACCGAAGTGGCACTATAGATACAGGAACATCCTGCTGTGGTGGTGTGGTCTGTGTTAGCGTTCTGAAAATTAGTGTTCTAGATCTCTTAATGTGCCATGAGAATACAGAAGTGACACTATAGTTACAGGAACATCCTGCTGTGGTGGTGTGCTCTTTGTTAATGTTCTGAAAACTAGTGTTCTGGATCTCTTAATGTGCCATGAGAATACAGAAGTGGCACTATTAGATACAGGAACATCCTGCTGGGGTGGTGTGGTCTGTGTTAGCGTTCTGCAAATTAGTGTTCTAGATCTCTTCATGTGCCATGAGAATGCAGAAGTGACAATATAGATACAGGAACAGCGTGTTGTGGTGGTGTGGTCTGTGTTAACGGTCTGAAAACTAGTGTTCGGGATCTCTTACTGTGACATGAGAATGCAGAAGTGGCACTATAGATACAGGAACAGCCTGCTGTGGTGGTGTGGTCTGTGTTAGCGTTCTGAAAACTAGTGTTCTAGATCTCTTAATGTGCCATGAGAATGCAGAAGTGACAATATAGATACAGGAGCAGCATGCTGTGGTGGTGTGCTCTGTGTTAGCGTTCTGAAAACTAGTGTTCTGGATCTGTTAATGTGCCATGAGAATACAGAAGTGGCACTATAGATACAGGAACATCCTGCTGTGGTGGTGGGGTCTGTGTTAGCGTTCTGAAAATTAGTGTCCTAGATCTCTTAATGTGCCATGAGAATGCAGAAGTGACAATATAGATACAGGAACAGCCTGCTGTGGTGGTGTGCTCTGTGTTAACGTTCTGAAAATTAGTGTTCTAGATCTCTTAATGTGCCATGAGAATGCAGAAGTGACAATATAGATACAGGAGCAGCATGCTGTGGTGGTGTGCTCTGTGTTAGCGTTCTGAAAACTAGTGTTCTGGATCTGTTAATGTGCCATGAGAATACAGAAGTGGCACTATAGATACAGGAACAGCCTGCTGTGGTGGTGTGCTCTGTGTTAGCGTTCTGAAAACTAGTGTTCTCGCTCTCTTAATGTGCCATGAGAATGCAGAAGTGGCACTATAGATACAGGAACATCCTGCTGTGGTGGTGTGCTCTGTGTTTAGCCTTCTGAAAACTAGTGTTCTGGATCTCTTAATGTGACATGAGAATGGAGAAGTGACACTATAGATACAGGAACAACCTGCTGTGGTGTTGTGGTCTGTGTTAGCGTTCTGAAAACTAGTGTTCTAGATCTCTTAATGTCACATGAGAATGCAGAAGTGGCCCTATAGATGCAGCAACAGCCTGCTGTGGTGGTGTGGTCTGTGTTAACGGTCTGAAAACTAGTGTTCGGGATCTCTCAATGTGCCATGATAATGCAGAAGTGGCAGTATAGATACAGGAACAGTCTGTTGTGGTGGTGTGCTCTGTGTTAGCGTTCTGAAAACTAATGTTATGGATCTCTTAATGTGCCATGAGAATACCGAAGTGGCACTATAGATACAGGAACATCCTGCTGTGGTGGTGTGGTCTGTGTTAGCGTTCTGAAAATTAGTGTTCTAGATCTCTTAATGTGCCATGAGAATACAGAAGTGACACTATAGTTACAGGAACAACCTGCTGTGGCGGTGTGCTCTGTGTTAACGTTCTGAAAATTAGTGTTCTAGATCTCTTAATGTGCCATGAGAATGCAGAAGTGACACTATAGATACAGGAACAGTCTGCTGTGGTGGTGGGCTCTGTGTTAGCGTTCTGAAAACTAATGTTATGGACCTCTTAATGTGCCATGAGAATACCGAAGTGGCACTATAGATACAGGAACATCCTGCTGTGGTGGTGTGGTCTGTGTTAGCGTTCTGAAAATTAGTGTTCTAGATCTCTTAATGTGCCATGAGAATACAGAAGTGACACTATAGTTACAGGAACATCCTGCTGTGGTGGTGTGCTCTTTGTTAATGTTCTGAAAACTAGTGTTCTGGATCTCTTAATGTGCCATGAGAATACAGAAGTGGCACTATTAGATACAGGAACATCCTGCTGGGGTGGTGTGGTCTGTGTTAGCGTTCTGCAAATTAGTGTTCTAGATCTCTTCATGTGCCATGAGAATGCAGAAGTGACAATATAGATACAGGAACAGCGTGTTGTGGTGGTGTGGTCTGTGTTAACGGTCTGAAAACTAGTGTTCGGGATCTCTTACTGTGACATGAGAATGCAGAAGTGGCACTATAGATACAGGAACAGCCTGCTGTGGTGGTGTGGTCTGTGTTAGCGTTCTGAAAACTAGTGTTCTAGATCTCTTAATGTGCCATGAGAATGCAGAAGTGACAATATAGATACAGGAGCAGCATGCTGTGGTGGTGTGCTCTGTGTTAGCGTTCTGAAAACTAGTGTTCTGGATCTGTTAATGTGCCATGAGAATACAGAAGTGGCACTATAGATACAGGAACATCCTGCTGTGGTGGTGTGGTCTGTGTTAGCGTTCTGAAAATTAGTGTCCTAGATCTCTTAATGTGCCATGAGAATGCAGAAGTGACAATATAGATACAGGAACAGCCTGCTGTGGTGGTGTGCTCTGTGTTTAGCGTTCTGAAAACTAGTGTTCTTTATCTCTTAATGTGCCATGAGAATGCAGACGTGGCACTATAGATACAGAAACAGCCTGCTGTCGTGGTGTGGTCTGTATTAACGTTCTGAAAACTAGTGTTCTGGATCTCTCAATGTGCCATGAGAATGCAGAAGTGGCAGTATAGATACAGGAAGAGTCTGCTGTGGTGGTGGGCTCTGTGTTACCGTTCTGAAAACTAATGTTATGGATCTCTTAATGTGCCATGAGAATACCGAAGTGGCACTATAGATACAGGAACATCCTGCTGTGGTGGTGTGGTCTGTGTTAGCGTTATGAAAATTAGTGTTCTAGATCTCTTAATGTGCCATGAGAATACAGAAGTGACACTATAGTTACAGGAACAACCTGCTGTGGTGGTGTGCTCTGTGTTAACGTTCTGAAAAGTAGTGTTCTAGATCTCTTAATGTGCCATGAGAATGCAGAAGTGACACTATAGATACAGGAACAGTCTGCTGTGGTGATGGGCTCTGTGTTAGCGTTCTGAAAACTAATGTTATGGACCTCTTAATGTGCCATGAGAATACCGAAGTGGCACTATAGATACAGGAACATCCTGCTGTGGTGGTGTGGTCTGTGTTAGCGTTCTGAAAATTAGTGTTCTAGATCTCTTAATGTGCCATGAGAATACAGAAGTGACACTATAGTTACAGGAACATCCTGCTGTGGTGGTGTGCTCTTTGTTAATGTTCTGAAAACTAGTGTTCTGGATCTCTTAATGTGCCATGAGAATACAGAAGTGGCACTATTAGATACAGGAACATCCTGCTGGGGTGGTGTGGTCTGTGTTAGCGTTCTGCAAATTAGTGTTCTAGATCTCTTCATGTGCCATGAGAATGCAGAAGTGACAATATAGATACAGGAACAGCGTGTTGTGGTGGTGTGGTCTGTGTTAACGGTCTGAAAACTAGTGTTCGGGATCTCTTACTGTGACATGAGAATGCAGAAGTGGCACTATAGATACAGGAACAGCCTGCTGTGGTGGTGTGGTCTGTGTTAGCGTTCTGAAAACTAGTGTTCTAGATCTCTTAATGTGCCATGAGAATGCAGAAGTGACAATATAGATACAGGAGCAGCATGCTGTGGTGGTGTGCTCTGTGTTAGCGTTCTGAAAACTAGTGTTCTGGATCTGTTAATGTGCCATGAGAATACAGAAGTGGCACTATAGATACAGGAACATCCTGCTGTGGTGGTGGGGTCTGTGTTAGCGTTCTGAAAATTAGTGTCCTAGATCTCTTAATGTGCCATGAGAATGCAGAAGTGACAATATAGATACAGGAACAGCCTGCTGTGGTGGTGTGCTCTGTGTTAACGTTCTGAAAATTAGTGTTCTAGATCTCTTAATGTGCCATGAGAATGCAGAAGTGACAATATAGATACAGGAGCAGCATGCTGTGGTGGTGTGCTCTGTGTTAGCGTTCTGAAAACTAGTGTTCTGGATCTGTTAATGTGCCATGAGAATACAGAAGTGGCACTATAGATACAGGAACATCCTGCTGTGGTGGTGTGGTCTGTGTTAGCGTTCTGAAAATTAGTGTCCTAGATCTCTTAATGTGCCATGAGAATGCAGAAGTGACAATATAGATACAGGAACAGCCTGCTGTGGTGGTGTGCTCTGTGTTTAGCGTTCTGAAAACTAGTGTTCTTTATCTCTTAATGTGCCATGAGAATGCAGAAGTGGCAGTATATATATTGGAACAGTCTGTTGTGGTGGTGTGCTCTGTGTTAATGTTCTGAAAACTAGTGTTCTGGATCTCTTAATGTGACATGAGAATGGAGAAGTGACACTATAGATACAGGAACAACCTGCTGTGGTGGTGTGGTCTGTGTTAGCGTTCTGAAAACTAGTGTTCTAGATCTCGTAATGTGCCATGAGAATGCAGAAGTGGCACTATAGATACAGGAACAGCTTGCTGTGGTGGTGTGCTCTGTGTTAACGTTCTTAAAACTAGTGTTCTCGATCTCTTAATGTGTCATCAGAATGCAGAAGTGGTAGTATAGATATAGCAACAGTCTGCTGTGGTGGTGTGCTCGGCCTTAGCGTTCTGAAAATTAGTGTTCTAGATCTCTTAATGTGCCATGAGAATGCAGAAGTGGCACTATAGATACAGGAACAGCCTGCTGTGGTGGTGTGCTCTGTGTTAGCGGTCTGAAACCTAGTGTTCTCGCTCTCTTAATGTGCCATGAGAATGCAGAAGTGGCAGTATAGATACAGGAACAGCCTGCTGTGGTGGTGTGCTCTGTGTTAGCGTTCTGAAAACTAGTGTTCTAGATCTCTTAATGGGCCATGAGAATGCAGAAGTGACACTATAGATACAGGAATAGTCTGCTGTGGTGGTGGGCTCTGTGTTAGCGTTCTGAAAACTAATCTTATTGATCTCTTATTGTGCCATGAGAATACAGAAGTGGCACTATTAGATACAGGAACATCCTGCTGTGGTAGTGTGGTCTGTGTTAGCGTTCTGAAAACTAGTGTTCTAGATCTCTTAATGTGTCATGAGAATGCAGAAGTGGTAGTATAGATATAGCAACAGTCTGCTGTGGTGGTGGGCTCTGTGTTAGCGTTCTGAAAACTAATGTTATGGATCTCTTAATGTGCCATGAGAATACAGAAGTGGCACTATAGATACAGGAACATCCTGCTGCGGTGGTGTGCTCTGTGTTTAGCGTTCTGAAAACTAGTGTTCTGGATCTCTTAATGTGACATGAGAATGGAGAAGTGACACTATAGATACAGGAACAACCTGCTGTGGTGGTGTGGTCTGTGTTAGCGTTCTGAAAACTAGTGTTCTAGATCTCGTAATGTGCCATGAGAATGCAGAAGTGGCACTATAGATACAGGAACAGCTTGCTGTGGTGGTGTGCTCTGTGTTAACGTTCTTAAAACTAGTGTTCTCGATCTCTTAATGTGTCATCAGAATGCAGAAGTGGTAGTATAGATATAGCAACAGTCTGCTGTGGTGGTGTGCTCGGCCTTAGCGTTCTGAAAATTAGTGTTCTAGATCTCTTAATGTGCCATGAGAATGCAGAAGTGGCACTATAGATACAGGAACAGCCTGCTGTGGTGGTGTGCTCTGTGTTAGCGGTCTGAAACCTAGTGTTCTCGCTCTCTTAATGTGCCATGAGAATGCAGAAGTGGCAGTATAGATACAGGAACAGCCTGCTGTGGTGGTGTGCTCTGTGTTAGCGTTCTGAAAACTAGTGTTCTAGATCTCTTAATGGGCCATGAGAATGCAGAAGTGACACTATAGATACAGGAATAGTCTGCTGTGGTGGTGGGCTCTGTGTTAGCGTTCTGAAAACTAATCTTATTGATCTCTTATTGTGCCATGAGAATACAGAAGTGGCACTATTAGATACAGGAACATCCTGCTGTGGTAGTGTGGTCTGTGTTAGCGTTCTGAAAACTAGTGTTCTAGATCTCTTAATGTGTCATGAGAATGCATAAGTGGTAGTATAGATATAGCAACAGTCTGCTGTGGTGGTGGGCTCTGTGTTAGCGTTCTGAAAACTAAGGTTATGGATCTCTTAATGTGCCATGAGAATACAGAAGTGGCACTATAGATACAGGAACATCCTGCTGCGGTGGTGTGCTCTGTGTTTAGCGTTCTGAAAACTAGTGTTCTGGATCTCTTAATGTGACATGAGAATGCAGAAGTGGCACTGTAGATATAGGAACAGCCTGCTGTGGTGGTGTGGTCTGTGTTAGCGTTCTGAAAACTAGTGTTCTGGATCTGGTAATGTGCCATGAGAATGCAGAAGTGACACTATATATACAGGAACAGTCTGCTGTGGTGGTGTGGTATGTGTTATCGTTCTTAAAACTAGTGTTCTCGATCTCTTAATGTGTCATGAGAATGCAGAAGTGGTAGTATAGATATATCAACAGTCTGCTGTGGTGGTGTGCTCGGCGTTAGCGTTCTGAAAATTAGTGTTCTAGATCTCTTAATGTGCCATGAGAATGCAGAAGTGGCACTATAGATACAGGAACAGCCTGCTGTGGTGGTGTGCTCTGTGTTAGCGGTCTGAGACCTAGTGTTCTCGCTCTCTTAATGTGCCATGAGAATGCAGAAGTGGCAGTATAGATACAGGAACAGCCTGCTGTGGTGGTGTGCTCTGTGTTAGCGTTCTGAAAACTAGTGTTCTAGATCTCTTAATGTGCCATGAGAATGCAGAAGTGACACTATAGATACAGGAATAGTCTGCTGTGGTGGTGGGCTCTGTGTTAGCGTTCTGAAAACTAATGTTATGGATCTCTTAATGTGCCATGAGAATACCGAAGTGGCACTATAGATACAGGAACATCCTGCTGTGGTGGTGTGGTCTGTGTTAGCGTTATGAAAATTAGTGTTCTAGATCTCTTAATGTGCCATGAGAATACAGAAGTGACACTATAGTTACAGGAACAACCTGCTGTGGTGGTGTGCTCTGTGTTAACGTTCTGAAAAGTAGTGTTCTAGATCTCTTAATGTGCCATGAGAATGCAGAAGTGACACTATAGATACAGGAACAGTCTGCTGTGGTGATGGGCTCTGTGTTAGCGTTCTGAAAACTAATGTTATGGACCTCTTAATGTGCCATGAGAATACCGAAGTGGCACTATAGATACAGGAACATCCTGCTGTGGTGGTGTGGTCTGTGTTAGCGTTCTGAAAATTAGTGTTCTAGATCTCTTAATGTGCCATGAGAATACAGAAGTGACACTATAGTTACAGGAACATCCTGCTGTGGTGGTGTGCTCTTTGTTAATGTTCTGAAAACTAGTGTTCTGGATCTCTTAATGTGCCATGAGAATACAGAAGTGGCACTATTAGATACAGGAACATCCTGCTGGGGTGGTGTGGTCTGTGTTAGCGTTCTGCAAATTAGTGTTCTAGATCTCTTCATGTGCCATGAGAATGCAGAAGTGACAATATAGATACAGGAACAGCGTGTTGTGGTGGTGTGGTCTGTGTTAACGGTCTGAAAACTAGTGTTCGGGATCTCTTACTGTGACATGAGAATGCAGAAGTGGCACTATAGATACAGGAACAGCCTGCTGTGGTGGTGTGGTCTGTGTTAGCGTTCTGAAAACTAGTGTTCTAGATCTCTTAATGTGCCATGAGAATGCAGAAGTGACAATATAGATACAGGAGCAGCATGCTGTGGTGGTGTGCTCTGTGTTAGCGTTCTGAAAACTAGTGTTCTGGATCTGTTAATGTGCCATGAGAATACAGAAGTGGCACTATAGATACAGGAACATCCTGCTGTGGTGGTGGGGTCTGTGTTAGCGTTCTGAAAATTAGTGTCCTAGATCTCTTAATGTGCCATGAGAATGCAGAAGTGACAATATAGATACAGGAACAGCCTGCTGTGGTGGTGTGCTCTGTGTTAACGTTCTGAAAATTAGTGTTCTAGATCTCTTAATGTGCCATGAGAATGCAGAAGTGACAATATAGATACAGGAGCAGCATGCTGTGGTGGTGTGCTCTGTGTTAGCGTTCTGAAAACTAGTGTTCTGGATCTGTTAATGTGCCATGAGAATACAGAAGTGGCACTATAGATACAGGAACATCCTGCTGTGGTGGTGTGGTCTGTGTTAGCGTTCTGAAAATTAGTGTCCTAGATCTCTTAATGTGCCATGAGAATGCAGAAGTGACAATATAGATACAGGAACAGCCTGCTGTGGTGGTGTGCTCTGTGTTTAGCGTTCTGAAAACTAGTGTTCTTTATCTCTTAATGTGCCATGAGAATGCAGAAGTGGCAGTATATATATTGGAACAGTCTGTTGTGGTGGTGTGCTCTGTGTTAATGTTCTGAAAACTAGTGTTCTGGATCTCTTAATGTGACATGAGAATGGAGAAGTGACACTATAGATACAGGAACAACCTGCTGTGGTGGTGTGGTCTGTGTTAGCGTTCTGAAAACTAGTGTTCTAGATCTCGTAATGTGCCATGAGAATGCAGAAGTGGCACTATAGATACAGGAACAGCTTGCTGTGGTGGTGTGCTCTGTGTTAACGTTCTTAAAACTAGTGTTCTCGATCTCTTAATGTGTCATCAGAATGCAGAAGTGGTAGTATAGATATAGCAACAGTCTGCTGTGGTGGTGTGCTCGGCCTTAGCGTTCTGAAAATTAGTGTTCTAGATCTCTTAATGTGCCATGAGAATGCAGAAGTGGCACTATAGATACAGGAACAGCCTGCTGTGGTGGTGTGCTCTGTGTTAGCGGTCTGAAACCTAGTGTTCTCGCTCTCTTAATGTGCCATGAGAATGCAGAAGTGGCAGTATAGATACAGGAACAGCCTGCTGTGGTGGTGTGCTCTGTGTTAGCGTTCTGAAAACTAGTGTTCTAGATCTCTTAATGGGCCATGAGAATGCAGAAGTGACACTATAGATACAGGAATAGTCTGCTGTGGTGGTGGGCTCTGTGTTAGCGTTCTGAAAACTAATCTTATTGATCTCTTATTGTGCCATGAGAATACAGAAGTGGCACTATTAGATACAGGAACATCCTGCTGTGGTAGTGTGGTCTGTGTTAGCGTTCTGAAAACTAGTGTTCTAGATCTCTTAATGTTTCATGAGAATGCAGAAGTGGTAGTATAGATATAGCAACAGTCTGCTGTGGTGGTGGGCTCTGTGTTAGCGTTCTGAAAACTAATGTTATGGATCTCTTAATGTGCCATGAGAATACAGAAGTGGCACTATAGATACAGGAACATCCTGCTGCGGTGGTGTGCTCTGTGTTTAGCGTTCTGAAAACTAGTGTTCTGGATCTCTTAATGTGACATGAGAATGGAGAAGTGACACTATAGATACAGGAACAACCTGCTGTGGTGGTGTGGTCTGTGTTAGCGTTCTGAAAACTAGTGTTCTAGATCTCGTAATGTGCCATGAGAATGCAGAAGTGGCACTATAGATACAGGAACAGCTTGCTGTGGTGGTGTGCTCTGTGTTAACGTTCTTAAAACTAGTGTTCTCGATCTCTTAATGTGTCATCAGAATGCAGAAGTGGTAGTATAGATATAGCAACAGTCTGCTGTGGTGGTGTGCTCGGCCTTAGCGTTCTGAAAATTAGTGTTCTAGATCTCTTAATGTGCCATGAGAATGCAGAAGTGGCACTATAGATACAGGAACAGCCTGCTGTGGTGGTGTGCTCTGTGTTAGCGGTCTGAAACCTAGTGTTCTCGCTCTCTTAATGTGCCATGAGAATGCAGAAGTGGCAGTATAGATACAGGAACAGCCTGCTGTGGTGGTGTGCTCTGTGTTAGCGTTCTGAAAACTAGTGTTCTAGATCTCTTAATGGGCCATGAGAATGCAGAAGTGACACTATAGATACAGGAATAGTCTGCTGTGGTGGTGGGCTCTGTGTTAGCGTTCTGAAAACTAATCTTATTGATCTCTTATTGTGCCATGAGAATACAGAAGTGGCACTATTAGATACAGGAACATCCTGCTGTGGTAGTGTGGTCTGTGTTAGCGTTCTGAAAACTAGTGTTCTAGATCTCTTAATGTGTCATGAGAATGCAGAAGTGGTAGTATAGATATAGCAACAGTCTGCTGTGGTGGTGGGTTCTGTGTTAGCGTTCTGAAAACTAAGGTTATGGATCTCTTAATGTGCCATGAGAATACAGAAGTGGCACTATAGATACAGGAACATCCTGCTGCGGTGGTGTGCTCTGTGTTTAGCGTTCTGAAAACTAGTGTTCTGGATCTCTTAATGTGACATGAGCATGCAGAAGTGGCACTGTAGATATAGGAACAGCCTGCTGTGGTGGTGTGGTCTGTGTTAGCGTTCTGAAAACTAGTGTTCTGGATCTGGTAATGTGCCATGAGAATGCAGAAGTGACACTATATATACAGGAACAGTCTGCTGTGGTGGTGTGGTATGTGTTATCGTTCTTAAAACTAGTGTTCTCGATCTCTTAATGTGTCATGAGAATGCAGAAGTGGTAGTATAGATATATCAACAGTCTGCTGTGGTGGTGTGCTCGGCGTTAGCGTTCTGAAAATTAGTGTTCTAGATCTCTTAATGTGCCATGAGAATGCAGAAGTGGCACTATAGATACAGGAACAGCCTGCTGTGGTGGTGTGCTCTGTGTTAGCGGTCTGAGACCTAGTGTTCTCGCTCTCTTAATGTGCCATGAGAATGCAGAAGTGGCAGTATAGATACAGGAACAGCCTGCTGTGGTGGTGTGCTCTGTGTTAGCGTTCTGAAAACTAGTGTTCTAGATCTCTTAATGTGCCATGAGAATGCAGAAGTGACACTATAGATACAGGAATAGTCTGCTGTGGTGGTGGGCTCTGTGTTAGCGTTCTGAAAACTAATCTTCTTGATCTCTTATTGTGCCATGAGAATACAGAAGTGGCACTATAGATACAGGAACATCCTGCTGTGGTGGTGTGCTCTGTGTTTAGCGTTCTGAAATCTAGTGTTCTGGATCTCTTAATGTGACCTGAGAATGCAGAAGTGGCACTATAGATACAGGAACAGCCTGCTGTGGTGGTGTGGTCTGTGTTAGCGTTCTGAAAACTAGTGTTCTAGATCTCTTAATGTGCCATGAGAATGCAGAAGTGACAATATAGATACAGGAGCAGCATGCTGTGGTGGTGTGCTCTGTGTTAGGGTTCTGAAAGATAGTGTTCTGGATCTGTTAATGTGCCATGAGAATGCAGAAGTGACACTATAGATACAGGAACAGTCTGCTGTGGTGGTGGGCTCTGGGTTAGCGTTCTGAAAACTAATGTTATGGATCTCTTAATGTGCCATGAGAATACCGAAGTGGCACTATAGATACACGAACATCCTGCTGTGGTGGTGTGCTCTGTGTTAGCGTTCTGAAAACTAGTGTTCTAGATCTCTTAATGTGTCATACGAATGCAGAAGTGACACTATAGATACAGGAACAGCTTGCTGTGGTGGTGTGCTCTGTGTTAACGTTCCTAAAACTAGTGTTCTCGATCTCTTGATGTGCCATGAGAATGCAGAAGTGGTAGTATAGATATAGCAACAGTCTGCTGTGGTGGTGTGCTCGGCGTTAGCGTTCTGAAAATTAGTGTTCTAGATCTCTTAATGTGCCAGGAGAATGCAGAAGTGGCAGTATAGATACAGGAGCAGCTTGCTGTGGTGGTGTGCTCTGTGTTAACGTTCTGAAAACTAGTGTTCTCGATCTCTTAATGTGCCATAAGAATGCAGAAGTGGCAGTATAGATACAGGAATAGCCTGCTGTGGTGGTGTGCTCTGTGTTAGCGTTCTGAAAACTAGTGTTCTCGATCTCTTAATGTGCCATGAGAATGCAGAAGTGGCTGTATAGATACAGGAACAGCTTGCTGTGGTGGTGTGCTCTGTGTTAACGTTCTGAAAACTAGTGTTCTCGATCTCTTAATGTGCCATAAGAATGCAGAAGTGGCTGTATAGATACAGGAACAGCCTGCTGTGGTGGTGTGCTCTGTGTTAGCGTTCTGAAAACTAGTGTTCTAGATCTCTTAATGTGTCATACGAATGCAGAAGTGACACTATAGATACAGGAATAGTCTGCTGTGGTGGTGGACTCTGTGTTACCGTTCTGAAAACTAATGTTATGGATCTCTTATTGTGCCATGAGAATACAGAAGTGGCACTATAGATAGAGGAACATCCTGCTGTGGTGGTGTGCTCTGTGTTTAGCGTTCTGAAAACTAGTGTTCTGGATCTCTTAATGTGACATGAGAATGCAGAAGTGGCACTATAGATACAGGAACAGCCTGCTGTGGTGGTGTGGTCTGTGTTAGCGTTCTGAAAACTAGTGTTCTAGATCTCTTAATGTGCCATGAGAATGCAGAAG
This sequence comes from Chaetoderma sp. LZ-2023a, assembly GCA_034401795.1. Taxonomy (NCBI): domain Eukaryota; kingdom Metazoa; phylum Mollusca; class Caudofoveata; order Chaetodermatida; family Chaetodermatidae; genus Chaetoderma; species Chaetoderma sp. LZ-2023a. Next base: position 1,970,726 of record CM067362.1, read on the forward strand.
TGACAATATAGATACAGGAGCAGCATGCTGTGGTGGTGTGCTCTGTGTTAGGGTTCTGAAAGATAGTGTTCTGGATCTGTTAATGTGCCATGAGAATGCAGAAGTGACACTATAGATACAGGAACAGTCTGCTGTGGTGGTGGGCTCTGGGTTAGCGTTCTGAAAACTAATGTTATGGATCTCTTAATGTGCCATGAGAATACCGAAGTGGCACTATAGATACACGAACATCCTGCTGTGGTGGTGTGCTCTGTGTTAGCGTTCTGAAAACTAGTGTTCTAGATCTCTTAATGTGTCATACGAATGCAGAAGTGACACTATAGATACAGGAACAGCTTGCTGTGGTGGTGTGCTCTGTGTTAACGTTCCTAAAACTAGTGTTCTCGATCTCTTGATGTGCCATGAGAATGCAGAAGTGGTAGTATAGATATAGCAACAGTCTGCTGTGGTGGTGTGCTCGGCGTTAGCGTTCTGAAAATTAGTGTTCTAGATCTCTTAATGTGCCAGGAGAATGCAGAAGTGGCAGTATAGATACAGGAGCAGCTTGCTGTGGTGGTGTGCTCTGTGTTAACGTTCTGAAAACTAGTGTTCTCGATCTCTTAATGTGCCATAAGAATGCAGAAGTGGCAGTATAGATACAGGAATAGCCTGCTGTGGTGGTGTGCTCTGTGTTAGCGTTCTGAAAACTAGTGTTCTCGATCTCTTAATGTGCCATGAGAATGCAGAAGTGGCTGTATAGATACAGGAACAGCTTGCTGTGGTGGTGTGCTCTGTGTTAACGTTCTGAAAACTAGTGTTCTCGATCTCTTAATGTGCCATAAGAATGCAGAAGTGGCTGTATAGATACAGGAACAGCCTGCTGTGGTGGTGTGCTCTGTGTTAGCGTTCTGAAAACTAGTGTTCTGGATCTGTTAATGTACCATGAGAATGCAGAAGTGACACTATAGATACAGGAACAGTCTGCTGTGGTGGTGGGCTCTGTGTTAGCGTTCTGAAAACTAATGTTATGGATCTCTTAATGTGCCATGAGAATACCGAAGTGGCACTATAGATACAGGAACATCCTGCTGTGGTGGTGTGGTCTGTGTTAACGTTCTGAAAATTAGTCTTCTAGATCTCTTAATGTGCCATGATAATGCAGAAGTGACAATATAGATACAGGAACAGCCTGCTGTGGTGGTGTGCTCTGTGTTTAGCGTTCTGAAAACTAGTGTTCTGGATCTCTTAATGTGACATGAGAATGCAGAAGTGGCACTATAGATACAGCAACAGCCTGCTGTGTTGATGTGGTCTGTGTTAACGTTCTGAAAACTAGTGTTCGGAATCTCTCAATGTGCCATGAGAATGCAGAAGTGGCAGTATAGATACAGGAACAGTCTGTTGTGGTGGTGTGCTCTGTGTTAATGTTCTGAAAACTAGTGTTCTGGATCTCTTAATGTGACATGAGAATGGAGAAGTGACACTACAGATACAGGAACAACCTGCTGTGGTGGTGTGGTCTGTGTTAGCGTTCTGAAAACTAGTGTTCTATATCTCTTAATGTGACATGAGAATGCAGAAGTGGCGCGATAGATACAGGAACAGCTTGCTGTGGTGGTGTGCTCTGTGTTAAGGTTCTGAAAACTAGTGTTCTCGATCTCTTAATGTGCCATAAGAATGCAGAAGTGGCAGTATAGATACAGGAACAGCCTGCTGTGGTGGTGTGCTCTGTGTTAGCGGTCTGAAACCTAGTGTTCTCGCTCTCTTAATGTGCCAAGAGAATGCAGAAGTGGCAGTATAGATACAGGAACAGCCTGCTGTGGTGGTGTGCTCTGTGTTAGCGTTCTGAAAACTAGTGTTCTAGATCTCTTAATGTGCCATGAGAATGCAGAAGAGAAAATATAGATACAGGAGCAGCATGCTGTGGTGGTGTGCTCTGTGTTAGCGTTCTGAAAGCTAGTGTTCTGGATCTGTTAATGTGCCATGAGAATGCAGAAGTGACACTATAGATACAGGAACAGTCTGCTGTGGTGGTGGGCTCTGTGTTAGCGTTCTGAAAACTAATGTTATGGATCTCTTAATGTGCCATGAGAATACCGAAGTGGCACTATAGATACACGAACATCATGCTGTGGTGGTGTGCTCTGTGTTAGCGTTCTGAAAATTAGTGTTCTAGATCTCTTAATGTGCCATGAGAATGCAGAAGTGACAATATATATATAGGAACAGCCTGCTGTGGTGGTGTGCCCTGTGTTTAGCGTTCTGAAAACTAGTATTCTGGATCTCTTAATGTGACATGAGAATGCAGAAGTGGCACTATAGATGCAGCAACAGCCTGCTGTGGTGGTGTGGTCTGTGTTAACGTTCTGAAAACTAGTGTTCTCGATCTCTTAATGTGCCATGAGAATGCAGAAGTGGCAGTATAGATACAGTAACAGTCTGCTGTGGTGGTGTGCTCGGCGTTAGCGTTCTGAAAATTAGTGTTCTATATCTCTTAATGTGCCATGAGAATGCAGAAGTGGCACTATAGATACAGGAACAGCTTGCTGTGGTGGTGTGCTCTGTGTTAACGTTCTGAAAACTAGTGTTCTCGATCTCTTAATGTGCCATAAGAATGCAGAAGTGGCAGTATAGATACAGGAACAGCCTGCTGTGGTGGTATGCTCTGTGTTAGCGTTCTGAAAACTAGTGTTCTAGATCTCTTAATGTGCCAGGAGAATGCAGAAGTGACACTATAGATACAAGAATAGTCTGCTGTGGTGGTGGGCTCTGTGTTAGCGTTCTGAAAACTAATGTTATGGATCTCTTATTGTGCCATGAGAATACAGAAGTGGCACTATAGATACAGGAACATCCTGCTGTGGTGGTGTGGTCTGTGTTAGCGTTCTTAAAACTAGTATTCTAGATCTCTTAATGTGACATGAGAATGGAGAAGTGACACTATAGATACAGGAACAACCTGCTGTAGTGGTGTGGTCTGTGTTAGCGTTCTGAAATCTAGTGTTCTAGATCTCTTAATGTGCCATCAGAATGCAGAAGTGACGATATAGATACAGGACCATACTGCTGTGGTGGTGTGCTCTGTGTTAGCGGTCTGAAACCTAGTGTTCTCGCTCTCTTAATGTGCCAAGAGAATGCAGAAGTGGCAGTATAGATACAGGAACAGCCTGCTGTGGTGGTGTGCTCTGTGTTAGCGTTCTGAAAACTAGTGTTCTAGATCTCTTAATGTGCCATGAGAATGCAGAAGTGACAATATAGATACAGGAGCAGCATGCTGTGGTGGTGTGCTCTGTGTTAGCGTTCTGAAAGCTAGTGTTCTGGATCTGTTAATGTGCCATGAGAATGCAGAAGTGACACTATAGATACAAGAACAGTCTGCTGTGGTGGTGGGCTCTGTGTAAGCGTTCTGAAAACTAATGTTATGGATCTCTTAATGTGCCATGAGAATACCGAAGTGGCACTATTGATACACGAACATCCTGCTGTGGTGGTGTGCTCTGTGTTAGCGTTCTGAAAATTAGTGTTCTAGATCTCTTAATGTGCCATGAGAATGCAGAAGTGGCACTATAGATGCAGCAACAGCCTGCTGTGGTGGTGTGGTCTGTGTTAACGTTCTGAAAACTAGTGTTCTCGATCTCTTAATGTGCCATGAGAATGCAGAAGTGGCAGTATAGATACAGTAACAGTCTGCTGTGGTGGTGTGCTCGGCGTTAGCGTTCTGAAAATTAGTGTTCTATATCTCTTAATGTGCCATGAGAATGCAGAAGTGGCACTATAGATACAGGAACAGCTTGCTGTGGTGGTGTGCTCTGTGTTAACGTTCTGAAAACTAGTGTTCTCGATCTCTTAATGTGCCATAAGAATGCAGAAGTGGCAGTATAGATACAGGAACAGCCTGCTGTGGTGGTATGCTCTGTGTTAGCGTTCTGAAAACTAGTGTTCTAGATCTCTTAATGTGCCAGGAGAATGCAGAAGTGACACTATAGATACAAGAATAGTATGCTGTGGTGGTGGGCTCTGTGTTAGCGTTCTGAAAACTAATGTTATGGATCTCTTATTGTGCCATGAGAATACAGAAGTGGCACTATAGATACAGGAACATCCTGCTGTGGTGGTGTGGTCTGTGTTAGCGTTCTTAAAACTAGTATTCTAGATCTCTTAATGTGACATGAGAATGGAGAAGTGACACTATAGATACAGGAACAACCTGCTGTAGTGGTGTGGTCTGTGTTAGCGTTCTGAAAACTAGTGTTCTAGATCTCTTAATGTGCCATCAGAATGCAGAAGTGACAATATAGATACAGGACCATACTGCTGTGGTGGTGTGCTCTTTGTTAATGTTCTGAAAACTAGTGTTCTGGATCTGTTAATGTGCCATGAGAATGCAGAAGTGACACTATAGATACAGGAACAGTCTGCTGTGGTGGTGGGCTTTGTGTTAGCGTTCTGAAAACTAATGTTATGGATCTCTTAATGTGCCATGAGAATACCGAAGTGGCACTATAGATACAGGAACATCCTGCTGTGGTAGTGTGGTCTGTGTTAGCGTTCTGAAAATTAGTGTTCTAGATCTCTTAATGTGCCATGAGAATGCAGAAGTGACAATATAGATACAAGAACAGCCTGCTGTGGTGGTGTGCTCTGTGTTTAGCGTTCTGAAAACTAGTGTTCTGGATCTCTTAATGTGACATGAGAATGCAGAAGTGGCACTATAGATACAGCAACAGCCTGCTGTGGTGGTGTGGTCTGTGTTAACGATCTGAAAACTAGTGTTCGGGATCTCTCAATGTGCCATGAGAATGCAGAAGTGGCAGTATAGATAGAGGAACAGTCTGTTGTGGTGGTGTGCTCTGTGTTAATGTTCTGAAAACTAGTGTTCTTGATCTGTTAATGTGACATGAGAATGGAGAAGTGACACTATAGATACAGGAACAACCTTCTGTGGTGGTGTGGTCTGTGTTAGCGTTCTGAAAACTAGTGTTCCAAATCTCTTAATGTGACATGAGAATGGAGAAGTGACACTATAGATACAGGAACAGTCTGCTGTGGTGGTGGGCTCTGTGTTAGCGTTCTGAAAACTAATGTTATGGATCTCTTAATGTGCCATGAGAATACCGAAGTGGCACTATAGATACAGGAACATCCTGCTGTGGTAGTGTGGTCTGTGTTAGCGTTCTGAAAATTAGTGTTCTAGATCTCTTAATGTGCCATGAGAATGCAGAAGTAACAATATAGATACAAGAACAGCCTGCTGTGGTGGTGTGCTCTGTGTTTAGCGTTCTGAAAACTAGTGTTCTGGATCTCTTAATGTGACATGAGAATGCAGAAGTGGCACTATAGATACAGCAACAGCCTGCTGTGGTGGTGTGGTCTGTGTTAACGATCTGAAAACTAGTGTTCGGGATCTCTCAATGTGCCATGAGAATGCAGAAGTGGCAGTATAGATAGAGGAACAGTCTGTTGTGGTGGTGTGCTCTGTGTTAATGTTCTGAAAACTAGTGTTCTGGATCTGTTAATGTGACATGAGAATGGAGAAGTGACACTATAGATACAGGAACAACCTTCTGTGGTGGTGTGGTCTGTGTTAGCGTCCTAAAACTAGTGTTCTCGCTCTCTTAATGTGCCATGAGAATGCAGAAGTGGCAGTATAGATACAGGAACAGCTTGCTGTGGTGGTGTGCTCTGTGTTTAGCGTTCTGAAAACTAGTGTTCTGGATCTCTTAATGTGACATGAGAATGCAGAAGTGGCACTATAGATACAGCAACAGCCTGCTGTGGTGGTGTGGTCTGTGTTAACGTTCTGAAAACTAGTGTTCGGGATCTCTCAATGTGCCATGAGAATGCAGAAGTGGCAGTATAGATACAGGAACAGTCTGCTGTGGTGGTGTGCTCTGTGTTAGCGTTCTGAAAACTAGTGTCCTCGCTCTCTTAATGTGCCATGAGAATGCAGAAGTGGCAGTACAGATACAGGAACGGCCTGCTGTGGTGGTGTGCTCTGTGTTAGCGTTCTGAAAACTAGTGTTCTAGATCTCTTAATGTGCCATGAGCATGCATAAGTGACACTATAGATACAGGAATAGTCTGCTGTGGTGGTGAGCTCTGTGTTAGCGTTCTGAAAACTAATGTTATGGATCTCTTATTTTGTCATGAGAATACCAAAGTGGCACTATAGATACAGGAACATCCTACTGTGGTGGTGTGGTCTGTGTTAGCGTTCTGAAAACTAGTGTTCTAGATCTCTTAATGTGACATGAGAATGGAGAAGTGACAGTATAGATACAGGAACAACCTGCTGTGGTGGTGTGGTCTGTGTTAGCGTTCTGAAAACTAGTGTTGTAGATCTCTTAATGTGCCATCAGAATGCAGAAGTGACTCTATAGATACAGGAAAATCCTGCTGTGGTGGTGTGCTCTTTGTTAATATTCTGAAAACTAGTGTTCTAGATCTCTTAATGTGCCATGAGAATGCAGAAGTGACACTATATATACAGGAAGAGCCTGCTGTGGTGGTGTGCCCTGTGTTTAGCGTTCTGAAAACTAGTGTTCTGGATCTCTTAATGTGACATGAGAATGCAGAAGTGGCACTATAGATACAGGAACAGCTTGCTGTGGTGGTGTGCTCTGTGTTAACGTTCTGAAAACTAGTGTTCTCGATCTCTTAATGTGCCATAAGAATGCAGAAGTTGCAGTATAGATACAGGAACAGCCTGCTGTGGTGGTGTGCTCTGTGTAAGCGTTCTGAAAACTAGTGTTCTCGCTCTCTTAATGTGCCATGAGAATGCAGAAGTGGCAGTATAGATACAGGAATAGTCTGCTGTGGTGGTGGGCTCTGTGTTAGCGTTCTGAAAACTAATGTTATGGATCTCTTATTGTGCCATGAGAATACAGAAGTGGCACTATAGATACAGGAACATCCTGCTGTGGTGGTGTGGTCTGTGTTAGCGTTCTGAAAACTAGTGTTCTAGATCTCTTCATGTGACATGAGAATGGAGAAGTGACACTATAGATACAGGAACAACCTGCTGTGGTGGTGTGGTCTGTGTTAGCGTTCTGAAAACTAGTGTTCTAGATCTCTTAATGTGCCATCAGAATGCAGAAGTGACAATATAGATACAGGAACATCCTGCTGTGGTGGTGTGCTCTTTGTTAATGTTCTGAAAACTAGTGTTCTGGATCTGTTAATGTGCCATAAGAATGCAGAAGTGGCAGTATAGATACAGGAACAGCCTGCTGTGGTGGTGTGCTCTGTATTAGCGTTCTGAAAACTAGTGTTCTCGCTCTCTTAATGTGCCATGAGAATGCAGAAGTGGCAGTTTAGATACAGGACCAGTCTGCTGTGGTGGTGTGCTCTGTGTTAGAGTTCTGAAAACTAGTGTTCTAGATCTCTTAATGTGTCATACGAATGCAGAAATGACACTATACATACAGGAATAGTCTGCTGTGGTGGTGGGCTCTGTGTTAGCGTTCTGAAAACTAATGTTATGGATATCTTATTGTGCCATGAGAAAGCAGAAGTGGCACTATAGATACAGGAACATCCTGCTGTGGTGGTGTGGTCTGTGTTAGTGTTCTGAAAACTAGTGTTCTAGATCTCTTAATGTGACATGAGAATGGAGAAGTGACACTATAGATACAGGAACAACCTGCTGTGGTGGTGTGCTCTTTGTTAATGTTCTGAAAACTAGTGTTCTGGATCTGTTAATGTACCATGAGAATGCAGAAGTGACACTATAGATACAGGAACAGTCTGCTGTGGTGGTGTGGTCTGTGTTAACGTTCTGAAAATTAGTCTTCTAGATCTCTTAATGTGCCATGAGAATGCAGAAGTGACAATATAGATACAGGAACAGCCTGCTGTGGTGGTGTGCTCTGTGTTTAGCGTTCTGAAAACTAGTGTTCTGGATCTCTTAATGTGACATGAGAATGCAGAAGTGGCACTATAGATACAGCTACAGCCTGCTGTGTTGGTGTGGTCTGTGTTAACGTTCTGAAAACTAGTGTTCGGAATCTCTCGATGTGCCATGAGAATGCAGAAGTGGCAGTATAGATACAGGAACAGTCTGTTGTGGTGGTGTGCTCTGTGTTAATGTTCTGAAAACTAGTGTTCTGGATCTCTTAATGTGACATGAGAATGGAGAAGTGACACTATAGATACAGGAATAACCTGCTGTGGTGGTGTGGTCAGTGTTAGCGTTCTGAAAACTAGTGTTCTAGATCTCTTAATGTGACATGAGAATGCAGAAGTGGCACGATAGATACAGGAACAGCTTGCTGTGGTAGTGTGCTCTGTGTTAACGTTCTGAAAACTAGTGTTCTCGATCTCTTAATGTGCCATGAGAATGCAGAAGTGGCAGTATAGATACAGGAATAGCTTGCTGTGGTGGTGTGCTCTGTGTTAACGTTCTGAAAACTAGTGTTCTCGATCTCTTAATGTGCCATAAGAATGCAGAAGTGGCAGTATAGATACAGGAACAGCCTGCTGTGGTGGTGTGCTCTGTGTTAGCGTTCTGAAAACTAGTGTTCTCGATCTCTTAATGTGCCATAAGAATGCAGAAGTGGCAGTATAGATACAGGAACAGCCTGCTGTGGTGGTGTGCTCTGTGTTAGCGTTCTGAAAACTAGTGTTCTCGCTCTCTTAATATGCCATGAGAATGCAGAAGTGGCAGTATAGATACAGGACCAGTCTGCTGTGGTGGTGTGCTCTGTGTTAGCGTTCTGAAAACTAGTGTTCTAGATCTCTTAATGTGTCATACGAATGCAGAAGTGACACTACAGATACAGGAATAGTCTGCTGTGGTGGTGGGCTCTGTGTTAGCGTTCTGAAAACTAGTGTTCTAGATCTCTTAATGTGACATGAGAATGGAGAAGTGACACTATAGATACAGGAACAACCTGCTGTGGTGGTGTGGTCTGGGTTAGCGTTCTAAAAACTAGTGTTCTAGATCTCTTAATGTGCCATCAGAATGCAGAAGTGACAATATAGATACAGGAACAGCCTGCTGTGGTGGTGTGCTCTGTGTTAGCGTTCTAAAAACTAGTGTTCTAGATCTCTTAATGTGCCATGAGAATGCATAAGTGACACTATAGATACAGGAATAGTCTGCTGTGGTGGTGAGCTCTGTGTTAGCGTTCTGAAAACTAATGTTATGGATCTCTTATAGTGTCATGAGAATACAGAAGTGGCCCAATATATACAGGAACATCCTACTGTGGTGGTGTGGTCTGTGTTAGCGTTCTGAAAACTAGTGTTCTAGATCTCTTAATGTGACATGAGAATGGAGAAGTGAACCTATAGATACAGGAACAACCTGCTGTGGTGGTGTGGTCTGTGTTAGCGTTCTGAAAACTAGTGTTCTAGATCTCTTAATGTGCCATCAGAATGCAGAAGTGACTATATAGATACAGGAACATCCTGCTGTGGTGGTGTGCTCTTTGTTAATATTCTGAAAACTAGTGTTCTAGATCTCTTAATGTGCCATAAGAATGCAGAAGTGACAATATAGATACAGGAAGAGCCTGCTGTGGTGGTGTGGTCTGTGTTTAGCGTTCTGAAAACTAGTGTTCTGGATCTCTTAATGTGACATGAGAATGCAGAAGTGGCACTATAGATACAGGAACAGCTTGCTGTGGTGGTGTGCTCTGTGTTAACGTTCTGAAAACTAGTGTTCTCGATCTCTTAATGTGCCATAAGAATGCAGAAGTTGCAGTATAGATACAGGAACAGCCTGCTGTGGTGGTGTGCTCTGTGTTAGCGTTCTGAAAACTAGTGTTCTCGCTCTCTTAATGTGACATGAGAATGCAGAAGTGGCAGTATAGATACGGGAATAGTCTGCTGTGGTGGTGGGCTCTGTGTTAGCGTTCTCAAAACTAATGTTATGGATCTCTTATTGTACCATGAGAATACAGAAGTGGCACTATAGATACAGGAACATCCTGCTGTGGAGGTGTGGTCTGTGTTAACGTTCTGAAAATTAGTCTTCTGGATCTCTTAATGTGACATGAGAATGCAGAAGTGACAATATAAATACAGGAACAGCCTGCTGTGGTGGTGTGCTCTGTGTTAACCTTCTGAAAACTAGTGTTCTCGATCTATTAATGTGCCATAAGAATACAGAAGTGGCAGTATAGATACAGGAACAGCCTGCTGTGGTGGTGTGTTCTGTGTTAGCGTTCTGAAAACTAGTGTTGTCGATCTCTTAATGTGCCATGAGAATGCAGAAGTGGCGGTATAGATACAGGAACAGCTTGCTGTGGTGGTGTGCTCTGTGTTAACGTTCTGAAAACTAGTGTTCTCGATCTCTTAATGTGCCATAAGAATGCAGAAGTGGCAGTATAGATACAGGAACAGCCTGCTGTGGTGGTGTGCTCTGTGTTAGCGTTCTGAAAACTAGTGTTCTCGCTCTCTTAATGTGCCATGAGAATGCAGAAGTGGCAGTTTAGATACAGGACCAGTCTGCTGTGGTGGTGTGCTCTGTGTTAGAGTTCTGAAAACTAGTGTTCTAGATCTCTTAATGTGTCATACGAATGCAGAAGTGACACTATAGGTACAGGAATAGTCTGCTGTGGTGGTGGGCTCTGTGTTAGCGTTCTGAAAACTAATGTTATGGATCTCTTATTGTGCCATGAGAATACAGAAGTGGCACTTTAGATACAGGAACAACCTGCTGTGGTGGTGTGCTCTTTGTTAATGTTCTGAAAACTAGTGTTCTGGATCTGTTAATGTACCATGAGAATGCAGAAGTGACACTATAGATACAGGAACAGTCTGCTGTGGTGGTGTGGTCTGTGTTAACGTTCTGAAAATTAGTCTTCTAGATCTCTTAATGTGCCATGAGAATGCAGAAGTGACAATATAGATACAGGAACAGCCTGCTGTGGTGGTGTGCTCTGTGTTTAGCGTTCTGAAAACTAGTGTTCTGGATCTCTTAATGTGACATGAGAATGCAGAAGTGGCACTATAGATACAGCTACAGCCTGCTGTGTTGGTGTGGTCTGTGTTAACGTTCTGAAAACTAGTGTTCTGAATCTCTCAATGTGCCATGAGAATGCAGAAGTGGCAGTATAGATACAGGAACAGTCTGTTGTGGTGGTGTGCTCTGTGTTAATGTTCTGAAAACTAGTGTTCTGGATACCTTAATGTGACATGAGAATGGAGAAGTGACACTATAGATACAGGAATAACCTGCTGTGGTGGTGTGGTCAGTGTTAGCGTTCTGAAAACTAGTGTTCTAGATCTCTTAATGTGACATGAGAATGCAGAAGTGGCACGATAGATACAGGAACAGCTTGCTGTGGTAGTGTGCTCTGTGTTAACGTTCTGAAAACTAGTGTTCTCGATCTCTTAATGTGCCATGAGAATGCAGAAGTGGCAGTATAGATACAGGAATAGCTTGCTGTGGTGGTGTGCTCTGTGTTAACGTTCTGAAAACTAGTGTTCTCGATCTCTTAATGTGCCATAAGAATGCAGAAGTGGCAGTATAGATACAGGAACAGCCTGCTGTGGTGGTGTGCTCTGTGTTAGCGTTCTGAAAACTAGTGTTCTCGATCTCTTAATGTGCCATAAGAATGCAGAAGTGGCAGTATAGATACAGGAACAGCCTGCTGTGGTGGTGTGCTCTGTGTTAGCGTTCTGAAAACTAGTGTTCTCGCTCTCTTAATATGCCATGAGAATGCAGAAGTGGCAGTATAGATACAGGACCAGTCTGCTGTGGTGGTGTGCTCTGTGTTAGCGTTCTGAAAACTAGTGTTCTAGATCTCTTAATGTGTCATACGAATGCAGAAGTGACACTACAGATACAGGAATAGTCTGCTGTGGTGGTGGGCTCTGTGTTAGCGTTCTGAAAACTAGTGTTCTAGATCTCTTAATGTGACATGAGAATGGAGAAGTGACGCTATAGATACAGGAACAACCTGCTGTGGTGGTGTGGTCTGGGTTAGCGTTCTAAAAACTAGTGTTCTAGATCTCTTAATGTGCCATCAGAATGCAGAAGTGACAATATAGATACAGGAACAGCCTGCTGTGGTGGTGTGCTCTGTGTTAGCGTTCTAAAAACTAGTGTTCTAGATCTCTTAATGTGCCATGAGAATGCATAAGTGACACTATAGATACAGGAATAGTCTGCTGTGGTGGTGAGCTCTGTGTTAGCGTTCTGAAAACTAATGTTATGGATCTCTTATAGTGTCATGAGAATACAGAAGTGGCCCAATATATACAGGAACATCCTACTGTGGTGGTGTGGTCTGTGTTAGCGTTCTGAAAACTAGTGTTCTAGATCTCTTAATGTGACATGAGAATGGAGAAGTGAACCTATAGATACAGGAACAACCTGCTGTGGTGGTGTGGTCTGTGTTAGCGTTCTGAAAACTAGTGTTCTAGATCTCTTAATGTGCCATCAGAATGCAGAAGTGACTATATAGATACAGGAACATCCTGCTGTGGTGGTGTGCTCTTTGTTAATATTCTGAAAACTAGTGTTCTAGATCTCTTAATGTGCCATAAGAATGCAGAAGTGACAATATAGATACAGGAAGAGCCTGCTGTGGTGGTGTGGTCTGTGTTTAGCGTTCTGAAAACTAGTGTTCTGGATCTCTTAATGTGACATGAGAATGCAGAAGTGGCACTATAGATACAGGAACAGCTTGCTGTGGTGGTGTGCTCTGTGTTAACGTTCTGAAAACTAGTGTTCTCGATCTCTTAATGTGCCATAAGAATGCAGAAGTTGCAGTATAGATACAGGAACAGCCTGCTGTGGTGGTGTGCTCTGTGTTAGCGTTCTGAAAACTAGTGTTCTCGCTCTCTTAATGTGACATGAGAATGCAGAAGTGGCAGTATAGATACGGGAATAGTCTGCTGTGGTGGTGGGCTCTGTGTTAGCGTTCTCAAAACTAATGTTATGGATCTCTTATTGTACCATGAGAATACAGAAGTGGCACTATAGATACAGGAACATCCTGCTGTGGAGGTGTGGTCTGTGTTAACGTTCTGAAAATTAGTCTTCTGGATCTCTTAATGTGACATGAGAATGCAGAAGTGACAATATAAATACAGGAACAGCCTGCTGTGGTGGTGTGCTCTGTGTTAACCTTCTGAAAACTAGTGTTCTCGATCTATTAATGTGCCATAAGAATACAGAAGTGGCAGTATAGATACAGGAACAGCCTGCTGTGGTGGTGTGTTCTGTGTTAGCGTTCTGAAAACTAGTGTTGTCGATCTCTTAATGTGCCATGAGAATGCAGAAGTGGCGGTATAGATACAGGAACAGCTTGCTGTGGTGGTGTGCTCTGTGTTAACGTTCTGAAAACTAGTGTTCTCGATCTCTTAATGTGCCATAAGAATGCAGAAGTGGCAGTATAGATACAGGAACAGCCTGCTGTGGTGGTGTGCTCTGTGTTAGCGTTCTGAAAACTAGTGTTCTCGCTCTCTTAATGTGCCATAAGAATGCAGAAGTGGCAGTTTAGATACAGGACCAGTCTGCTGTGGTGGTGTGCTCTGTGTTAGAGTTCTGAAAACTAGTGTTCTAGATCTCTTAATGTGTCATACGAATGCAGAAGTGACACTATAGGTACAGGAATAGTCTGCTGTGGTGGTGGGCTCTGTGTTAGCGTTCTGAAAACTAATGTTATGGATCTCTTATTGTGCCATGAGAATACAGAAGTGGCACTATAGATACAGGAACAACCTGCTGTGGTGGTGTGCTCTTTGTTAATGTTCTGAAAACTAGTGTTCTGGATCTGTTAATGTACCATGAGAATGCAGAAGTGACACTATAGATACAGGAACAGTCTGCTGTGGTGGTGTGGTCTGTGTTAACGTTCTGAAAATTAGTCTTCTAGATCTCTTAATGTGCCATGAGAATGCAGAAGTGACAATATAGATACAGGAACAGCCTGCTGTGGTGGTGTGCTCTGTGTTTAGCGTTCTGAAAACTAGTGTTCTGGATCTCTTAATGTGACATGAGAATGCAGAAGTGGCACTATAGATACAGCTACAGCCTGCTGTGTTGGAGTGGTCTGTGTTAACGTTCTGAAAACTAGTGTTCTGAATCTCTCAATGTGCCATGAGAATGCAGAAGTGGCAGTATAGATACAGGAACAGTCTGTTGTGGTGGTGTGCTCTGTGTTAATGTTCTGAAAACTAGTGTTCTGGATACCTTAATGTGACATGAGAATGGAGAAGTGACACTATAGATACAGGAACAACCTGCTGTGGTGGTGTGGTCTGTGTTAGCGTTCTGAAAACTAGTGTTCTAGATCTCTTAATGTGACATGAGAATGCAGAAGTGGCACGATAGATACAGGAACAGCCTGCTGTGGTGGTGTGCTCTGTGTTAGCGTTCTAAAAACTAGTGTTCTAGATCTCTTAATGTGCCATGAGAATGCATAAGTGACACTATAGATACAGGAATAGTCTGCTGTGGTGGTGAGCTCTGTGTTAGCGTTCTGAAAACTAATGTTATGGATCTCTTATAGTGTCATGAGAATACAGAAGTGGCCCAATATATACAGGAACATCCTACTGTGGTGGTGTGGTCTGTGTTAGCGTTCTGAAAACTAGTGTTCTAGATCTCTTAATGTGACATGAGAATGGAGAAGTGAACCTATAGATACAGGAACAACCTGCTGTGGTGGTGTGGTCTGTGTTAGCGTTCTGAAAACTAGTGTTCTAGATCTCTTAATGTGCCATCAGAATGCAGAAGTGACTATATAGATACAGGAACATCCTGCTGTGGTGGTGTGCTCTTTGTTAATATTCTGAAAACTAGTGTTCTAGATCTCTTAATGTGCCATAAGAATGCAGAAGTGACAATATAGATACAGGAAGAGCCTGCTGTGGTGGTGTGGTCTGTGTTTAGCGTTCTGAAAACTAGTGTTCTGGATCTCTTAATGTGACATGAGAATGCAGAAGTGGCACTATAGATACAGGAACAGCTTGCTGTGGTGGTGTGCTCTGTGTTAACGTTCTGAAAACTAGTGTTCTCGATCTCTTAATGTGCCATAAGAATGCAGAAGTTGCAGTATAGATACAGGAACAGCCTGCTGTGGTGGTGTGCTCTGTGTTAGCGTTCTGAAAACTAGTGTTCTCGCTCTCTTAATGTGACATGAGAATGCAGAAGTGGCAGTATAGATACGGGAATAGTCTGCTGTGGTGGTGGGCTCTGTGTTAGCGTTCTCAAAACTAATGTTATGGATCTCTTATTGTACCATGAGAATACAGAAGTGGCACTATAGATACAGGAACATCCTGCTGTGGAGGTGTGGTCTGTGTTAACGTTCTGAAAATTAGTCTTCTGGATCTCTTAATGTGACATGAGAATGCAGAAGTGACAATATAAATACAGGAACAGCCTGCTGTGGTGGTGTGCTCTGTGTTAACCTTCTGAAAACTAGTGTTCTCGATCTATTAATGTGCCATAAGAATACAGAAGTGGCAGTATAGATACAGGAACAGCCTGCTGTGGTGGTGTGTTCTGTGTTAGCGTTCTGAAAACTAGTGTTGTCGATCTCTTAATGTGCCATGAGAATGCAGAAGTGGCGGTATAGATACAGGAACAGCTTGCTGTGGTGGTGTGCTCTGTGTTAACGTTCTGAAAACTAGTGTTCTCGATCTCTTAATGTGCCATAAGAATGCAGAAGTGGCAGTATAGATACAGGAACAGCCTGCTGTGGTGGTGTGCTCTGTGTTAGCGTTCTGAAAACTAGTGTTCTCGCTCTCTTAATGTGCCATGAGAATGCAGAAGTGGCAGTTTAGATACAGGACCAGTCTGCTGTGGTGGTGTGCTCTGTGTTAGAGTTCTGAAAACTAGTGTTCTAGATCTCTTAATGTGTCATACGAATGCAGAAGTGACACTATAGGTACAGGAATAGTCTGCTGTGGTGGTGGGCTCTGTGTTAGCGTTCTGAAAACTAATGTTATGGATCTCTTATTGTGCCATGAGAATACAGAAGTGGCACTATAGATACAGGAACAACCTGCTGTGGTGGTGTGCTCTTTGTTAATGTTCTGAAAACTAGTGTTCTGGATCTGTTAATGTACCATGAGAATGCAGAAGTGACACTATAGATACAGGAACAGTCTGCTGTGGTGGTGTGGTCTGTGTTAACGTTCTGAAAATTAGTCTTCTAGATCTCTTAATGTGCCATGAGAATGCAGAAGTGACAATATAGATACAGGAACAGCCTGCTGTGGTGGTGTGCTCTGTGTTTAGCGTTCTGAAAACTAGTGTTCTGGATCTCTTAATGTGACATGAGAATGCAGAAGTGGCACTATAGATACAGCTACAGCCTGCTGTGTTGGTGTGGTCTGTGTTAACGTTCTGAAAACTAGTGTTCTGAATCTCTCAATGTGCCATGAGAATGCAGAAGTGGCAGTATAGATACAGGAACAGTCTGTTGTGGTGGTGTGCTCTGTGTTAATGTTCTGAAAACTAGTGTTCTGGATACCTTAATGTGACATGAGAATGGAGAAGTGACACTATAGATACAGGAACAACCTGCTGTGGTGGTGTGGTCTGTGTTAGCGTTCTGAAAACTAGTGTTCTAGATCTCTTAATGTGACATGAGAATGCAGAAGTGGCACGATAGATACAGGAACAGCTTGCTGTGGTAGTGTGCTCTGTGTTAACGTTCTGAAAACTAGTGTTCTCGATCTCTTAATGTGCCATGAGAATGCAGAAGTGGCAGTATAGATACAGGAACAGCTTGCTGTGGTGGTGTGCTCTGTGTTAGCGTTCTGAAAACTAGTGTTCTCGCTCTCTTAATGTGCCATGAGAATGCAGAAGTGGCAGTATAGATACAGGACCAGTCTGCTGTGGTGGTGTGCTCTGTGTTAGCGTTCTGAAAACTAGTGTTCTAGATCTCTTAATGTGTCATACGAATGCAGAAGTGACACTACAGATACAGGAATAGTCTGCTGTGGTGGTGGGCTCTGTGTTAGCGTTCTGAAAACTAGTGTTCTAGATCTCTTCATGTGACATGAGAATGGAGAAGTGACACTATAGATACAGGAACAACCTGCTGTGGTGGTGTGGTCTGGGTTAGCGTTCTAAAAACTAGTGTTCTAGATCTCTTAATGTGCCATCAGAATGCAGAAGTGACAATATAGATACAGGAACAGCCTGCTGTGGTGGTGTGCTCTGTGTTAGCGTTCTGAAAACTAGTGTTCTAGATCTCTTAATGTGCCATGAGAATGCATGTGACACTATAGATACAGGAATAGTCTGCTGTGGTGGTGAGCTCTGTGTTAGCGTTCTGAAAACTAATGTTATGGATCTCTTATTGTGTCATGAGAATACAGAAGTGGCACTATAGATACAGGAACATCCTACTGTGGTGGTGTGGTCTGTGTTAGCGTTCTGAAAACTAGTGTTCTAGATCTCTTAATGTGACATGAGAATGGAGAAGTGACCCTATAGATACAGGAACAACCTGCTGTGGTGGTGTGCTCTTTGTTAATATTCTGAAAACTAGTGTTCTGGATCTCTTAATGTTACATGAGAATGCAGAAGTGGCACTATAGATACAGGAACAGCTTGCTGTGGTGGTGTGCTCTGTGTTAACGTTCTTAAAACTAGTGTTCTCGATCTCTTAATGTGCCATAAGAATGCTGAAGTTGCAGTATAGATACAGGAACAGCCTGCTGTGGTGGTGTGCTCTGTGTTAGCGTTCTGAAAACTAGTGTTCTCGCTCTCTTAATGTGCCATGAGAATGCAGAAGTGGCAGTATAGATACAGGAATAGTCTGCTGTGGTGGTGGGCTCTGTGTTAGCGTTCTGAAAACTAATGTTATGGATCTCTTATTGTGCCATGAGAATACAGAAGTGGCACTATAGATACAGGAACATCCTGCTGTGGTGGTGTGGTCTGTGTTAGTGTTCTGAAAACTAGTGTTCTAGATCTCTTAATGTGACATGAGAATGGAGAAGTGACACTATAGATACAGGACCAACCTGCTGTGGTGGTGTGGTCTGTGTTAGCGTTCTGAAAACTAGTGTTCTAGATCTCTTAATGTACCATCACAATGCAGAAGTGACAATATAGATACAGGAACATCCTGCTGTGGTGGTGTGCTCTTTGTTAATGTACTGAAAACTAGTGTTCGGGATCTGTTAATGTACCATGAGAATGCAGAAGTGACACTATAGATACAGGAACAGTCTGCTGTGGTTGTGGGCTCTGTGTTAGCGTTCTGAAAACTAATGTTATGGATCTCTTAATGTGCCATGAGAATACCGAAGTGGCACTATAGATACAGGAACATCCTGCTGTGGTGGTGTGGTCTGTGTTAACGTTCTGAAAATTAGTCTTCTAGATCTCTTAATGTGCCATGAGAATGCAGAAGTGACAATATAGATACAGGAACAGCCTGCTGTGGTGGTGTGCTCTGTGTTTAACGTTCTGAAAACTAGTGTTCTGGATCTCTTAATGTGACATGAGAATGCAGAAGTGGCACTATAGATACAGCAACTGCCTGCTGGGTTGGTGTGGTCTGTGTTAACCTTCTGAAAACTAGTGTTCGGAATCTCTCAATGTGCCATGAGAATGCAGAAGTGGCAGTATAGATACAGGAACAGTCTGTTGTGGTGGTGTGCTCTGTGTTAATGTTCTGAAAACTAGTGTTCTGGATCTCTTAATGTGACATGAGAATGGAGAAGTGACACTATAGATACAGGAACAACCTGCTGTGGTGGTGTGCTCTGTGTTTAGCGTTCTGAAAACTAGTGTTCTGGATCTCTTAATGTTACATGAGAATGCAGAAGTGGCACTATAGATAGAGGAACAGCTTGCTGTGGTGGTGTGCTCTGTGTTAACGTTCTTAAAACTAGTGTTCTCGATCTCTTAATGTGCCATAAGAATGCTGAAGTTGCAGTATAGATACAGGAACAGCCTGCTGTCGTGGTGTGCTCTGTGTTAGCGTTCTGAAAACTAGTGTTCTCGCTCTCTTAATGTGCCATGAGAATGCAGAAGTGGCAGTATAGATACAGGAATAGTCTGCTGTGGTGGTGGGCTCTGTGTTAGCGTTCTGAAAACTAATGTTATGGATCTCTTATTGTGCCATGAGAATACAGAAGTGGCACTATAGATACAGGAACATCCTGCTGTGGTGGTGTGGTCTGTGTTAGTGTTCTGAAAACTAGTGTTCTAGATCTCTTAATGTGACATGAGAATGGAGAAGTGACACTATAGATACAGGACCAACCTGCGGTGGTGGTGTGGTCTGTGTTAGCGTTCTGAAAACTAGTGTTCTAGATCTCTTAATGTACCATCACAATGCAGAAGTGACAATATAGATACAGGAACATCCTGCTGTGGTGGTGTGCTCTTTGTTAATGTTCTGAAAACTAGTGTTCGGGATCTGTTAATGTACCATGAGAATGCAGAAGTGACACTATAGATACAGGAACAGTCTGCTGTGGTTGTGGGCTCTGTGTTAGCGTTCTGAAAACTAATGTTATGGATCTCTTAATGTGCCATGAGAATACCGAAGTGGCACTATAGATACAGGAACATCCTGCTGTGGTGGTGTGCTCTGTGTTTAACGTTCTGAAAACTAGTGTTCTGGATCTCTTAATGTGACATGAGAATGCAGAAGTGGCACTATATATACAGCAACTGCCTGCTGGGTTGGTGTGGTCTGTGTTAACCTTCTGAAAACTAGTGTTCGGAATCTCTCAATGTGCCATGAGAATGCAGAAGTGGCAGTATAGATACAGGAACAGTCTGTTGTGGTGGTGTGCTCTGTGTTAATGTTCTGAAAACTAGTGTTCTGGATCTCTTAATGTGACATGAGAATGGAGAAGTGACACTATAGATACAGGAACAACCTGCTGTGGTGGTGTGGTCTGTGTTAGCGTTCTGAAAACTAGTGTTCTAGATCTCTTAATGTGACATGAGAATGCAGAAGTGGCACGATAGATACAGGAACAGCTTGCTGTGGTGGTGTGCTCTGTGTTAACGTTCTGAAAAATAGTGTTCTCGATCTCTTAATGTGCCATGAGAATGCAGAAGTGGCAGTATAGATACAGTAACAGTCTGCTGTGGTGGTGTGCTCGGCGTTATCGTTCTGAAAATTAGAGTTCTAGATCTCTTAATGTGCCATGAGAATGCAGAAGTGGCACTATAGATACAGGAAGAGCTTGCTGTGGTGGTGTGCTCTGTGTTAATGTTCTGAAAACTAGTGTTCTCGATCTCTTAATGTGCCATAAGAATGCAGAAGTGGCAGTATAGATACAGGAACAGCCTGCTGTGGTGGTGTGCTCTGTGTTAGCGTTCTGAAAACTAGTGTTCTCGCTCTCTTAATGTACCATGAGAATGCAGAAGTGGCAGTATAGATACAGGACCAGTCTGCTGTGGTGGTGTGCTCTGTGTTAGCGTTCTGAAAACTAGTGTTCTAAATCTCTTAATGTGTCATACGAATGCAGAAGTGACACTATAGATACTGGAATAGTCTGCTGTGGTGGTGGGCTCTGTGTTAGCGTTCTGAAAACTAATGTTATGGATCTCTTATTGTGCCATGAGAATACAGAAGTGGCACTGTAGATACAGGAACATCCTGCTGTGGTGGTGTGGTCTGTGTTAGTGTTCTGAAAACTAGTGTTCTAGATCTCTTAATGTGACATGAGAATGGAGAAGTGACACTATAGATACAGGAACAACCTGCTGTGGTGGTGTGGTCTGGATTAGCGTTCTAAAAACTAGTGTTCTAGATCTCTTAATGTGCCATCAGAATGCAGAAGTGACAATATAGATACAGGAACATACTGCTGTGGTGGTGTGCTCTTTGTTAATGTTCTGAAAACTAGTGTTCTGGATCTCTTAATGTGCCATGAGAATGCAGAAGTGACACTATAGATACAGGAATAGTCTGCTATGGTGGTGGGCTCTGTGTTAGCGTTCTGAAATCTAATGTTCTGGATCTCTTATTGTGCCATGAGAATACCGAAGTGGCACTATAGATACAGGACCATCCTGCTGTGGTGGTGTGGTCTGTGTTAGCGTTCTGAAAACTAGTGTTCTAGATCTCTTAATGTGACATGAGAATGGAGAAGTGACACTATAGATACAGGAACAACCTGCTGTGGTGGTGTGGTCTGTGTTAGCGTTCTGAAAACTAGTGTTCTAGATCTCTTAATGTGCCATCAGAATGCAGAAGTGACAATATAGATACAGGAACGTCCTGCTGTGGTGTTGTGCTCTTTGTTAATGTTCTGAAAACTAGTGTTCTGGATCTGTTAATGTACCATGAGAATGCAGAAGTGACACTATAGATACAGGAATAGTCTGCTATGGTGGTGTGGTCTGTGTTAACGTTCTGAAAATTAGTCTTCTAGATCTCTTAATGTGCCATGAGAATGCAGAAGTGACAATATAGATAGAAAAACAGCCTGCTGTGGTGGTGTGCTCTGTGTTTAGCGTTCTGAAAACTAGTGTTCTGGATCTCTTAATGTGACATGAGAATGCAGAAGTGGCACTATAGATACAGCTACAGCCTGCTGTGTTGGTGTGGTATGTGTTAACGTTCTGAAAACTAGTGTTCGGAATCTCTCAATGTGCCATGAGAATGCAGAAGTGGCAGTATAGATACAGGAACAGTCTGTTGTGGTGGTGTGCTCTGTGTTAATGTTCTGAAAACTAGTGTTCTGGATCTCTTAATGTGACATGAGAATGGAGAATTGACACTATAGATACAGGAACAACCTGCTGTGGTGGTTTGGTCTGTGTTAGCGTTCTGAAAACTAGTGTTCTAGATCTCTTAATGTGTCATACGAATGCAGAAGTGAGACTATAGATACAGGAATAGTCTGCTGTGGTGGTGGGCTCTGTGTTAGCGTTCTGAAAACTAATGTTATGGATCTCTTATTGTGCCATGAGAATACAGAAGTGGCACTATAGATACAGGAACATCCTGCTGTGGTGGTGTGGTCTGTGTTAGTGTTCTGAAAACTAGTGTTCTAGATCTCTTAATGTGACATGAGAATGCAGAGGTGACACTATAGATACAGGAACAGTCTGCTGTGGTGGTGGGCTCTGTGTTAGCGTTCTGAAAACTAATGTTATGGATCTCTTAATGTGCCATGAGAATACCGAAGTGGCACTATAGATACAGGAACATCCTGCTGTGGTGGTGTCGTCTGTGTTAACGTTCTGAAAATTAGTCTTCTAGATCTCTTAATGTGACATGAGAATGCAGAAGTGACAATATAGATACAGGAACAGCCTGCTGTGGTGGTGTGCTCTGTGTTAGCGTTCTGAAAACTAGTGTTCTCGCTCTCTTAATGTGCCATGAGAATGCACAAGTGGCAGTATAGATACAGGAACAGCCTGCTGTGGTGGTGTGCTCTGTGTTAGCGTTCTGAAAACTAGTGTTCTCGATCTCTTAATGTGCCATGAGAATGCAGAAGTGGCAGGATAGATACAGGAACAGCTTGCTGTGGTGGTGTGCTCTGTGTTAACGTTCTGAAAACTAGTGTTCTCGATCTCTTAATGTGCCATAAGAATGCAGAAGTGGCAGTATAGATACAGGAACAGCCTGCTGTGGTGGTGTGCTCTGTGTTAGCGTTCTGAAAACTAGTGTTCTCGCTCTCTTAATGTGCCATGAGAATGCACAAGTGGCAGAATAGATACAGGACCAGTCTGCTGTGGTGGTGTGCTCTGTGTTAGCGTTCTGAAAACTAGTGTTCTAGATCTCTTAATGTGTCATACGAATGCAGAAGTGACACTATAGATACAGGAATAGTCTGCTGTGGTGGTGGGCGCTGTGTTAGCGTTCTGAAAACTAATGTTATGGATCTCTTATTGTGCCATGAGAATACAGAAGTGGCACTATAGATACAGGAACATCATGCTGTGGTGGTGTGGTCTGTGTTAGTGTTCTGAAAACTAGTGTTATCGATCTCTTAATGTGACATGAGAATGGAGAAGTGACACTATAGATACAGGAACAACCTGCTGTGGTGGTGTGCTCTTTGTTAATGTTCTGAAAACTAGTGTTCTGGATCTGTTAATGTACCATGAGAATGCAGAAGTGACACTATAGATACAGGAACAGTCTGCTGTGGTGGTGGGCTCTGTGTTAGCGTTCTGAAAACTAATGTTATGGATCTCTTAATGTGCCATGAGAATACCGAAGTGGCACTATAGATAGAGGAACATCCTGCTGTGGTGGTGTGGTCTGTGTTAACGTTCTGAAAATTAGTCTTCTAGATCTCTTAATGTGCCATGAGAATGCAGAAGTAACAATATAGATACAGCAACAGCCTGCTGTGTTGGTGTGGTCTGTGTTAACGTTCTGAAAACTAGTGTTCGGAATCTCTCAATGTGCCATGAGAATGCAGAAGTGGCAGTATAGATACAGGAACAGCCTGCTGTGGTGGTGTGCTCTGTGTTAGCGTTCTGAAAACTAGTGTTCTCGATCTCTTAATGTGCCATGAGAATGCAGAAGTGGCAGTATAGATACAGGAACAGCTTGCTGTGGTGGTGTGCTCTGTGTTAACGTTCTGAAAACTAGTGTTCTCGATCTCTTAATGTGCCATAAGAATGCAGAAGTGGCAGTATAGATACAGGAACAGCCTGCTGTGGTGGTGTGCTCTGTGTTAGCGTTCTGAAAACTAGTGTTCTCGCTCTCTTAATGTGCCATGAGAATGCAGAAGTGGCAGTATAGATACAGGACCAGTCTGCTGTGGTGGTGTGCTCTGTGTTAGCGTTCTGAAAACTAGTGTTCTATATCTCTTAATGTGTCATACGAATGCAGAAGTGACAATATAGATACAGGAACAGCCTGCTGTGGTGGTGTGCTCTGTGTTAGCGTTCTGAAAACTAGTGTTCTAGATCTCTTAATGTGCCATCAGAATGCAGAAGTGACTATATAGATACAGGAACATCCTGCTGTGGTGGTGTGCTCTTTGTTAATATTCTGAAAACTAGTGTTCTAGATCTCTTAATGTGCCATGAGAATGCAGAAGTGACAATATAGATACAGGAAGAGCCTGCTGTGGTGGTGTGCCCTGTGTTTAGCGTTCTGAAAACTAGTGTTCTGGATCTCTTAATGTGACGTGAGAATGCAGAAGTGGCACTATAGATACAGGAACAGCTTGCTGTGGTGGTGTGCTCTGTGTTAACGTTCTGAAAACTAGTGTTCTCGATCTCTTAATGTGCCATAAGAATGCAGAAGTTGCAGTATAGATACAGGAACAGCCTGCTGTGGTGGTGTGCTCTGTGTTAGCGTTCTGAAAACTAGTGTTCTCGCTCTCTTAATGTGCCATGAGAATGAAGAAGTGGCAGTATAGATACAGGAATAGTCTGCTGTGGTGGTGGGCTCTGTGTTAGCGTTCTGAAAACTAATGTTATGGATCTCTTATTGTGCCATGAGAATACAGAAGTGGCACTATAGATACAGGAACATCCTGCTGTGGTGGTGGTGGTCTGTGTTAGCGTTCTGAAAACTAGTGTTCTAGATCTCTTAATGTGACATGAGGATGGAGAAGTGACACTATTGATACAGGAACAACCTGCTGTGGTGGTGTGGTCCGTGTTAGCGTTCTGAAAACTAGTGTTCTTGATCTCTTAATGTGCCATCACAATGCAGAAGTGACAATATAGATACAGGAACATCCTGCTGTGGTGGTGTGCTCTTTGTTAATGTTCTGAAAACTAGTGTTCTGGATCTGTTAATGTACCATGAGAATGCAGAAGTGACACTATAGATACAGGAACAGTCTGCTGTGGTGGTGGGCTCTGTGTTAGCGTTCTGAAAACTAATGTTATGGATCTCTTAATGTGCCATGAGAATACTGAAGAGGCACTATAGATACAGGAACATCCTGCTGTGGTGGTGTGGTCTGTGTTAACGTTCTGAAAATTAGTCTTCTAGATCTCTTAATGTGCCATGAGAATGCAGAAGTGACAATATAGATACAGGAACAGCCTGCTGTGGTGGTGTGCTCTGTGTTTAGCGTTCTGAAAACTAGTGTTCTGGATCTCTTAATGTGACATGAGAATGCAGAAGTGGCACTATAGATACAGCAACAGCCTGCTGTGTTGGTGTGGTCTGTGTTAACGTTCTGAAAACTAGTGTTCGGAATCTCTCAATGTGCCATGAGAATGCAGAAGTGACACTATAGATACAGGAATAGTCTACTATGGTGGTGGGCTCTGTGTTAGCGTTCTGAAAACTAATGTTCTGGATCTCTTATTGTGCCATGAGAATACCGAAGTGGCACTATAGATACAGGAACATCCTGCTGTGGTGGTGTGGTCTGTGTTAGCGTTCTGAAAACTAGTGTTCTAGATCTCTTAATGTGACATGAGAATGCAGAAGTGACACTATAGATACAGGAACAACCTGCTGTGGTGGTGTGGTCTGTGTTAGTGTTCTGAAAACTAGTGTTCTAGATCTCTTAATGTGCCATCAGAATGCAGAAGTGACAATATAGATACAGGAACGTCCTGCTGTGGTGGTGTACTCTTTGTTAATGTTCTGAAAACTAGTGTTCTGGATCTGGTAATGTACCATGAGAATGCAGAAGTGACACTATAGATACAGGAACAGTCTGCTGTGGTGGTGGGCTCTGTGTTAGCGTTCTGAAAACTAATGTTATGGATCTCTTAATGTGCCATGAGAATACCGAAGTGGCACTATAGATACAGGAACATCCTGCTGTGGTGGTGTGGTCTGTGTTAACGTTCTGAAAATTAGTCTTCTAGATCTCTTAATGTGCCATGAGAATGCAGAAGTGACAATATAGATACAGGAACAGCCTGCTGTGGTGGTGTGCTCTGTGTTTAGCGTTCTGAAAAATAGTGTTCTGGATCTCTTAATGTGACATGAGAATGCAGAAGTGGCACTATAGATACAGCAACAGCCTGCTGTGTTTGTGTGGTCTGTGTTAACGTTCTGAAAACTAGTGTTCGGAATCTCTCAATGTGCCATGAGAATGCAGAAGTGGCAGTATAGATAGAGGAACAGTCTGTTGTGGTGGTGTGCTCTGTGTTAATGTTCTGAAAACTAGTGTTCTGGATCTCTTAATGTGACATGAGAATGGAGAAGTGACACTATAGATACAGGAACAACGTGCTGTGGTGGTGTGGTCTGTGTTAGCGTTCTGAAAACTAGTGTTCTAGATCTCGTAATGTGTCATACGAATGCAGAAGTGACACTATAGATACAGGAATAGTCTGCTGTGGTGGTGGGCTCTGTCTTGGCGTTCTGAAAACTAATGTTATGGATCTCTTATTGTGCCATGAGAATACAGAAGTGGCACTATAGATACAGGAACATCCTGCTGTGGTGGTGTGGTCCGTGTTAGTGTTCTGAAAACTAGTGTTCTAGATCTCTTAATGTGACATGAGAATGCAGAAGTGACACTATAGATACAGGAACAGTCTGCTGTGGTGGTGGGCTCTGTGTTAGCGTTCTGAAAACTAATGTTATGGATCTCTTAATGTGCCATGAGAATACCGAAGTGGCACTATAGATACAGGAACATCCTGCTGTGGTGGTGTGGTCTGTGTTAACGTTCTGAAAATTAGTCTTCTAGATCTCTTAATGTGACATGAGAATGCAGAAGTGACAATATAGATACAGGAACAGCCTGCTGTGGTGGTGTGCTCTGTGTTAACGTTCTGAAAACTAGTGTTCTCGATCTCTTAATGTGCCATAAGAATGCAGAAGTGGCAGTATAGATAGAGGAACAGCCTGCTGTGGTGGTGTGCTCTGTCTTAGCGTTCTGAAAACTAGTGTTCTCGATCTCTTAATGTGCCATGAGAATGCAGAAGTGTCAGTATAGATACAGGAACAGCTTGCTGTGGTGGTGTGCTCTGTGTTAACGTTCTGAAAACTAGTGTTCTCGATCTCTTAATGTGCCATAAGAATGCAGAAGTGGCAGTATAGATACAGGAACAGCCTGCTGTGGTGGTGTGCTCTGTGTTAGCGTTCTGAAAACTAGTGTTCTAGATCTCTTAATGTGTCATACGAATGCAGAAGTGACACTATAGATACAGGAATAGTCTGCTGTGGTGGTGGGCTCTGTGTTAGCGTTCTGAAAACTAATGTTATGGATCTCTTATTGTGCCATGAGAATACAGAAGTGGCACTATAGATACAGGAATATACTGCTGTGGTGGTGTGATCTGTGTTAGTGTTCTGAAAACTAGTGTTCTAGATCTCTTAATGTGACATGAGAATGGAGAAGTGACACTATAGATACAGGACCAACCTGCTGTGGTGGTGTGCTCTTTGTTAATGTTCTGAAAACTAGTGTTCTGGATCTGTTAATGTACCATGAGAATGCAGAAGTGACACTATAGATACAAGAACAGTCTGCTGTGGTGGTGGGCTCTGTGTTAGCGTTCTGCAAACTAATGTTATGGATCTCTTAATGTGCCATGAGAATACCGAAGTGGCACTATTGATACAGGAACATCCTGCTGTGGTGGTGTGGTCTGTGTTAACGTTCTGAAAATTAGTCTTCTAGATCTCTTAATGTGCCATGAGAATGCAGAAGTAACAATATAGATACAGGAACAGCCTGCCGTGGTGGTGTGCTCTGTGTTTAGCGTTCTGAAAACTAGTGTTCTGGATCTCTTAATGTGACATGAGAATGCAGAAGTGGCACTATAGATACAGCAACAGCCTGCTGTGTTGGTGTGGTCTGTGTTAACGTTCTGAAAACTAGTGTTCGGAATCTCTCAATGTGCCATGAGAATGCAGAAGTGGCAGTATAGATACAGGAACAGTCTGTTGTGTTGGTGTGCTCTGTGTTAATGTTCTGAAAACTAGTGTTCTGGATCTCTTAATGTGACATGAGAATGGAGAAGTGACACTATAGATACAGGAACAACCTGCTGTGGTGGTGTGGTCTGTGTTAGCGTTCTGAAAACTAGTGTTCTAGATCTCTTAATGTGACATGAGAATGCAGAAGTGGCACGATAGATACAGGAACAGCTTGCTGTGGTGGTGTGCTCTGTGTTAACGTTCTGAAAACTAGTGTTCTCGATCTCTTAATGTGCCATGAGAATGCAGAAGTGGCAGTATAGATACAGGAACAGCCTGCTGTGGTGGTGTGCTCTGTGTTAGCGTTCTGAAAACTAGTGTTCTCGATCTCTTAATGTGCCATGAGAATGCAGAAGTGGCAGTATAGATACAGGAACAGCCTGCTGTGGTGGTGTGCTCTGTGTTAGCGTTCTGAAAACTAGTGTTCTCGCTCTCTTAATGTGCCATGAGAATGCAGAAGTGGCAGTATAGATACAGGACCAGTCTGCTGTGGTGGTGTGCTCTGTGTTAGCGTTCTGAAAACTAGTGTTCTAGATCTCTTAATGTGTCATACGAATGCAGAAGTGACACTACAGATACAGGAATAGTATGCTGTGGTGGTGGGCTCTGTGTTAGCGTTCTGAAAACTAGTGTTCTAGATCTCTTAATGTGACATGAGAATGGAGAAGTGACACTATAGATACAGGAACAACCTGCTGTGGTGGTGTGGTCTGGGTTAGCGTTCTAAAAACTAGTGTTCTAGATCTCTTAATGTGCCATCAGAATGCAGAAGTGACAATATAGATACAGGAACAGCCTGCTGTGGTGGTGTGCTCTGTGTTAGAGTTCTGAAAACTAGTGTTCTAGATCACTTAATGTGCCATGAGAATGCATAAGTGACACTATAGATACAGGAATAGTCTGCTGTGGTGGTGAGCTCTGTGTTAGCGTTCTGAAAACTAATGTTATGGATCTCTTATTGTGTCATGAGAATACAGAAGTGGCACTATAGATACAGGAACAACCTGCTGTGGTGGTGTGGTCTGGGTTAGCGTTCTAAAAACTAGTGTTCTAGATCTCTTAATGTGCCATGAGAATGCAGAAGTGACAATATAGATACTGGAAGAGCCTGCTGTGGTGGTGTGCCCTGTGTTTAGCGTTCTGAAAACTAGTGTTCTGGATCTCTTAATGTGACATGAGAATGCAGAAGTGGCACTATAGATACAGGAACAGCTTGCTGTGGTCGTGTGCTCTGTGTTAACGTTCTGAAAACTAGTGTTCTCGCTCTCTTAATGTGCCATGATAATGCAGAAGTGGCAGTATAGATACAGGAATAGTCTGCTGTGGTGGTGGGCTCTGTGTTAGCGTTCTGAAAACTAATGTTATGGATCTCTTATTGTGCCATGAGAATACAGAAGTGGCACTATAGATACAGGAACATCCTGCTGTGGTGGTGTGGTCTGTGTTAGCGTTCTGAAAACTAGTGTTCTAGATCTCTTAATGTGACATGAGAATGGAGAAGTGACACTATAGATACAGGAACAACCTGCTGTGGTGGTGTGGTCTGTGTTAGCGTTCTGAAAACTAGTGTTCTAGATCTCTTAATGTCTCATCACAATGCAGAAGTTACAATATAGATACAGGAACAACCTGCTGTGGTGGTGTGGTCTGTGTTAGCGTTCTGAAAACTAGTGTTCTAGATCTCTTAATGTGACATGAGAATGCAGAAGTGGCACGATAGATACAGGAATAGCTTGCTGTGGTGGTGTGCTCTGTGTTAACGTTCTGAAAAATAGTGTTCTCGATCTCTTAATTTGCCATGAGAATGCAGAAGTGGCAGTATAGTTACAGTAACAGTCTGCTGTGGTGGTGTGCTCGGCGTTATCGTTCTGAAAATTAGTGTTCTAGATCTCTTAATGTGCCATGAGAATGCAGAAGTGGCACTATAGATACAGGAACAGCTTGCTGTGGTGGTGTGCTCTGTGTTAACGTTCTGAAAACTAGTGTTCTCGATCTCTTAATGTGCCATAAGAATGCAGAAGTGGCAGTATAGATACAGGAACAGCCTGCTGTGTTGGTGTGCTGTGTGTTAGCGTTCTGAAAACTAGTGTTCTCGCTCTCTTAATGTGCCATGAGAATGCTGAAGTGGCAGTATAGATACAGGACCAGTCTGCTGTGGTGGTGTGCTCTGTGTTAGCGTTCTGAAAACTAGTGTTCTAGATCTCTTAATGTGTCATACGAATGCAGAAGTGACACTATAGATACAGGAATAGTCTGCTGTGGTGGTGGGCTCTGTGTTAGCGTTCTGAAAACTAATGTTATGGATCTCTTATTGTGCCATGAGAATACAGAAGTGGCACTATAGATACAGGAACATCCTGCTGTGGTGGTGTGGTCTCTGTTAGTGTTCTGAAAACTAGTGTTCTAGATCTCTTAATGTGACATGAGAATGGAGAAGTGACACTATAGATACAGGAACAACCTGCTGTGGTGGTGTGGTCTGGGTTAGCGTTCTAAAAACTAGTGTTCTAGATCTCTTAATGTGCCATCAGAATGCAGAAGTGACAATATAGATAAAGGAACATACTGCTGTGGTGGTGTCCTCTTTGTTAATGTTCTGAAAACTAGTGTTCTGGATCTGTTAATGTACCATAAGAATGCAGAAGTGACACTATAGATACAGGAACAATCTGCTGTGGTGGTGGGCTCTGTGTTAGCGTTCTGAAAACTAATGTTATGGATCTCTTAATGTGCCATGAGAATACCGAAGTGGCACTATAGATACAGGAACATCCTGCTGTGGTGGTGTGGTCTGTGTTAACGTTCTGAAAACTAGTGTTCGGAATCTCTCAATGTGCCATGAGAATGCAGAAGTGGCAGTATAGATACAGGAACAGTCTGTTGTGGTGGTGTGCTCTGTGTTAATGTTCTGAAAACTAGTGTTCTGGATCTCTTAATGTGACATGAGAATGGAGAAGTGACACTATAGATACAGGAACAACCTGCTGTGGTGGTTTGGTCTGTGTTAGCGTTCTGAAAACTAGTGTTCTAGATCTCTTAATGTGACATGAGAATGCAGAAGTGGCACAATAGATACAGGAACAGCTTGCTGTGGTGGTGTGCTCTGTGTTAACGTTCTGAAAAATAGTGTTCTCGATCTCTTAATTTGCCATGACAATGCAGAAGTGGCAGTATAGATACAGTAACAGTCTGCTGTGGTGGTGTGCTCGGCGTTATCGTTCTGAAAATTAGTGTTCTAGATCTCTTAATGTGCCATGAGAATGCAGAAGTGGCACTATAGATACAGGAACAGCTTGCTGTGGTGGTGTGCTCTGTGTTAACGTTCTGAAAACTAGTGTTCTCGATCTCTTAATGTGCCATAAGAATGCAGAGGTGGCAGTATAGATACAGGAACAGCCTGCTGTGGTGGTGTGCTCTGTGTTAGCGTTCTGAAAACTAGTGTTCTCGCTCTCTTAATGTGCCATGAGAATGCAGAAGTGGCAGTATAGATACAGGACCAGTCTGCTGTGGTGGAGTGCTCTGTGTTAGCGTTCTGAAAACTAGTGTTCTAGATCTCTTAATGTGTCATACGAATGCAGAAGTGACACTATAGATACAGGAATAGTCTGCTGTTGTGGTGGGCTCTGTGTTAGCGTTCTGAAAACTAATGTTATGGATCTCTTATTGTGCCATGAGAATACAGAAGTGGCACTATAGATACAGGAACATCCTGCTGTGGTGGTGTGGTCTGTGTTAGTGTTCTGAAAACTAGTGTTCTAGATCTCTTAATGTGACATGATAATGGAGAAGTGACACTATAGATACAGGAACAACCTGCTGTGGTGGTGTGGTCTGGGTTAGCGTTCTAAAAACTAGTGTTCTAGATCTCTTAATGTGCCATCAGAATGCAGAAGTGACAATATAGTTACAGGAACATACTGCTGTGGTGGTGTGCTCTTTGTTAATGTTCTGAAAACTAGTGTTCTCGCTCTCTTAATGTGCCATGAGAATGCAGAAGTGGCAGTATAGATACAGGAATAGTCTGCTGTGGTGGTGGGCTCTGTGTTAGCGTTCTGAAAACTAATGTTCTGGATCTCTTATTGTGCCATGAGAATACCGAAGTGGCACTATAGATACAGGAACATCCTGCTGGGGTGGTGTGGTCTGTGTTATCGTTCTGAAAACTAGTGTTCTAGATCTCTTAATGTGACATGAGAATGGAGAAGTGACACTATAGATACAGGAACAACCTGCTGTGGTGGTGTGGTCTGTGTTAGCGTTCTGAAAACTAGTGTTCTAGATCTCTTAATGTGCCATCAGAATGCAGAAGTGACAATATAGATACAGGAACGTCCTGCTGTGGTGGTGTGCTCTTTGTTAATGTTCTGAAAACTAGTGTTCTGGATCTGTTAATGTACCATGAGAATGCAGAAGTGACACTATAGATACAGGAACAACCTGCTGTGGTGGTTTGGTCTGTGTTAGCGTTCTGAAAACTAGTGTTCTAGATCTCTTAATGTGACATGAGAATGCAGAAGTGGCACAATAGATACAGGAACAGCTTGCTGTGGTGGTGTGCTCTGTGTTAACGTTCTGAAAAATAGTGTTCTCGATCTCTTAATTTGCCATGAGAATGCAGAAGTGGCAGTATAGATACAGTAACAGTCTGCTGTGGTGGTGTGCTCGGCGTTATCGTTCTGAAAATTAGTGTTCTAGATCTCTTAATGTGCCATGAGAATGCAGAAGTGGCACTATAGATACAGGAACAGCTTGCTGTGGTGGTGTGCTCTGTGTTAACGTTCTGAAAACTAGTGTTCTCGATCTCTTAATGTGCCATAAGAATGCAGAGGTGGCAGTATAGATACAGGAACAGCCTGCTGTGGTGGTGTGCTCTGTGTTAGCGTTCTGAAAACTAGTGTTCTCGCTGTCTTAATGTGCCATGAGAATGCAGAAGTGGCAGTATAGATACAGGAACATCCTGCTGTGGTGGTGTGGTCTGTGTTAGTGTTCTGAAAACTAGTGTTCTAGATCTCTTAATGTGACATGAGAATGGAGAAGTGACACTATAGATACAGGAATAGTCTGCTGTGGTGGTGGGCTCTGTGTTAGCGTTCTGAAAACTAATGTTATGGATCTCTTATTGTGCCATGAGAATACAGAAGTGGCACTATAGATACAGGAACATCCTGCTGTGGTGGTGTGGTCTGTGTTAGTGTTCTGAAAACTAGTGTTCTAGATCTCTTAATGTGACATGAGAATGGAGAAGTGACACTATAGATAGAGGAACAACCTGCTGTGGTGGTGTGGTCTGGGTTAGCGTTCTAAAAACTAGTGTTCTAGATCTCTTAATGTGCCATCAGAATGCAGAAGTGACAATATAGATACAGGAACATCCTGCTGTGGTGGTGTGCTCTTTGTTAATGTTCTGAAACCTAGTGTTCTGGATCTCTTAATGTGCCATGAGAATGCAGAAGTGACACTATAGATACAGGAATAGTCTGCTATGGTGGTGGGCTCTGTGTTAGCGTTCTGAAAACTAATGTTCTGGATCTCTTATTGTGCCATGAGAATACCGAAGTGGCACTATAGATACAGGAACATCCTGCTGTGGTGGTGTGGTCTGTGTTAGCGTTCTGAAAACTAGTTTTCTAGATCTCTTAATGTGCCATGAGAATGCAGAAGTGACAATATAGATACAGGAACAGCCTGCTGTGGTGGTGTGCTCTGTGTTAGCGTTCTGAAAACTAGTGTTCTGGATCTCTTAATGTGCCATGAGAATACAGAAGTGGCACTATAGATACAGGAACATCCTGCTGTGGTGGTGTGGTCTGTGTTATCGTCCTAAAACTAGTGTTCTCGCTCTCTTAATGTGCCATGAGAATACAGAAGTGACAATATAGATACAGGAACAACGTGCAGTGGTGGTGGGCTCTGTGTTAGCGTTCTGAAAACTAATGTTATGGATCTCTTATTGTGCCATGGGAATACAGAAGTGGCACTATAGATACAGGAACATCCTGCTGTGGTG
This sequence comes from Chaetoderma sp. LZ-2023a, assembly GCA_034401795.1. NCBI lineage: Eukaryota > Metazoa > Mollusca > Caudofoveata > Chaetodermatida > Chaetodermatidae > Chaetoderma > Chaetoderma sp. LZ-2023a. The sequence goes on from CM067362.1 coordinate 2,004,476, forward strand.
GTGTGGTCTGTGTTATCGTCCTAAAACTAGTGTTCTCGCTCTCTTAATGTGCCATGAGAATACAGAAGTGACAATATAGATACAGGAACAACGTGCAGTGGTGGTGTGCTCTGTGTTTAGCGTTCTGAAAACTAGTGTTCTAGATCTCTTAATGTGCCATGAGAATGCAGAAGTGGCACTATAGATACAGGAACAGCTTGCTGTCGTGGTGTGCTCTGTGTTAACGTTCTGAAAACTAGTGTTCTCGATCTCTTAATGTGCCATAAGAATGCAGAAGTGGCAGTATAGATACAGGAACAGCCTGCTGTGGTGGTGTGCTCTGTGTTAGCGTTCTGAAAACTAGTGTTCTCGCTCTCTTAATGTGCCATGAGAATGCAGAAGTGGCAGTATAGATACAGGACCAGTCTGCTGTGGTGGTGTGCTCTGTGTTAGCGTTCTGAAAACTAGTGTTCTAGATCTCTTAATGTGTCATACGAATGCAGAAGTGACACTATAGATACAGGAATAGTCTGATGTGGTGGTGGGCTCTGTGTTAGCGTTCTGAAAACTAATGTTATGGATCTCTTATTGTGCTATGAGAATACAGAAGTGGCACTATAGATACAGGAACATCCTGCTGTGGTGGTGTGGTCTGTGTTAGTGTTCTGAAAACTAGTGTTCTAGATCTCTTAATGTGACATGAGAATGGAGAAGTGACACTATAGATACAGGAACAACCTGCTGTGGTGGTGTGGTCTGGGTTAGCGTTCTAAAAACTAGTGTTCTAGATCTCTTAATGTGCCATCAGAATGCAGAAGTGACAATATAGATACAGGAACATACTGCTGTGGTGGTGTGCTCTTTGTTAATGTTCTGAAAACTAGTGTTCTGGATCTGTTAATGTACCATGAGAATGCAGAAGTGACACTATAGATACAGGAACAGTCTGCTGTGGTGGTGGGCTCTGTGTTAGCGTTCTGAAAACTAATGTTATGGATCTCTTAATGTGCCATGAGAATACCGAAGTGGCACTATAGATACAGGAACATCCTGCTGTGGTGGTGTGGTCTGTGTTAACGTTCTGAAAATTAGTCTTCTAGATCTCTTAATGTGCCATGAGAATGCAGAAGTGACAATATAGATACAGGAACAGCCTGCTGTGGTGGTGTGCTCTGAGTTTAGCGTTCTGAAAACTAGTGTTCTGGATCTCTTAATGTGACATGAGAATGCAGAAGTGGCACTATAGATACAGCAACAGCCTGCTGTGTTGGTGTGGTCTGTGTTAACGTTCTGAAAACTAGTGTTCGGAATCTCTCAATGTGCCATGAGAATGCAGAAGTGGCAGTATAGATACAGGAACAGTCTGTTGTTGTGCTGTGCTCTGTGTTAATGTTCTGAAAACTAGTGTTCTAGATCTTTTAATGTGCCATGAGAATGTAGAAGTGACAATATAGATACAGGAACAGCCTGCTGTGGTGGTGTGCTCTGTGTTAGCGTTCTGAAAACTAGTGTTCTGGATCTCTTAATGTGCCATGAGAATACAGAAGTGGCACTATAGATACAGGAACATCCTGCTGTGGTGGTGTGGTCCGTGTTATCGTCCTAAAACTAGTGTTCTCGCTCTCTTAATGTGCCATGAGAATACAGAAGTGACAATATAGATACAGGAACAACGTGCAGTGGTGGTGGGCTCTGTGTTAGCGTTCTGAAAACTAATGTTATGGATCTCTTATTGTGCCATGGGAATACAGAAGTGGTACTATAGATACAGGAACATCCTGCTGTGGTGGTGTGGTCTGTGTTAGCGTTCTGAAAACTATTGTTCTAGATCTCTTAATGTGACATGAGAATGGAGAAGTGACACTATAGATACAGGAACAACCTGCTGTGGTGGTGTGGTCTGTGTTAGCGTTCTGAAAACTAGTGTTCTAGATCTCTTAATGTGCCATCAGAATGCAGAAGTGACAATATAGATACAGGAACATCCTGCTGTGGTGGTCTGCTCTTTGTTAATGTTCTGAAAACTAGTGTTCTGGATCTCTTAATGTGCCATGAGAATGCAGAAGTCACACTATAGATACAGGAATAGTCTGCTGTGGTGGTGGGCTCTGTGTTAGCGTTCTGAAAACTAATGTTCTGGATCTCTTATTGTGCCATGAGAATACCGAAGTGGCACTATAGATACAGGAACATCCTGCTGTGGTGGTGTGGTCTGTGTTAGCGTTCTGAAAACTAGTGTTCTAGATCTCTTAATGTGCCATGAGAATGCAGAACTGACAATATAGATACAGGAACAGCCTGCTGTGGTGGTGTGCTCTGTGTTAGCGTTCTGAAAACTAGTGCTCTGGATCTCTTAAAGTGCCATGAGAATACAGAAGTGGCACTATAGATACAGGAACATCCTGCTGTGGTGGTGTGGTCTGTGTTAGCGTTCTGAAAACTATTGTTCTAGATCTCTTAATGTGACATGAGAATGCAGAAGTGACAATATAGATACAGGAACAACGTGCAGTGGTGGTGGGCTCCCGTGTTAGCGTTCTGAAAACTATTGTTCTAGATCTCTTAATGTGACATGAGAATGGAGAAGTGACACTATAGATACAGGAACAACCTGCTGTGGTGGTGTGGTCTGTGTTAGCGTTCTGAAAACTAGTGTTCTAGATATCTTAATGTGCCATCAGAATGCAGAAGTGACAATATAGATACAGGACCATCCTGCTGTGGTGGTGTGCTCTTTGTTAATGTTCTGAAAACTAGTGTTCTGGATCTCTTAATGTGCCATGAGAATGCAGAAGTGACACTATAGATACAGGAATAGTCTGCTGTGGTGGTGGGCTCTGTGTTAGCGTTCTGAAAACTAATGTTATGGATCTCTTAATGTGCCAAGAGAATACCGAAGTGGCACTATAGATACAGGAACATCCTGCTGTGGTGGTGTGGTCTGTGTTATCGTTATGAAAATTAGTGTTCTAGATCTCTTAATGTGCCATGAGAATGCAGAAGTGACAATATAGATACAGGAACAGCCTGCTGTGGTGGTGTGCTCTGTGTTAGCGTTCTAAAAACTAGTGTTCTGGATCTCTTAATGTGCCATGAGAATGCAGAAGTGACAATATAGATATAGGAACAACGTGCAGTGGTGGTGGGCTCTGTGTTAGCGTTCTGAAAACTAATGTTATGGATCTCTTATTGTGCCATTGGAATACAGAAGTGGCACTATAGATACAGGAACATCCTGCTGTGGTGGTGTGGTCTGTGTTAGCGTTCTGAAAACTAGTGTTCTGGATCTCTTAATGTGCCATGGGAATGCAGAAGTGACAATATAGATACAGGAACAACGTGCAGTCGTGGTGTGCTCTGTGTTAGCGTTCTGAAAGCTAGTGTTCTTGATCTCTTAATGTGCCATGAGAATGCAGAAGTGACACTATAGATACAGGAACAGCCTGCTGTGGTGGTGTGCTCTGTGTTAGCGTTCTGAAAACTAGTGTTCTGGATCTCTTAATGTGCCATGGGAATGCAGAAGTGACAATATAGATACAGGAACAACGTGCAGTGGTGGTGTGGTCTGTGTTAGCGTTCTGAAAACTAGTGTTCTAGATCTCTTAATGTGCCATGAGAATGCAGAACTGACAATATAGATACAGGAACAGCCTGCTGTGGTGGTGTGCTCTGTGTTAGCGTTCTGAAAACTAGTGCTCTGGATCTCTTAAAGTGCCATGAGAATACAGAAGTGGCACTATAGATACAGGAACATCCTGCTGTGGTGGTGTGGTCTGTGTTAGCGTTCTGAAAACTATTGTTCTAGATCTCTTAATGTGACATGAGAATGCAGAAGTGACAATATAGATACAGGAACAACGTGCAGTGGTGGTGGGCTCCCGTGTTAGCGTTCTGAAAACTATTGTTCTAGATCTCTTAATGTGACATGAGAATGGAGAAGTGACACTATAGATACAGGAACAACCTGCTGTGGTGGTGTGGTCTGTGTTAGCGTTCTGAAAACTAGTGTTCTAGATATCTTAATGTGCCATCAGAATGCAGAAGTGACAATATAGATACAGGACCATCCTGCTGTGGTGGTGTGCTCTTTGTTAATGTTCTGAAAACTAGTGTTCTGGACCTCTTAATGTGCCATGAGAATGCAGAAGTGACACTATAGATACAGGAATAGTCTGCTGTGGTGGTGGGCTCTGTGTTAGCGTTCTGAAAACTAATGTTATGGATCTCTTAATGTGCCAAGAGAATACCGAAGTGGCACTATAGATACAGGAACATCCTGCTGTGGTGGTGTGGTCTGTGTTATCGTTATGAAAATTAGTGTTCTAGATCTCTTAATGTGCCATGAGAATGCAGAAGTGACAATATAGATACAGGAACAGCCTGCTGTGGTGGTGTGCTCTGTGTTAGCGTTCTAAAAACTAGTGTTCTGGATCTCTTAATGTGCCATGAGAATGCAGAAGTGACAATATAGATATAGGAACAACGTGCAGTGGTGGTGGGCTCTGTGTTAGCGTTCTGAAAACTAATGTTATGGATCTCTTATTGTGCCATTGGAATACAGAAGTGGCACTATAGATACAGGAACATCCTGCTGTGGTGGTGTGGTCTGTGTTAGCGTTCTGAAAACTAGTGTTCTGGATCTCTTAATGTGCCATGGGAATGCAGAAGTGACAATATAGATACAGGAACAACGTGCAGTCGTGGTGTGCTCTGTGTTAGCGTTCTGAAAGCTAGTGTTCTTGATCTCTTAATGTGCCATGAGAATGCAGAAGTGACACTATAGATACAGGAACAGCCTGCTGTGGTGGTGTGCTCTGTGTTAGCGTTCTGAAAACTAGTGTTCTGGATCTCTTAATGTGCCATGGGAATGCAGAAGTGACAATATAGATACAGGAACAACGTGCAGTGGTGGTGTGGTCTGTGTTAGCGTTCTGAAAATTAGTGTTCTAGATCTCTTAATGTGCCATGAGAATGCAGAAGTGACAATATAGATACAGGAACAGCCTGCTGTGGTGGTGTGCTCTGTGTTAGCGTTCTGAAAACTAGTGTTCTGGATCTCTTAATGTGCCATGAGAATACAGAAGTGGCACTATAGATACAGGAACATCCTGCTGTGGTGGTGTGGTCTGTGTTAGCGTTCTGAAAACTATTGTTCTAGATCTCTTAATGTGACATGAGAATGCAGAAGTGACAATATAGATACAGGAACAACGTGCAGTGGTGGTGGGCTCCCGTATTAGCGTTCTGAAAATTAGTGTTCTTGATCTCTTAATGTGCCATGAGAATGCAGAAGTGGCACGATAGATACAGGAACAGCTTGCTGTGGTGGTGTGCTCTGTGTTAACGTTCTGAAAACTAGTGTTCTCGATCTCTTAATGTGCCATGAGAATGCAGAAGTGGCAATATAGATACATTAAAAGTCTGCTGTGGTGGTGTGCTCGGCGTTATCGTTCTGAAAATTAGTGTTCTAGATCTCTTACTGTGCCATGAGAATGCAGAAGTGGCACTATAGATACAGGAACAGCTTGCTGTGGTGGTGTGCTCTGTGTTAACGTTCTGAAAACTAGTGTTCTCGATCTCTTAATGTGCCATAAGAATGCAGAAGTGGCAGTATAGATACAGGAACAGCCTGCTGTGGTGGTGTGGTCTGTGTTAGCGTTCTGAAAACTAGTGTTCTGGATCTCTTAATGTGCCATGGGAATGCAGAAGTGACAATATAGATACAGGAACAACGTGCAGTCGTGGTGTGCTCTGTGTTAGCGTTCTGAAAGCTAGTGTTCTTGATCTCTTAATGTGCCATGAGAATGCAGAAGTGACACTATAGATACAGGAACAGCCTGCTGTGGTGGTGTGCTCTGTGTTAGCGTTCTGAAAACTAGTGTTCTGGATCTCTTAATGTGCCATGGGAATGCAGAAGTGACAATATAGATACAGGAACAACGTGCAGTGGTGGTGTGGTCTGTGTTAGCGTTCTGAAAATTAGTGTTCTAGATCTCTTAATGTGCCATGAGAATGCAGAAGTGACAATATAGATACAGGAACAGCCTGCTGTGGTGGTGTGCTCTGTGTTAGCGTTCTGAAAACTAGTGTTCTGGATCTCTTAATGTGCCATGAGAATACAGAAGTGGCACTATAGATACAGGAACATCCTGCTGTGGTGGTGTGGTCTGTGTTAGCGTTCTGAAAACTATTGTTCTAGATCTCTTAATGTGACATGAGAATGCAGAAGTGACAATATAGATACAGGAACAACGTGCAGTGGTGGTGGGCTCCCGTATTAGCGTTCTGAAAATTAGTGTTCTAGATCTCTTAATGTGCCATGAGAATGCAGAAGTGACAATATAGATACAGGAACAGCCTGCTGTGGTGGTGTGCTCTGTGTTAGCGTTCTGAAAACTATTGTTCTAGATCTCTTAATGTGACATGAGAATGGAGAAGTGACAATATAGATACAGGAACAACCTGCTGTGGTGGTGTGGTCTGTGTTAGCGTTCTGAAAACTAGTGTTCTAGATCTCTTAATGTGCCATCAGAATGCAGAAGTGACAATATAGATACAGGACCATCCTGCTGTGGTGGTGTGCTCTTTGTTAATGTTCTGAAAACTAGTGTTCTGGATCTCTTAATGTGCCATGAGAATGCAGAAGTGACACTATAGATACAGGAATAGTCTACTGTGGTGGTGGGCTCTGTGTTAGCGTTCTGAAAACTAATGTTCTTGATCTCTTAATGTGCCATGAGAATGCAGAAGTGACACTATAGATACAGGAATAGTCTGCTGTGGTGGTGGGCTCTGTGTTAGCGTTCTGAAAACTAATGTTATGGATCTCTTAATGTGCCAAGAGAATACCGAAGTGGCACTATAGATACAGGAACATCCTGCTGTGGTGGTGTGGTCTGTGTTAGCGTTCTGAAAACTAGAGTTCTAGATCTCTTAATGTGCCATAAGAATGCAGAAGTGACAATATAGATACAGGAACAGCCTGCTGTGGTGGTGTGCTATGTGTTAGCGTTCTGAAATCTAGTGTTCTAGATCTCTTAATGTGACATGAGAATGCAGAAGTGGCACTATAGATACAGCAACAGCCTGCTGTGTTGGTGTGGTCTGTGTTAACGTTCTGAAAACTAGTGTTCGGAATCTCTCAATGTGCCATGAGAACGCAGAAGTGGCTGTATAGATACAGGAACAGTCTGTTGTGGTGGTGTGCTCTGTGTTAATGTTCTGAAAACTAGTGTTCAGGATCTCTTAATGTGACATGAGAATGGAGAAGTGACACAATAGATACAGGAACAACCTGCTGTGGTGGTGTGGTCTGTGTTAGCGTTCTGAAAACTAGTGTTCTAGATCTCTTAATGTGAAATGAGAATGCAGAAGTGGCACGATAGATACAGGAACAGCTTGCTGTGGTGGTGTGCTCTGTGTTAACGTTCTGAAAACTAGTGTTCTCGATCTCTTAATGTGCCATGAGAATGCAGAAGTGGCAGTATAGATACATTAAAAGTCTGCTGTGGTGGTGTGCTCGGCGTCATCGTTCTGAAAATTAGTGTTCTAGATCTCTTACTGTGCCATGAGAATGCAGAAGTGGCACTATAGATACAGGAATAGTCTGCTGTGGTGGTGGGCTCTTTGTTAGCGTTCTAAAAACTAAGGTTATGGATCTCTTATTGTGCCATGAGAATACAGAAGTGGCACTATAGATACAGGAACATCCTGCTTTGGTGGTGTGGTCTGTGTTAGTGTTCTGAAAACTAGTGTTCTAGATCTCTTAATGTGACATGAGAATGGAAAAGTGACAGTATAGATACAGGAACAACCTGCTGTGGTGGTGTGGTCTGTGTTAGCGTTCTGAAAACTAGTGTTCTAGATCTCTTAATGTGCCATCAGAATGCGGAAGTGACAATATAGATACAGGAACATCCTGCTGTGGTGGTCTGCTCTTTGTTAATGTTCTGAAAACTAGTGTTCTGGATCTCTTAATGTGCCATGAGAATGCAGAAGTGACACTATAGATACAGGAATAGTCTGCTGTGGTGGTGGGCTCTGTGTTAGCGTTCTGAAAACTAATGTTCTGGATCTCTTATTGTGCCATGAGAATACCGAAGTGGCACCGTAGATACAGGAACATCCTGCTGTGGTGGTGTGGTCTGTGTTAGCGTTCTGAAAACTAGTGTTCTAGATCTCTTAATGTGCCATGAGAATGCAGAACTGACAATATAGATAGAGGAACAGCCTGCTGTGGTGGTGTGCTCTGTGTTAGCGTTCTGAATACTAGTGTTCTGGATCTCTTAATGTGCCATGAGAATACAGAAGTGGCACTATAGATACAGGAACATCCTGCTGTGGTGGTGTGGTCTATGTTAGCGTTCTGAAAACTATTGTTCTAGATCTCTTAATGTAACATGAGAATGCAGAAGTGACAATATAGATACAGGAACAACGTGCAGTGGTGGTGGGCTCCCGTGTTAGCGTTCTGAAAACTATTGTTCTAGATCTCTTAATGTGACATGAGAATGGAGAAGTGACACTATAGATACAGGAACAACCTGCTGTGGTGGTGTGGTCTGTGTTAGCGTTCTGAAAACTAGTGTTCTAGATCTCTTAATGTGCCATCAGAATGCAGAAGTGACAATATAGATACAGGACCATCCTGCTGTGGTGGTGTGCTCTTTGTTAATGATCTGAAAACTAGTGTTCTGGATCTCATAATGTGCCATGAGAATGCAGAAGTGACACTATAGATACAGGAATAGTCTGCTGTGGTGGTGGGGTTGTGTTAGCGTTCTGAAAACTAATGTTATGGATCTCTTAATGTGCCAAGAGAGTACCGAAGTGGCACTATAGATACAGGAACATCCTGCTGTGGTGGTGTGGTCTGTGCTAGCGTTCTGAAAATTAGTGTTCTAGATCTCTTAATGTGCCATGAGAATGCAGAAGTGACAATATAGATACAGGAACAGCCTGCTGTGGTGGTGTGCTCTGTGTTAGCGTTCTAAAAACTAGTGTTCTGGATCTCTTAATGTGCCATGAGAATGCAGAAGTGACAATATAGATATAGGAACAACGTGCAGTGGTGGTGGGCTCTGTGTTAGCGTTCTGAAAACTAATGTTATGGATCTCTTATTGTGCCATTGGAATACAGAAGTGGCACTATAGATACAGGAACATCCTGCTGTGGTGGTGTGGTCTGTGTTAGCGTTCTGAAAACTAGTGTTCTGGATCTCTTAATGTGCCATGGGAATGCAGAAGTGACAATATAGATACAGGAACAACGTGCAGTCGTGGTGTGCTCTGTGTTAGCGTTCTGAAAACTAGTGTTCTTGATCTCTTAATGTGCCATGAGAATGCAGAAGTGACACTATAGATACAGGAACATCCTGCTGTGGTGGTGTGCTCTGTGTTAACGTTCTGAAAACTAGTGTTCTCGATCTCTTAATGTGCCATGAGAATGCAGAAGTGGCAGTATAGATACAGGAACAGCCTGCTGTGGTGGTGTGCTCTGTGTTAGCGTTCTGAAAACTAATGTTATGGATCTCTTATTGTGCCATGGGAACACAGAAGTGGCAGTATAGATACAGGAACAGCCTGTTGTGGTGGTGTGCTCTGTGTTAGCGTTCTGAAAACTAGTGTTCTAGATCTCTTAATGTGCCATGAGAATGCAGAAGTGACACTATAGATACAGAAATAGTCTGCTGTGGTGGTGGGCTCTGTGTTAGCGTTCTGAAAACTAATGTTACGGATCTCTTATTGTGCCATGAGAATACAGAAGTGGCACTATAGATACAGGAACATCCTGCTGTGGTGGTGTGCTCTGTGTTTAGCATTCTGAAAACTAGTGTTCTGGATCTCTTAATGTGACATGAGAATGCAGAAGTGGCACTATAGATACAGGAACAGCCTGCTGTGGTGGTGTGGTCTGTGTTAGCGTTCTGAAAACTAGTGTTCTAGATCTCTTAATGTGCCATGAGAATGCAGAAGTGACAATATAGATACAGGAGCAGAATGTTGTGGTGGTGTGCTCTGTGTTAACGTTCTGAAAACTAGTGTTCTGGATCTGTTAATGTGCCATGAGAATGCAGAAGTGACACTATAGATACAGGAACAGTCTGCTGTGGTGGTGGGCTCTGTGTTAGCGTTCTGAAAACTAATGTTATGGATCTCTTAATGTGCCATGAGAATGCAGAAGTGACAATATAGATACAGGAACAATCTGCTGTGGTGGTGCTCTGTGTTAACGTTCTGAAAACTAGTGTTCTGGATCTCTCAATGTGCCATGAGAATGCAGAAGTGGCAGTATAGATACAGGAACAGCCTGCTGTGGTGGTGTGCTCTGTGTTAGCGTTCTGAAAACTAATGTTATGGATCTCTTATTGTGCCATGGGAACACAGAAGTGGCACTATAGATACAGGAACATCCTGCTGTGGTGGTGTGCTCTGTGTTAACGTTCTGAAAACTAGTGTTCTCGATCTCTTAATGTGCCATAAGAATGCAGAAGTGGCAGTATAGATACAGGGACAGCCTGCTGTGGTGGTGTGCTCTGTGTTAGCGTTCTGAAACCTAGTGTTCTCGCTCTCTTAATGTGCCATGAGAATGCAGAAGAGGCAGTATAGATACAGGAACAGCCTGCTGTGGTGGTGTGCTCTATGTTAGCGTTCTGAAAACTAGTGTTCTAGATCTCTTAATGTGCCATGAGAATGCAGAAGTGACACTATAGATACAGAAATAGTCTGCTGTGGTGGTGGGCTCTGTGTTAGCGTTCTGAAAACTAGTGTTCTGGATCTCTTAATGTGACATGAGAATGCAGAAGTGGCACTATAGATACAGGAACAGCCTGCTGTGGTGGTGTGGTCTGTGTTAGCGTTCTGAAAACTAGTGTTCTAGATCTCTTAATGTGCCATGAGAATGCAGAAGTGACAATATAGATACAGGAGCAGAATGCTGTGGTGGTGTGCTCTGTGTTAACGTTCTGAAAACTAGTGTTCTGGATCTGTTAATGTGCCATGAGAATGCAGAAGTGATACTATAGATACAGGAACAGTCTGCTGTGGTGGTGGGCTCTGTGTTAGCGTTCTGAAAACTAATGTTATGGATCTCTTAATGTGCCATGAGAATGCAGAAGTGACACTATAGATACAGGAATAGACTGCTGTGGTGGTGGGCTCTGTGTTAGCGTTCTGAAAACTAATGTTCTGGATCTCTTATTGTGCCATGAGAATACCGAAGTGGCACCATAGATACAGGAACATCCTGCTGTGGTGGTGTGGTCTGTGTTAGCGTTCTGAAAACTAGTGTTCTAGATCTCTTAATGTGCCATGAGAATGCAGAACTGACAATATAGATAGAGGAACAGCCTGCTGTGGTGGTGTGCTCTGTGTTAGCGTTCTGAAAACTAATGTTACGGATCTCTTATTGTGCCATGAGAATACAGAAGTGGCACTATAGATACAGGAACATCCTGCTGTGGTGGTGTGCTCTGTGTTTAGCATTCTGAAAACTAGTGTTCTGGATCTCTTAATGTGACATGAGAATGCAGAAGTGGCACTATAGATACAGGAACAGCCTGCTGTGGTGGTGTGGTCTGTGTTAGCGTTCTGAAAACTAGTGTTCTAGATCTCTTAATGTGCCATGAGAATGCAGAAGTGACAATATAGATACAGGAGCAGAATGTTGTGGTGGTGTGCTCTGTGTTAACGTTCTGAAAACTAGTGTTCTGGATCTGTTAATGTGCCATGAGAATGCAGAAGTGACACTATAGATACAGGAACAGTCTGCTGTGGTGGTGGGCTCTGTGTTAGCGTTCTGAAAACTAATGTTATGGATCTCTTAATGTGCCATGAGAATGCAGAAGTGACAATATAGATACAGGAACAATCTGCTGTGGTGGTGCTCTGTGTTAACGTTCTGAAAACTAGTGTTCTGGATCTCTCAATGTGCCATGAGAATGCAGAAGTGGCAGTATAGATACAGGAACAGCCTGCTGTGGTGGTGTGCTCTGTGTTAGCGTTCTGAAAACTAATGTTATGGATCTCTTATTGTGCCATGGGAACACAGAAGTGGCACTATAGATACAGGAACATCCTGCTGTGGTGGTGTGCTCTGTGTTAACGTTCTGAAAACTAGTGTTCTCGATCTCTTAATGTGCCATAAGAATGCAGAAGTGGCAGTATAGATACAGGGACAGCCTGCTGTGGTGGTGTGCTCTGTGTTAGCGTTCTGAAACCTAGTGTTCTCGCTCTCTTAATGTGCCATGAGAATGCAGAAGAGGCAGTATAGATACAGGAACAGCCTGCTGTGGTGGTGTGCTCTATGTTAGCGTTCTGAAAACTAGTGTTCTAGATCTCTTAATGTGCCATGAGAATGCAGAAGTGACACTATAGATACAGAAATAGTCTGCTGTGGTGGTGGGCTCTGTGCTAGCGTTCTGAAAACTAGTGTTCTGGATCTCTTAATGTGACATGAGAATGCAGAAGTGGCACTATAGATACAGGAACAGCCTGCTGTGGTGGTGTGGTCTGTGTTAGCGTTCTGAAAACTAGTGTTCTAGATCTCTTAATGTGCCATGAGAATGCAGAAGTGACAATATAGATACAGGAGCAGAATGCTGTGGTGGTGTGCTCTGTGTTAACGTTCTGAAAACTAGTGTTCTGGATCTGTTAATGTGCCATGAGAATGCAGAAGTGATACTATAGATACAGGAACAGTCTGCTGTGGTGGTGGGCTCTGTGTTAGCGTTCTGAAAACTAATGTTATGGATCTCTTAATGTGCCATGAGAATGCAGAAGTGACAATATAGATACAGGAACAATCTGCTGTGGTGGTGCTCTGTGTTAACGTTCTGAAAACTTGTGTTCTGGATCTCTCAATGTGCCATGAGAATGCAGAAGTGGCAGTATAGATACAGGAACAGCCTGCTGTGGTGGTGTGCTCTGTGTGAGCGTTCTGAAAATTAGTGTTCTAGATCTCTTAATGTGCCATGAGAATGCAGAAGTGACAATATAGATACAGGAACAGCCTGCTGTGGTGGTGTGCCCTGTGTTTAGCGTTCTGAAAACTAGTGTTCTGGATCTCTCAATGTGCCATGAGAATGCAGAAGTGGCAGTATAGATACAGGAACAGCTTGCTGTGGCGGTGTGCTCTGTGTTAGCGTTCTGAAAACTAGTGTTCTAGATCTCTTAATGTGCCATCAGAATGCAGAAGTGACAATATAGATACAGGATCATCCTGCTGTGGTGGTGTGCTCTTTGTTAATGTTCTGAAAACTAGTGTTCTAGATTTGTTAATGTGCCATGAGAATGCAGAAGTGACACTATAGATACAGGAACAGCCTGCTGTGGTGGTGTGCTCTGTGTTAGCGTTCTGAAAACTAGTGTTCTAGATCTCTTAATGTGCCATGAGAATGCAGAAGTGACACTATAGATACAGGAGCAGCATGCTGTGGTGGTGTGCTCTGTGTTAGCGTTCTGAAAACTAGTGTTCTGGATCTGTTAATGTGCCATGAGAATGCAGAAGTGACACTATAGGTACAGGAACAGTCTGCTGTGGTGGTGGGCTCTGTGTTAGCGTTCTGAAAATTAATGTTATGGATCTCTTAATGTGCCATGAGAATACCGAAGTGGCACTATAGATAGAGGAACATCCTGCTGTGGTGGTGTGCTCTGTGTGAGCGTTCTGAAAATTAGTGTTCTAGATCTCTTAATGTGCCATGAGAATGCAGAAGTGACAATATAGATACAGGAACAGCCTGCTGTGGTGGTGTGCCCTGTGTTTAGCGTTCTGAAAACTAGTGTTCTGGATCTCTCAATGTGCTATGAGAATGCAGAAGTGGCAGTATAGATACAGGAACAGCTTGCTGTGGCGGTGTGCTCTGTGTTAGCGTTCTGAAAACTAGTGTTCTAGATCTCTTAATGTGCCATCAGAATGCAGAAGTGACAAGATAGATACAGGAACATCCTGCTGTGGTGGTGTGCTCTTTGTTAATGTTCTGAAAACTAGTGTTCTAGATTTGTTAATGTGCCATGAGAATGCAGAAGTGACACTATAGATACAGGAACAGTCTGCTGTGGTGGTGGCCTCTGTGTTAGCGTTCTGAAAACTAATGTTATGGATCTCTTAATGTGCCAAGAGAATACCGAAGTGGCACTATAGATACAGGAACATCCTGCTATGGTGGTGTGGTCTGTGTTAGCGTTCTGAAAACTAGTGTTCTAGATCTCTTAATGTGCCATGAGAATGCAGAAGTGACAATATAGATACAGGAACAGCCTGCTGTGGTGTGCTCTGTGTTTAGTGTTCTGAAAACTAGTGTTCTGGATCTCTTAATGTGCCATGAGAATACAGAAGTGGCACTATAGATACAGGAACATCCTGCTGTGGTGGTGTGGTCTGTGTTAGCATCCTAAAACTAATGTTCTCGCTCTCTTAATGTGCCATGAGAATGCAGAAGTGGCAGGATAGATACAGGAACAGCCTGCTGTGGTGGTGTGCTCTGTGTTAGCGTTCTGAAAACTAGTGTTCTGGATCTCTTAATGTGCCATGAGAATGCAGAAGTGACAATATAGATACAGGAACAACGTGCAGTGGTGGTGGGCTCTGTGTTAGCGTTCTGAAAACTAGTGTTCTTGATCTCTTAATGTGCCATGAGAATGCAGAAGTGACACTATAGATACAGGAACAGCCTGCTGTGGTGGTGTGCTCTGTGTTAGCGTTCTGAAAACTAGTGTTCTGGATCTCTTAATGTGCCATGAGAATGCAGAAGTGACAATATAGATACAGGAACAACGTGCAGTCGTGGTGTGCTCTGTGTTAGCGTTCTGAAAATTAGTGTCCTTGATCTCTTAATGTGCCATGAGAATGCAGAAGTGACACTATAGATACAGAAATAGTCTGCTGTGGTGGTGGGCTCTGTGTAAGCGTTCTGAAAACTAATGTTACGGATCTCTTATTGTGCCATGAGAATACAGAAGTGGCACTATAGATACAGGAACATCCTCCTGTGGTGGTGTGCTCTGTGTTTAGCGTTCTGAAAACTAGTGTTCTGGATCTCTTAATGTGACATGAGAATGCAGAAGTGGCACTATAGATACAGGAACAGCCTGCTGTGGTGGTGTGGTCTGTGTTAGCGTTCTGAAAACTAGTGTTCTAGATCTCTTAATGTGCCATGAGAATGCAGAAGTGACAATATAGATACAGGAGCAGCATGCTGTGGTGGTGTGCTCTGTGTTAGCGTTCTGAAAACTAGTGTTCTGGATCTGTTAATGTGCCATGAGAATGCAGAAGTGACACTATAGATACAGGAACAGTCTGTTGTGGTGGTGGGCTCTGTGTTAGCGTTCTGAAAACTAATGTTATGGATCTCTTAATGTGCCATGAGAATACCGAAGTGGCACTATAGATACAGGAACATCCTGCTGTGGTGGTCTGCTCTGTGTTAGCGTTCTGAAAATTAGTGTTCTAGATCTCTTAATGTGCCATGAGAATGCAGAAGTGACAATATAGATACAGGAACAGCCTGCTGTGGTGGTGTGCGCTGTGTTTAGCATTCTGAAAACTAGTGTTCTGGATCTCTCAATGTGCCATGAGAATGCAGAAGTGGCAGTATAGATACAGGAACAGTCTGTTGTGGTGGTGTGCTCTGTGTTAATGTTCTGAAAATTAGTGTTCTAGATCTCTTAATGTGCCATGAGAATGGAGAAGTGACACTATAGAAACAGGAACAACTTGCTGTGGTGGTGTGGTCTGTGTTAACGTTCTGAAAACTAGTGTTCTAGATCTCTTAATGTGCCATGAGAATACAGAAGTGGCACTATAGATACAGGAACAGCTTGCTGTGGTGGTGTGCTCTGTGTTAACGTTCTGAAAACTAGTGTTCTCGATCTCTTAATGTGCCATGAGAATGTAGAATTGGCAGTATAGATACAGTAACAGTCTGCTGTGGTGGTGTGCTCGGCGTTAGCGTTCTGAAAATTAGTCTTCTAGATCTATTAATGTGCCATGAGAATGCAGAAGTGGCTCTATAGATACAGGAACAGCTTGCTGTGGTGGTGTGCTCTGTGTTAACGTTCTGAAAACTAGTGTTCTCGATCTCTTAATGTGCCATAAGAATGCAGAAGTGGCAGTATAGATACAGGAACAGCCTGCTGTGGTGGTGTGCTCTGTGTTAGCGTTCTGAAAACTAGTGTTCTAGATCTCTTAATGTGCCATGAGAATGCAGAAGTGGCAGTATAGATACAGGAACAGCCTGCTGTGGTGGTGTGGTCCGTGTTAGCGTCCTAAAACTAATGTTCTCGCTCTCTTAATGTGCCATGAGAATGCAGAAGTGGCAGTATAGATACAGGAACAGCCTGCTGTGGTGGTGTGCTCTGTGTTAGCGTTCTGAAAACTAGTGTTCTGTATCTCTTAATGTGCCATGAGAATGCAGAAGTGACAATATAGATACAGGAACAACGTGCAGTGGTGGTGGGCTCTGTGTTAGCGTTCTGAAAACTAGTGTTCTTGATCTCTTAATGTGCCATGAGAATGCAGAAGTGACACTATAGATACAGGAACAGCCTGCTGTGGTGGTGTGCTCTGTGTTAGCGTTCTGAAAACTAGTGTTCTGGATCTCTTAATGTGCCATGAGAATGCAGAAGTGACAATATAGATACAGGAACAACGTGCAGTCGTGGTGTGCTCTGTGTTAGCGTTCTGAAAACTAGTGTTCTTGATCTCTTAATGTGCCATGAGAATACAGAAGTGAAACTATAAATACAGGAACAGCCTGCTGTGGTGGTGTGCTCTGTGTTAGCGTTCTGAAAACTAGTGTTTTGGATCTCTTAATGTGACATGAGAATGCAGAAGTGACAATATAGATACAGGAACAACGTGCAGTGGTGGTGGGCTCTGTGTTAGCGTTCTGAAAACTAATGTTATGGATCTCTTATTGTGCCATGGGAATACAGAAGTGGCACTATAGATACAGGAACATCCTGCTGTGGTGGTGTGGTCTGTGTCAACGTTCTGAAAACTAGTGTTCTCGATCTCTTAATGTGCCATAAGAATGCATAAGTGGCAGTATTGATACAGGAACAGCCTGCTGTGGTGGTGTGCTCTGTGTTAGCGTACTGAAAACTAGTGTTCTCGCTCTCTTAATGTGCCATGAGAATGCAGAAGTGGCTGTATAGATACAGGAACAGCCTGCTGTGGTGGTGTGCTCTGTGTTAGCGTTCTGAAAACTAGTGTTCTAGATCTCTTAATGTGCCATGAGAATGCAGAAGTGACACTATAGATACAGAAATAGTCTGCTGTGGTGGTGGGCTCTGTGTTAGCGTTCTGAAAACTAATGTTACGGATCTCTTATTGTGCCATGAGAATACAGAAGTGGCAATATAGATACAGGAACATCCTGCTGTGGTGGTGTTCTCTGTGTTTAGCGTTCTGAAAACTAGTGTTCTGGATCTCTTAATGTGACATGAGAATGCAGAAGTGACAATATACATACAGGAACAACGTGCAGTGGTGGTGGACTCTGTGTTAGCGTTCTGAAAACTAATGTTATCGATCTCTTATTGTGCCATGGGAATACAGAAGTGGCACTATAGATACAGGAACATCCTGCTGTGGTGGTGTGCTCTGTGTTAAAGTTCTGAAAACTAGTGTTCTCGATCTCTTAATGTGCCATAAGAATGCAGAAGTGGCAGTATAGATACAGGAACAGCCTGCTGTGGTGGTGTGCTCTGCGTTAGCGTTCTGAAAACTAGTGTTCTCGCTCTCTTAATGTGCCATGAGAAAGCAGAAGTGACACTATAGATACAGAAATAGTCTGCTGTGGTGGTGGGCTCTGTGTTATCGTTCTGAAAACTAATGTTACGGATCTCTTATTGTACCATGAGAATACCGAAGTGGCACTATAGATACGGGAACATCCTGCTGTGGTGGTGTGCTCTGTGTTTAGCGTTCTGAAAACTAGTGTTCTGGATCTCTTAATGTGACATGAGAATGCAGAAGTGGCACTTTAGATACAGGAACAGCCTGCTGTGGTGGTGTGGTCTGTGTTAGCGTTCTGAAAACTAGTGTTCTAGATCTCTTAATGAGACTGGAGAAGTGACACTATAGATACAGGAACATCCTGCTGTGGTGGTGTGCTCTTTGTTAATGTTCTGAAAACTAGTGTTCTGGATCTGTTAATGTGCCATGAGAATGCAGAAGTGACACTATAGATACAGGAACAGTCTGCTGTGGTGGTGGGCTCTGTGTTAGCGTTCTGAAAACTAGTGTTCTGGATCTCTTAATGTGACATGAGAATGCAGAAGTGGTACTATAGATACAGGAACAGCCTGCTGTGGTGGTGTGGTCTGTGTTAGCGTTCTGAAAACTAGTGTTCTAGATCTCTTAATGTGCCATGAGAATGCAGAAGTGACAATATAGATACAGGAGCAGCATGCTGTGGTGGTGTGCTCTGTGTTAGCGTTCTGAAAACTAGTGTTCTGGATCTGTTAATGTGCCATGAGAATGCAGAAGTGACACTATAGATACAGGAACAGTCTGCTGTGGTGGTGGGCTCTGTGTTAGCGTTCTGAAAACTAATGTTATGGATCTCTTAATGTGCCATGAGAATACCGAAGTGGCACTATAGATACAGGAACATCCTGCTGTGGTGGTCTGCTCTGTGTTAGCGTTCTGAAAATTAGTGTTCTAGATCTCTTAATGTGCCATGAGAATGGAGAAGTGACACTATAGAAACAGGAACAACTTGCTGTGGTGGTGTGGTCTGTGTTAACGTTCTGAAAACTAGTGTTCTAGATCTCTTAATGTGCCATGAGAATACAGAAGTGGCACTATAGATACAGGAACAGCTTGCTGTGGTGGTGTGCTCTGTGTTAACGTTCTGAAAACTAGTGTTCTCGATCTCTTAATGTGCCATGAGAATGTAGAATTGGCAGTATAGATAGAGTAACAGTCTGCTGTGGTGGTGTGCTCGGCGTTAGCGTTCTGAAAATTAGTCTTCTAGATCTATTAATGTGCCATGAGAATGCAGAAGTGGCTCTATAGATACAGGAACAGCTTGCTGTGGGGGTGTGCTCTGTGTTAACGTTCTGAAAACTAGTGTTCTCGATCTCTTAATGTGCCATAAGAATGCAGAAGTGGCAGTATAGATACAGGAACAGCCTGCTGTGGTGGTGTGGTCTGTGTTAGCGTCCTAAAACTAATGTTCTCGCTCTCTTAATGTGCCATGAGAATGCAGAAGTGGCAGTATAGATACAGGAACAGCCTGCTGTGGTGGTGTGCTCTGTGTTAGCGTTCTGAAAACTAGTGTTCTGGATCTCTTAATGTGCCATGAGAATGCAGAAGTGACAATATAGATACAGGAACAACGTGCAGTGGTGGTGGGCTCTGTGTTAGCGTTCTGAAAACTAGTGTTCTTGATCTCTTAATGTGCCATTAGAATGCAGAAGTGACACTATAGATACAGGAACAGCCTGCTGTGGTGGTGTGCTCTGTGTTAGCGTTCTGAAAACTAGTGTTCTGGATCTCTTAATGTGCCATGATAATGCAGAAGTGACAATATAGATACAGGAACAACGTGCAGTCGTGGTGTGCTCTGTGTTAGCGTTCTGAAAACTAGTGTTCTTGATCTCTTAATGTGCCATGAGAATGCAGAAGTGACACTATAGATACAGGAACAGCCTGCTGTGGTGGTGTGCTCTGTGTTAGCGTTCTGAAAACTAGTGTTCTTGATCTCTTAATGTGCCATGAGAATGCAGAAGTGGCACTATAGATACAGGAACATCCTGCTGTGGTGGTGTCCTCTGTGTTAACTTTCTGAAAACTAGTGTTCTCGATCTCTTAATGTGCCATAAGAATGCAGAAGTGGCAGTATTGATACAGGAACAGCCTGCTGTGGTGGTGTGCTCTGTGTTAGCGTACTGAAAACTAGTGTTCTCGCTCTCTTAATGTGCCATGAGAATGCAGAAGTGGCAGTATAGATACAGGAACAGCCTGCTGTGGTGGTGTGCTCTGTGTTAGCGTTCTGAAAACTAGTGTTCTAGATCTCTTAATGTGCCATGAGAATGCAGAAGTGACACTATAGATACAGAAATAGTCTGCTGTGGTGGTGGGCTCTGTGTTAGCGTTCTGAAAACTAATGTTACGGATCTCTTATTGTGCCATGAGAATACAGAAGTGGCACTATGGATACAGGAATATCCTGCTGTGGTGGTGTGCTCTGTGTTTAGCTTTCTGAAAACTAGTGTTCTGGATCTCTTAATGTGACATGAGAATACAGAAGTGACAATATAGATACAGGAACAACGTGCAGTGGTGGTGGACTCTGTGTTAGCGTTCTGAAAACTAATGCTATGGATCTCTTATTGTGCCATGGGAATACAGAAGTGGCACTATAGATACAGGAACATCCTGCGGTGGTGGTGTGCTCTGTGTTAACGTTCTGAAAACTAGTGTTCTCGATCTCTTAATGTGCCATAAGAATGCAGAAGTGGCAGTATAGATACAGGAACAGCCTTCTGTGGTGGTGTGCTCTGTGTTAGCGTTCTGAAAACTAGAGTTCTCGCTCTCTTAATGTGCCATGAGAATGCAGAAGAGGCAGTATAGATACAGGAACAGCCTGCTGTGGTTGTGTGCTCTGTGTTAGCGTTCTGAAAACTAGT
This sequence comes from Chaetoderma sp. LZ-2023a, assembly GCA_034401795.1. NCBI lineage: Eukaryota > Metazoa > Mollusca > Caudofoveata > Chaetodermatida > Chaetodermatidae > Chaetoderma > Chaetoderma sp. LZ-2023a. Next base: position 2,025,095 of record CM067362.1, read on the forward strand.
GTTCTAGATCTCTTAATGTGCCATGAGAATGCAGAAGTGACACTATAGATACAGAAATAGTCTGCTGTGGTGGTGGGCTCTGTGTTAGCGTTCTGAAAACTAATGTTACGGATCTCTTATTGTGCCATGAGAATACAGAAGTGGCACTATAGATACAGGAACATCCTGCTGTGGTGGTGTGCTCTGTGTTTAGCGTTCTGAAAACTAGTGTTCTGGATCTCTTAATGTGACATGAGAATGCAGAAGTGGCACTATAGATGCAGGAACAGCCTGCTGTGGTGGTGTGGTCTGTGTTAGCGTTCTGAAAACTAGTGTTCTAGATCTCTTAATGTGCCATGAGAATGCAGAAGTGACACTATAGATACAGGAACAGTCTGCTGTGGTGGTGGGCTCTGTGTTAGCGTTCTGAAAACTAATGTTATGGATCTCTTAATGTGCCATGAGAATACCGAAGTGGCACTATAGATACAGGAACATCCTGATGTGGTGGTGTGCTCTGTGTGAGCGTTCTGAAAATTAGTGTTCTAGATCTCTTAATGTGCCATGAGAATGCAGAAGTGACAATATAGATACAGGAACAGCCTGCTGTGGTGGTGTGCCCTGTGTTTAGCGTTCTGAAAACTAGTGTTCTAGATCTCTTAATGTGCCATGAGAATGCAGAAGTGACACTATAGATACAGAAATAGTCTGCTGTTGTGGTGGGCTCTGTGTTAGCGTTCTGAAAACTAATGTTACGGATCTCTTATTGTGCCATGAGAATACAGACGTGGCACTATAGATACAGGAACATCCTGCTGTCGTGGTGTGCTCTGTGTTTAGCATTCTGAAAACTAGTGTTCTGGATCTCTTAATGTGACATGAGAATGCAGAAGTGGCATTATAGATACATGAACATCCTGCTGTGGTGGTGTGCTCTGTGTGAGCGTTCTGAAAATTAGTGTTCTAGATCTCTTAATGTGCCATGAGAATGCAGAAGTGACAAAATAGATACAGGAACAGCCTGCTGTGGTGGTGTGCCCTGTGTTTAGCGTTCTGAAAACTAGTGTTCTGTATCTCTCAATGTGCCATGAGAATGCAGAAGTGGCAGTATAGATACAGGAACAGCCTGCTGTGGCGGTGTGCTCTGTGTTAGCGCTCTGAAAACTAGTGTTCTAGATCTCTTAATGTGCCATCAGAATGCAGAAGTGACAATATAGATACAGGAACATCCTGCTGTGGTGGTGTGCTCTTTGTTAATGTTCTGAAAACTAGTGTTCTAGATTTGTTAATGTGCCATGAGAATGCAGAAGTGACACTATAGATACAGGAACAGTCTGCTGTGGTGGTGGGCTCTGTGTTAGCGTTCTGAAAACTAGTGTTCTAGATCTCTTAATGTGCCATGAGAATGCAGAAGTGACAATATAGATACAGGAGCAACATGCTGTGGTGGTGTGCTCTGTGTTAACGTTCTGAAAACTAGTGTTCTGGATCTGTTAATGTGCCATGAGAATGCAGAAGTGACACTATAGATACAGGAACAGTCTGCTGTGGTGGTGGGCTCTGTGTTAGCGTTCTGAAAACTAATGTAATGGATCTCTTAATGTGCCATGAGAATACAGAAGTGACAAAATAGATACAGGAACATCCTGCTGTGGTGGTGTGCTCTGTGTTTAGCGTTCTGAAAACTAGTGTTCTGGATCTCTTAATGTGACATGAGAATGCCGAAGTGGCACTATAGATACAGTAACAGCCTGCTGTGGTGGTGTGGTCTGTGTTAGCGTTCTGAAAACTAGTGTTCTAGATCTCTTAATGTGCCATGAGAATCCAGAAGTGACAATATAGATACAGGAGCAGCATGCTGTGGTGGTGTGCTCTGTGTTAGCGTTCTGAAAACTAGTGTTCTGGATCTGTTAATGTGCCATGAGAATGCAGAAGTGACACTATAGATACGGGAACAGTCTGCTGTGGTGGTGTGCTCTGAGTGAACGTTCTGAAAATTAGTGTTCTAGATCTCTTAATGTGCCATGAGAATGCAGAAGTGACAAAATAGATACAGGAACAGCCTGCTGTGGTGGTGTGCCCTGTGTTTAGCGTTCTGAAAACTAGTGTTCTGGATCTCTCAATGTGCCATGAGAATGCAGAAGTGGCAGTATAGATACAGGAACAGCCTGCTGTGGCGGTGTGCTCTGTGTTAGCGCTCTGAAAACTAGTGTTCTAGATCTCTTAATGTGCCATCAGAATGCAGAAGTGACAATATAGATACAGGAACATCCTACTGTGGTGGTGTGCTCTTTGTTAATGTTCTGAAAACTAGTGTTCTAGATTTGTTAATGTGCCATGAGAATGCAGAAGTGACACTATAGATACAGGAACAGTCTGCTGTGGTGGTGGGCTCTGTGTTAGCGTTCTGAAAACTAATGTTATGGATCTCTTAATGTGCCAAGAGAATACCGAAGTGGCACTATAGATACAGGAACATCCTGCTATGGTGGTGTGGTCTGTGTTAGCGTTCTGAAAACTAGTGTTCTAGATCTCTTAATGTGCCATGAGAATGCAGAAGTGACAATATAGATACAGGAACAGCCTGCTGTGGTGTGCTCAGTGTTTAGCGTTCTGAAAACTAGTGTTCTGGATCTCTTAATGTGCCATGAGAATACAGAAGTGGCACTATAGATACAGGACCATCCTGCTGTGGTGGTGTGGTCTGTGTTAGCGTCCTAAATCTAATGTTCTCGCTCTCTTAATGTGCCATGAGAATGCAGAAGTGGCAGTATAGATACAGGAACAGCCTGCTGTGGTGGTGTGCTCTGTGTTAGCGTTCTGAAAACTAGTGTTCTGGATCTCTTAATGTGCCATGAGAATGCAGAAGTGACAATATAGATACAGGAACAACGTGCAGTGGTGGTGGGCTCTGTGTTAGCGTTCTGAAAACTAGTGTTCTTGATCTCTTAATGTGCCATGAGAATGCAGAAGTGACACTATAGATACAGGAACAGCCTGATGTGGTGGTGTGCTCTGTGTTAGCCGTTCTGAAAACTAGTGTTCTGGATCTCTTAATGTGCCATGAGAATGCAGAAGTGACAATATAGATACAGGAACAACGTGCAGTCGTGGTGTGCTCTGTGTTAGCGTTCTGAAAACTAGTGTTCTTGATCTCTTAATGTGCCATGAGATTGCAGAAGTGACACTATAGATACAGGAACAGCCTGCTGTGGTGGTGTGCTCTGTGTTAGCGTTCTGAAAACTAGTGTTCTGGATCTCTTAATGTGACATGAGAATGCAGAAGTGACAATATAGATACAGGAACAGCCTGCTGTGGTGGTGTGCTCTGTGTTAGCGTTCTGAAAACTAGTGTTCTAGATCTCTTAATGTGCCATGATAATGCAGAAGTGACACTATAGATACAGAAATAGTCTGCTGTGGTGGTGGGCTCTGTGTTAGCGTTCTGAAAACTAATGTTACGGATCTCTTATTGTGCCATGAGAATACAGAAGTGGCACTATAGATACAGGAACATCCTGCTGTGGTGGTGTGCTCTGTGTTTAGCGTTCTGAAAACTAGTGTTCTGGATCTCTTAATGTGCCATGAGAATGCAGAAGTGGCACTATAGATAGAGGAACATCCTGCTGTGGTGGTGTGCTCTGTGTTAGCGTTCTGAAAATTAGTCTTCTAGATCTCTTAATGTGCTATGGGAATGCAGAAGTGACAATATAGATACAGGAACAGCCTGCTGTGGTGGTGTGCGCTGTGTTTAGCGTTCTGAAAACTAGTGTTCTGGATCTCTCAATGTGCCATGAGAATGCAGAAGTGGCAGTATAGATACAGGAACAGTCTGTTGTGGTGGTGTGCTCTGTGTTAATGTTCTGAAAACTAGTGTTCTGGATCTCTTAATGTGACATGAGAATGGAGAAGTGACACTATAGAAACAGGAACAACCTGCTGTGGTGGTGTGGTCTGTGTTAGCGTTCTGAAAACTAGTGTTCTAGATCTCTTAATGTGCCATGAGAATGCAGAAGTGGCACTATAGATACAGGAACAGCTTGCTGTGGTGGTGTGCTCTGTGTTAACGTTCTGAAAATTAGTGTTCTAGATCTATTAATGTGCCATGAGAATGCAGAAGTGGCACTATAGATACAGGAACAGCTTGCTGTGGTGGTGTGCTCTGTGTTAACGTTCTGAAAACTAGTGTTCTCGATCTCTTAATGTGCCATAAGAATGCAGAAGTGGCAGTATAGATACAGGAACATCCTGCTGTGGTGGTGTACTCTGTGTTAGCGTTCTGAAAACTAGTGTTCTAGATCTCTTAATGTGCCATGAGAATGCAGAAGTGGCAGTATAGATACAGGAACAGCCTGCTGTGGTGGTGTGGTCTGTGTTAGCGTCCTAAAACTAATGTTCTCGCTCTCTTAATGTGCCATGAGAATGCAGAAGTGGCAGTATGGATACAGGAACAGCCTGCTGTGGTGGTGTGCTCTGTGTTAGCGTTCTGAAAACTAGTGTTCTGGATCTCTTAATGTGCCATGAGTATGCAGAAGTGACAATATAGATACAGGAACAACGTGCAGTGGTGGTGGGCTCTGGGTTAGCGTTCTGAAAACTAGTGTTCTTGATCTCTTAATGTGCCATGAGAATGCAGCAGTGACACTATAGATACAGGAACAGCCTGCTGTGGTGGTGTGCTCTGTGTTAGCGTTCTGAAAACTAGTGTTCTGGATCTCTTAATGTGCCATGAGAATGCAGAAGTGACAATATAGATACAGGAACAACGTGCAGTCGTGGTGTGCTCTGTGTTAGCGTTCTGAAAACTAGTGTTCTTGATCTCTTAATGTGCCATGAGAATGCAGAAGTGACACTATAGATACAGGAACAGGATGCTGTGGTGGTGTGCTCTGTGTTAGCGTTCTGAAAACTAGTGTTCTGGATCTCTTAATGTGACATGAGAATGCAGAAGTGACAATATAGATACAGGAACAAGGTGCAGTGGTGGTGGGCTCTGTGTTAGCGTTCTGAAAACTAATGTTATGGATCTCTTATTGTGCCATGGGAATACAGAAGTGGCACTATAGATACAGGAACATCCTGCTGTGGTGGTGTGCTCTGTGTTAACGTTCTGAAAACTAGTGTTCTCGATCTCTTAATGTGCCATAAGAATGCAGAAGTGGCAGTATTGATACAGGAGCAGCCTGCTGTGTTGGTGTGCTCTGTGTTAGCGTACTGAAAACTAGTGTTCTCGCTCTCTTAATGTGCCATGAGAATGCAGAAGTGGCAGTATAGATACAGGAACAGCCTGCTGTGGTGGTGTGCTCTGTGTTAGCGTTCTGAAAACTAGTGTTCTAGATCTCTTAATGTGCCATGAGAATGCAGAAGTGACACTATAGATACAGAAATAGTCTGCTGTGGTGGTGTGCTCTGTGTTAGCGTTCTGAAAACTAGTGTTCTAGATCTCTTAATGTGCCATGAGAATGCAGAAGTGACACTATAGATACAGAAATAGTCTGCTGTGGTGGTGTGCTCTGTGTTAGCGTTCTGAAAACTAATGTTACGGATCTCTTATTGTGCCATGAGAATACAGAAGTGGGACTATAGATACAGGAACATCCTGCTGTGGTGGTGTGCTCTGTGTTTAGCGTTCTGAAAACTAGTGTTCTGGATCTCTTAATGTGACATGAGAATGCAGAAGTGGCACTATAGATACAGGAACAGCCTGCTGTGGTGGTGTGGTCTGTGTTAGCGTTCTGAAAACTAGTGTTCTAGATCTCTTAATGTGCCATGAGAATGCAGAAGTGACAATATAGATACAAGAGCAGCATGCTGTGGTGGTGTGCTCTGTGTTAGCGTTCTGAAAACTAGTGTTCTGGATCTCTTAATGTGACATGAGAATGGAGAAGTGACACTATAGAAACAGGAACAACCTGCTGTGGTGGTGGGCTCTGTGTTAGCGTTCTGAAAACTAGTGTTCTAGATCTCTTAATGTGCCATGAGAATGCAGAAGTGGCACTATAGATACAGGAACAGCTTGCTGTGGTGGTGTGCTCTGTGTTAACGTTCTGAAAACTAGTGTTCTCGATCTCTTAATGTGCCATGAGAATGTATAAGTGGCAGTATAGATACAGTAACAGTCTGCTGTAGTGGTGTGCTCGGCGTTAGCGTTCTGAAAATTAGTGTTCTAGATCTATTAATGTGCCATGAGAATGCAGAAGTGGCACTATAGATACAGGAACAGCTTGCTGTGGTGGTGTGCTCTGTGTTAACGTTCAGAAAACTAGTGTTCTCGATCTCTTAATGTGCCATAAGAATGCAGAAGTGGCAGTATAGATACAGCAACAGCCTGCTGTGGTGGTGTGCTCTGTGTTAGCGTTCTGAAAACTAGTGTTCTAGATCTCTTAATGTGCCATCATAATGCAGAAGTGACAATATAGATACAGGAACATCCTGCTGTGGTGGTGTGCTCTTTGTTAATGTTCTGAAAACTAGTGTTCTCGATCTCTTAATGTGCCATGAGAATGCAGAAGTGACAATATAGATACAGGAACAGCCTGCTGTGGTGATGTGGTCTGTGTTAACGTTCTGAAAACTAGTGTTCGGGATCTCTCAATGTGCCATGAGAATGCAGAAGTGGCAGTATAGATACAGGAACAGTCTGTTGTGGTGGTGTGCTCTTTGTTAATGTTCTGAAAACTAGTGTTCTGGATCTCTTAATGTGCCATGAGAATGCAGAAGTGACACTATAGATACAGGAATAGTCTGCTGTGGTGGTGGGCTCTGTGTTAATGTTCTGAAAACTAGTGTTCTGGATCTCTTAATGTGACATGAGAATGGAGAAGTGACACTATAGATACAGGAACAGTCTGCTGTGGTGGTGTGGTCTGTGTTAGCGTTCTGAAAACTAGTGTTCTGGATCTCTTAATGTGCCATGAGAATACAGAAGTGGCACTATAGATACAGGAACATCCTGCTGTGGTTGTGTGCTCTGTGTTAACGGTCTGAAAATTAGTGTTCTAGATCTTTTAATGTGCCATGAGAATGCAGAAGTGACAATATAGATACAGGAACAACCTGCTGTGGTGGTGTGGTCTGTGTTAGCGTTCTGAAAACTAGTGTTCTAGATGTGTTAATGTGACATGAGAATGCAGAAGTGGCACTATAGATACAGCAACAGCCTGCTGTGGTGGTGTGGTCTGTGTTAACGTTCTGAAAACTAGTGTTCGGGATCTCTTAATGTGACATGAGAATGCAGAAGTGGCAGTATAGATACACTAACAGTGTCCTGTGGTGGTGTGCTCGGCGTTAGTGTTCTGAAAATTGGTGTTCTAGATCTCTTAATGTGTCATGAGAATGCAGAAGTGGCACTATAGATACAGGAACAGCTTGCTGTGGTGGTGTGCTCTGTGTTAACGTTCTGAAAACTAGTGTTCTCGATCTCTTAATGTGCCATAAGAATGCAGAAGTGGCAGTATAGATACAGGAACAGCCTGCTGTGGTGGTGTGCTCTGTGTTAGCGTTCTGAAAATTAGTGTTCTAGATCTCTTAATGTGCCATGAGAATGCAGAAGTGACAATATAGATACAGGAACAACATGCTGTGGTGGTGTGGTCTGTGTTAGCGTTCTGAAAACTAGTGTTCTAGATGTGTTAATGTGACATGAGAATGCAGAAGTGGCACTATAGATACAGCAACAGCCTGCTGTGGTGGTGTGGTCTGTGTTAACGTTCTGAAAACTAGTGTTCGGGATCTCTCAATGTGCCATGAGAATGCAGAAGTGCCACTATAGATACAGGAATAGTCTGCTGTGGTGGTGGACTCTGTGTTAGCGTTCTGAAAACTAATGTTCTGGATCTCTTATTGTGCCATGAGAATACCGGAGTGGCACTATAGATACAGGAACAGCCTGCTGTGGTGGTGTGCCCTGTGTTTAGCGGTCTGAAAACTAGTGTTCTGGATCTCTTAATGTGACATGAGAATGCAGAAGTGGCACTATAGATACAGCAACAACCTGCTGTTGTGGTGTGGTCTGTGTTAGCGTTCTGACAACTAGTGTTCTAGAACTCTTAATGTGCCATGAGAATGCAGAAGTGGCACTATAGATACAGGAACAGCTTGCTGTGGTGGTGTGCTCTGTGTTAACGTTCTGAAAACTAGTGTTCTCGATCTCTTAATGTGCCATGAGAATGCAGAAGTGGCAGTATAGATACACTAACAGTGTGCTGTGGTGGTGTGCTCGGCGTTAGTGTTCTGAAAATTAGTGTTCTAGATCTCTTAATGTGTCATGAGAATGCAGAAGTGGCACTATAGATACAGGAACAGCTTGCTGTGGTGGTGTGCTCTGTGTTAACGTTCTGAAAACTAGTGTTCTCGATCTCTTAATGTGCCATAAGAATGCAGAAGTGGCAGTATAGATACAGGAACAGCCTGCTGTGGTGGTGTGCTCTGTGTTAGCGTTCTGAAAACTAGTGTTCTCGCTCTCTTAATGTGCCATGAGAATGCAGAAGTGGCAGTATAGATACAGGCACAGCCTGCTGTGGTGGTGTGCTCTGTGTTAGCGTTCTGAAACCTAGTGTTCTAGATCTCTTAATGTGCCATGAGAATGCAGAAGTGACACTATAGATACAGGAATAGTCTGCTGCGGAGGTGGGCTCTGTGTTAGCGTTCTGAAAACTAATGTTATGGATCTCTTATTGTGCCATGAGAATACAGAAGTGGCACTATAGATACAGGAACATCCTGCTGTGGTGGTGTGATCTGTGTTAGCGTTCTGAAAACTAGTGTTCTAGATCTCTTAATGTGACATGAGAATGGAAAAATGACACTATAGATACAGGAACAACCTGCTGTGGTGGTGTGGTCTGTGTTAACGTTCTGAAAACTAGTGTTCTAGATCTCTTAATGTGCCATCAGAATGCAGAAGTGACAATATAGATACAGGAACATCCTGCTGTGGTGGTGTGCTCTTTGTTAATATTCTGAAAACTAGTGTTCTGGATCTGTTAATGTGCCATGAGAATGCAGAAGTGACAATATAGATACAGGAACAGCATGCTGTGGTGGTGTGGTCTGTGTTAGCGTTCTGAAAATTAGTGTTCTAGATCTCTTAATGTGCCATGAGAATGCAGAAGTGACAATATAGATACAGGAACAGCCTGCTGTGGTGGTGTGCTCTGTGTTTAGCGTTCTGAAAACTAGTGTTCTGGATCCCTTAATGTGACATGAGAATGCAGAAGTGGCACTATAGATACAGCAACAGCCTGCTGTGGTGGTGTGGTCTGTGTTAACGTTCTGAAAACTAGTGTTCAGGATCTCTCAATGTGCCATGACAATGCAGAAGTGGCAGTATAGATACAGGAACAGTCTGTTGTGGTGGTGTGCTCTGTGTTAATGTTCTAAAAACTAGTGTTCTGGATCTGTTAATGTGACATGAGAAAGGAGAAGTGACACTATAGATACAGGAACATCCTGCTGTGGTGGTGTGCTCTTTGTTAATGTTCTGAAAATTAATGTTATGGATCTCTTAATGTGCCATGAGAATACAGAAGTGGCACTATAGATACAGGAACATCCTGCTGTGGTGGTGTGCTCTGTGTTAGCATTCTGAAAACTAGTGTTCTGGATCTCTCACTGTGCCATGAGAATGCAGAAGTGACAATATAGATACAGGAACAACGTGCAGTGGTGGTGGGATCTGTGTTAGCATTCTGAAAACTAGTGTTCTGGATCTCTCAATGTGCCATGAGAATGCAGAAGTGACAATATAGATACAGGAACAACTTGCTGTGGTGGTGTGCTCTGTGTTAGCGTTCTGAAAACTAGTGTTCTGGATCTGGTAATGTGCCATGAGAATGCAGAAGTGACACTATAGATACATGAACAGTCTGCTGTGGTGGTGGGCTCTGTGTTAGCGTTCTGAAAACTAATGTTCTAGACCTCTTAATGTGCCATCAGGATGCAGAAGTGACAATATAGATACAGGAACATCCTGCTGTGGTGGTGCGCTCTTTGTTAATGTTCTGAAAACTAATGTTATGGATCTCTTATTGTGCCATGAGAATACAGAAGTGGCACTAAAAATACAGGAACATCCTGCTGTGGTGGTGTGGTCTGTGTTAGCGTCCTGAAAACTAGTGTTCTAGATCTCTTAATGTGACATGAGAATGGAGAAGTGACACTATAGATACACGAACAACCTGCTGTGGTGGTGTGGTCTGTGTTAGCGTTCTGAAAACTAGTGTTCTAGATCTCTTAATGTGCCATCAGAATGCAGAAGTGACAATATAGATACAGGAAAATCCTGCTGTGGTGGTGTGCTATTTGTTAATATTCTGAAAACTAGTGTTCTGGATCTGTTAATGTGCCATGAGAATGCAGAAGTGACACTATAGATACAGGAACAGTCTGCTGTGGTGGTGGGCTCTGTGTTAGCGTTCTGAAAACTAATGTTATGGATCTCTTAACGTGCCATGAGAATACCGAAGTGGCACTATAGATACAGGAACATCCTGCTGTGGTGGTGTGGTCTGTGTTAGCGTTCTGAAAATTAGTGTTCTAGATCTCTTAATGTGCCATGAGAATGCAGAAGTGACAATATAGATACAGGAACAGCCTGCTGTGGTGGTGTGCTCTGTGTTTAGCGTTCTGAAAACTAGTGTTCTGGATCTCTTAATGTGACATGAGAATGCAGAAGTGGCACTATAGATACAGCAACAGCCTGCTCTGTGGTGTGGTCTGTGTTAACGTTCTGAAAACTAGTGTTCGGGATCTCTCAATGTGCCATGAGAATGCAGAAGTGGCAGTATAGATACAGGAACAGTCTGTTGTGGTGGTGTGCTCTGTGTTAATGTTCTAAAAACTAGTGTTCTGGATCTGTTAATGTGACATGAGAAAGGAGAAGTGACACTATAGATACAGGAACATCCTGCTGTGGTGGTGTGCTCTTTGTTAATGTTCTGAAAATTAATGTTATGGATCTCTTAATGTGCCATGAGAATACAGAAGTGGCACTATAGATACAGGAACATCCTGCTGTGGTGGTGTGCTCCGTGTTAGCATTCTGAAAACTAGTGTTCTGGATCTCTCACTGTGCCATGAGAATGCAGAAGTGACAATATAGATACAGGAACAACGTGCAGTGGTGGTGGGCTCTGTGTTAGCATTCTGAAAACTAGTGTTCTGGATCTCTCAATGTGCCATGAGAATGCAGAAGTGACACAATAGATACAGGAACAGTCTGCTGTGGTGGTGGGCTCTGTGTTAGCGTTCTGAAAACTAATGTTATGGATCTCTTAACGTGCCATGAGAATACCGAAGTGGCACTATAGATACAGGAACATCCTGCTGTGGTGGTGTGGTCTGTGTTAGCGTTCTGAAAATTAGTGTTCTAGATCTCTTAATGTGCCATGAGAATGCAGAAGTGACAATATATATACATGAACAGCCTGCTGTGGTGGTGTGCTCTGTGTTTAGCGTTCTGAAAACTAGTGTTCTGGATCTCTTAATGTGACATGAGAATGCAGAAGTGGCACTATAGATACAGCAACAGCCTGCTGTGGTGGTGTGGTCTGTGTTAACGTTCTGAAAACTAGTGTTCGGGATCTCTCAATGTGCCATGAGAATGCAGAAGTGGCAGTATAGATACAGGAACAGTCTGTTGTGGTGGTGTGCTCTGTGTTAGCGTCCTGAAAACAAGTGTTCTGGATCTGTTAATGTGACATGAGAATGGAAAAGTGACACTATAGATACAGGAACATCCTGCTGTGGTGGTGTGCTCTTTGTTAATGTTCTGAAAATTAATGTTATGGATCTCTTAATGTGCCATGAGAATACAGAAGTGGCACTATAGATACAGGAACATCCTGCTGTGGTGGTGTGCTCTGTGTTAGCATTCTGAAAACTAGTGTTCTGGATCTCTCACTGTGCCATGAGAATGCAGAAGTGACAATAGAGATACAGGAACAACGTGCAGTGGTGGTGGGTTCTGTGTTAGCATTCTGAAAACTAGTGTTCTGCATCTCTCAATGTGCCATGAGAATGCAGAAGTGACAATATAGATACAGGAACAACTTGCTGTGGTGGTGTGCTCTGTGTTAGCGTTCTGAAAACTAGTGTTCTGGATCTGGTAATGTGCCATGAGAATGCAGAAGTGACACTATAGATACAGGAACAGTCTGCTATGGTGGTGGGCTCTGTGTTAGCGTTCTGAAAACTAATGTTATGGATCTCTTAATGTGCCATGAGAATACAGAAGTGGCACTATAGATACAGGAACAACTTGCTGTGGTAGTGTGCTCTGTGTTAGCGTTCTTAAAACTAGTGTTCTAGACCTCTTAATGTGCCACCAGGATGCAGAAGTGACAATATAGATACAGGAACATCCTGCTGTGGTGGTGCGCTCTTTGTTAATGTTCTGAAAACTAATGTTATGGATCTCTTATTGTGCCATGAGAATACAGAAGTGGCACTATAGATACAGGAACAACTTGCTGTGGTGGTGTGCTCTGTGTTAGCGTTCTGAAAACTAGTGTTCTGGATCTGTTAATGTGCCATGAGAATGCAGAAGTGACACTATAGATACAGGAACATCCTGCTGTGGTGGTGTGGTCTGTGTTAGCGTTCTGAAAATTAGTGTTCTAGATCTCTTAATGTGCCATGAAAATGCAGAAGTGACAATATAGATACAGGAACATCCTGCTGTGGTGGTGCGCTCTTTGTTAATGTTCTGAAAACTAATGTTATGGATCTCTTATTGTGCCATGAGAATACAGAAGTGGCACTATAGATACAGGAACAACTTGCTGTGGTGGTGTGCTCTGTGTTAGCGTTCTGAAAACTAGTGTTCTGGATCTGTTAATGTGCCATGAGAATGCAGAAGTGACACTATAGATACAGGAACATCCTGCTGTGGTGGTGTGGTCTGTGTTAGCGTTCTGAAAATTAGTGTTCTAGATCTCTTAATGTGCCATGCGAATGCAGAAGTGGCAGTATAGATACAGGAACAGCCTGCTGTGGTGGTGTGCTCTGTGTTAGCGTTCTGAAACCTAGTGTTCTAGATCTCTTAATATGCCATGAGAATGCAGAAGTGACACTATAGATACAGGAATAGTCTGCTGTGGTGGTTGGCTCTGTGTTAGCGTTCTGAACACTAATGTTATGGATCTCTTATTGTGCCATGAGAATACAGAAGTGGTACTATAGATACAGGAACATCCTGCTGTGGTGGTGTGGTCTGTGTTAGCGTTCTGAAAACTAGTGTTCTAGATCTCTTAATGTGACATGAGAATGGAGAAGTGGCACTATAGATACAGGAACAGTCTGCTGTGGTGGTGTGCTCTGTGTTAGCGTTCTGAAAACTAATGTTATGGATCTCCTAATGTGCCATGAGAATACAGAAGTGGCACTATAGATACAGGAACATCCTGCTGTGGTGGTGTGGTCTGTGTTAGCGTTCTGAAAACTAGTGTTCTGGATCTCTTAATGTGCCATGAGAATGCAGAAGTGACACTATAGATACAGGAATAGTCTGCTGTGGTGGTGGGCTCTGTGTTAGTGTTCTGAAAACTAATGTTCTAGATCTCTTAATGTGCCATCAGGATGCAGAAATGACAATATAGATACAGGAACATCCTGCTGTGGTGGTGCGCTCTTTGTTAATGGTCTGAAACTAATGTTATGGATCTCTTAATGTGCCATGAGAATACAGAAGTGGCACTATAGATACAGGAACATCCTGCTGTGGTGGTGTGCTCTGTGTTAGCATTCTGAAAACTAGTGTTCTGGATCGCTCACTGTGCCATGAGAATGCAGAAGTGACAATATAGATACAGGAACAACGTGCAGTGGTGGTGGTCTCTGTGTTAGCATTCTGAAAACTAGTGTTCTGGATCTCTCAATGCGCCATGAGAATGCAGAAGTGACAATATAGATACAGGAACAACTTGCTGTGGTGGTGTGCTCTGTGTTAGCGTTCTGAAAACTAGTGTTCTGGATCTGTTAATGTGCCATGCGAATGCAGAAGTGACACTATAGATACAGGAACAGTCTGCTGTGGTGGTGGGCTCTGTGTTAGCGTTCTGAAAACTAATGTTATGGATCACTTAATGTGCTATGAGAATACAGAAGTGGCACTATAGATACAGGAACATCCTGCTTTGGTGGTGGGCTCTGTGTTAGCATTCTGAAAACTAGTGTTCTGGATCTCTCAATGTGCCATGAGAATGCAGAAGTGACAATATAGATACAGGAACAACTGGCTGTGGTGGTGTGCTCTGTGTTAGCGTTCTGAAAACTAGTGTTCTAGATCTCTTAATGTGCCATCAGGATGCAGAAGTGACAATATAGATACAGGAGCATCCTGCTGTGGTGGTGCGCTCTTTGGTAATGTTCTGAAAACTAATGTTATGGATCTCTTATTGTGCCATGAGAATACAGAAGTGGCACTATAGATACAGGAACATCCTGCTGTGGTGGTGTGGTCTGTGTTAGCGTTCTGAAAACTAGTGTTCTAGATCTCTTAATGTGACATGAGAATGGAGAAGTGACACTATAGATACAGGAACAACCTGCTGTGGTGGTGTGGTCTGTGTTAGCGTTCTGAAAACTAGTGTTCTAGATCTCTTAATGTGCCATCAGAATGCGGAAGTGACAATATAGATACAGGAACATCCTGCTGTGGTGGTGTGCTCTTTGTTAATATTCTGAAAACTAGAGTTCTGGATCTGTTAATGTGCCATGAGAATGCAGAAGTGACACTATAGATACAGGAACAGTCTGCTGTGGTGGTGGGCTCTGTGTTAGCGTTCTGAAAACTAATGTTATGGATCTTTTAACGTGCCATGAGAATACCGAAGTGGCACTATAGATACAGGAACATCCTGCTGTGGTGGTGTGGTCTGTGTTAGCGTTCTGAAAATTAGTCTTCTAGATCTCTTAATGTGCCATGAGAATGCAGAAGTGACAATATAGATACAGGAACAGCCTGCTGTGGTGGTGTGCTCTGTATTTAGCGTTCTGAAAACTAGTGTTCTGGATCTCTTAATGTGACATGAGAATGCAGAAGTGGCACTATAGATACAGCAACAGCCTGCTGTGGTGGTGTGGTCTGTGTTAACGTTCCGAAAACTAGTGTTCGGGATCTCTCAATGTGCCATGAGAATGCAGAAGTGGCACTATAGATACAGGAAC
This sequence comes from Chaetoderma sp. LZ-2023a, assembly GCA_034401795.1. NCBI lineage: Eukaryota > Metazoa > Mollusca > Caudofoveata > Chaetodermatida > Chaetodermatidae > Chaetoderma > Chaetoderma sp. LZ-2023a. The sequence goes on from CM067362.1 coordinate 2,040,242, forward strand.
AGTCTGTTGTGGTGGTGTGCTCTGTGTTAATGTTCTGAAAACTAGTGTTCTGGATCTCTTAATGTGACATGAGAATGGAGAAGTGACACTATAGATACAGGAACAACCTGCTGTGGTGGTGTGGTCTGTGTTAGCGTTCTGAAAACTAGTGTTCTAGATCTCTGAATGTGCCATGAGAATGCAGAAGTGGCACTATAGATACAGGAACAGCTTGCTGTGGTGGTGTGCTCTGTGTTAACGTTCTGAAAACTAGTGTTCTCGATCTCTTAATGTGCCATAAGAATGCAGAAGTGGTAGTATAGATACAGGAACAGCCTGCTGTGGTGGTGTACTCTGTGTTAGCGTTCTGGAAACTAGTGTTCTCGCTCTCTTAATGTGCCATGCGAATGCAGAAGTGGCAGTACAGATACAGGAACAGCCCGCTGTGGTGGTGTGCTCTGTGTTAGCGTTCTGAAACCTAGTGTTCTAGATCTCTTAATATGCCATGAGAATGCAGAAGTGACACTATAGATACAGGAATAGTCTGCTGTGGTGGTTGTCTCTGTGTTAGCGTTCTGAAAACTAATGTTATGGATCTCTTATTGTGCCATGAGAATACAGAAGTGGCACTATAGATACAGGAACATCCTGCTGTGGTGGTGTGGTCTGTGTTAGCGTTCTGAAAACTAGTGTTCTAGATCTCTTAATGTGACATGAGAATGGAGAGTGGCACTATAGATACAGGAACAGTCTGCTGTGGTGGTGGGCTCTGTGTTAGCGTTCTGAAAACTAATGTTATGGATCTCTTAATGTGCCATTAGAATACAGAAGTGGCACTATAGATACAGGAACATCCTGCTGTGGTGGTGTGGTCTGTGTTAGCGTTCTGAAAACTAGTGTTCTAGATCTCTTAATGTGCCATGAGAATGCAGAAGTGGCAGTATAGATACATGAACAGACTGCTGTGGTGGTGTACTCTGTGTTAGCGTTCTGAAAACTAGTGTTCTGGATCTCTTAATGTGCCATGAGAATGCAGAAGTGACAATATAGATACAGGAACAACGTGCAGTGGTGGTGTGCTCTGTGTTAGCGTTCTGAAAACTAGTGTTCTGGATCTCTTAATGTGCCATGAGAATGCAGAAGTGACACTATAGATACAGGAACAGACTGCTGTGGTGGTGTGCTCTGTGTTAGCGTTCTGAAAACTAGTGTTCTAGATCTCTTAATGTGCCATCAGGATGCAGAAGTGACAATATAGATACAGGAACATCCTGCTGTGGTGGTGCGCTCTTTGGTAATGTTCTGAAAACTAATGTTATGGATCTCTTATTGTGCCATGAGAATACAGAAGTGGCACTATAGATACAGGAACATCCTGCTGTGGTGGTGTGGTCTGTGTTAGCGTTCTGAAAACTAGTGTTATAGATCTCTTAATGTGACATGAGAATGGAGAAGTGACACTATAGATACAGGAACAACCTGCTGTGGTGGTGTGGTCTGTGTTAGCGTTCTGAAAACTAGTGTTCTAGATCTCTTAATGTGCCATCAGAATGCAGAAGTGACAATATAGATACAGGAACATCCTGCTGTGGTGGTGTGCTCTTTGTTAATATTCTGAAAACTAGTGTTCTGGATCTGTTAATGTGCCATGAGAATGCAGAAGTGACACTATAGATACAGGAACAGTCTGCTGTGGTGGTGGGCTCTGTGTTAGCGTTCTGAAAACTAATGTTATGGATCTTTTAACGTGCCATGAGAATACCGAAGTGGCACTATAGATACAGGAACATCCTGCTGTGGTGGTGTGGTCTGTGTTAGCGTTCTGAAAATTAGTGTTCTAGATCTCTTAATGTGCCATGAGAATGCAGAAGTGACAATATAGATACAGGAACAGCCTGCTGTGGTGGTGTGCTCTGTATTTAGCGTTCTGAAAACTAGTGTTCTGGATCTCTTAATGTGACATGAGAATGCAGAAGTGGCACTATAGATACAGCAACAGCCTGCTGTGGTGGTGTGGTCTGTGTTAACGTTCTGAATACTAGTGTTCGGGATCGCTCAATGTGCCATGAGAATGCAGAAGTGGCAGTATAGATACAGGAACAGTCTGTTGTGGTGGTGTGCTCTGTGTTAATGTTCTGAAAACTAGTGTTCTGGATCTCTTAATGTGACATGAGAATGGAGAAGTGACACTATAGATACAGGAACAACCTGCTGTGGTGGTGTGGTCTGTGTTAGCGTTCTGAAAACTAGTGTTCTAGATCTCTGAATGTGCCATGAGAATGCAGAAGTGGCACTATAGATACAGGAACAGCTTGCTGTGGTGGTGTGCTCTGTGTTAACGTTCTGAAAACTAGTGTTCTCGATCTCTTAATGTGCCATAAGAATGCAGAAGTGGTAGTATAGATACAGGAACAGCCTGCTGTGGTGGTGTACTCTGTGTTAGCGTTCTGGAAACTAGTGTTCTCGCTCTCTTAATGTGCCATGCGAATGCAGAAGTGGCAGTACAGATACAGGAACAGCCCGCTGTGGTGGTGTGCTCTGTGTTAGCGTTCTGAAACCTAGTGTTCTAGATCTCTTAATATGCCATGAGAATGCAGAAGTGACACTATAGATACAGGAATAGTCTGCTGTGGTGGTTGGCTCTGTGTTAGCGTTCTGAAAACTAATGTTATGGATCTCTTATTGTGCCATGAGAATACAGAAGTGGCACTATAGATACAGGAACATCCTGCTGTGGTGGTGTGGTCTGTGTTAGCGTTCTGAAAACTAGTGTTCTAGATCTCTTAATGTGACATGAGAATGGAGAAGTGGCACTATAGATACAGGAACAGTCTGCTGTGGTGGTGGGCTCTGTGTTAGCGTTCTGAAAACTAATGTTATGGATCTCTTAATGTGCCATTAGAATACAGAAGTGGCACTATAGATACAGGAACATCCTGCTGTGGTGGTGTGGTCTGTGTTAGCGTTCTGAAAACTAGTGTTCTAGATCTCTTAATGTGCCATGAGAATGCAGAAGTGGCAGTATAGATACATGAACAGACTGCTGTGGTGGTGTGCTCTGTGTTAGCGTTCTGAAAACTAGTGTTCTGGATCTCTTAATGTGCCATGAGAATGCAGAAGTGACAATATAGATACAGGAACAACGTGCAGTGGTGGTGTGCTCTGTGTTAGCGTTCTGAAAACTAGTGTTCTGGATCTCTTAATGTGCCATGAGAATGCAGAAGTGACACTATAGATACAGGAACAGACTGCTGGGGTGGTGTGCTCTGTGTTAGCGTTCTGAAAACTAGTGTTCTGGATCTGTTAATGTGACATGAGAATACAGAAGTGGCACTATAGATACAGGAACATCCTGCTGTGGTGGTGTGCTCTGTGTTAGCATTCTGAAACTAGTGTTCTGGATCTCTCAATGTGCCATGAGAATGCAGAAGTGACACTATAGATACAGGAACAGCCTGCTGTGGTGGTATGCTCAGTGTTAGCGTTCTGAAAACTAGTGTTCTGGATCTGTTAATGTGACATGAGAATACAGAAGTGGCACTATAGATACAGGAACAACCTGCTGTGGTGGTGTGCTCTGTGTTAACGTTCTGAAAACTAGTGTTCTGGATCTCTCAATGTGCCATGAGAATGCAGAAGTGACAATATAGATACAGGAACAACCTGCTGTGGTGGTGTGCTCTGTGTTAGCATTCTGAAAACTAGTGTTCTGGATCTGTCAATGTGCCATGAGAATGCAGAAGTGACACTATAGATACAGGAACAGTCTGCTGTGGTGGTGTGCTCTCTGTTAATGTTCTGAAAACTAATGTTATGGATCTCTTAATGTGCCATGAGAATACAGAAGTGACAATATAGATACAGGAAAAACGTGCAGTGGTGGTGGGCTCTGTGTTAGCATTCTGAAAACTAGTGTTCTGGATCTCTCAATGTGCCATGAGAATGCAGAAGTGACAATATAGATACAGGAACAACTTGCTGTGGTGGTGTGGTCTGTGTTAGCGTTCTGAAAACTAGTGTTCTGGATCTCTTAATGTGCCATGAGAATGCAGAAGTGACACTATAGATACAGGAACAGACTGCTGGGGTGGTGTGCTCTGTGTTAGCGTTCTGAAAACTAGTGTTCTGGATCTGTTAATGTGACATGAGAATACAGAAGTGGCACTATAGATACAGGAACATCCTGCTGTGGTGGTGTGCTCTGTGTTAGCATTCTGAAACTAGTGTTCTGGATCTCTCAATGTGCCATGAGAATGCAGAAGTGACAATATAGATACAGGAACAACCTGCTGTGGTGGTGTGCTCTGTGTTAGCATTCTGAAAACTAGTGTTCTGGATCTGTCAATGTGCCATGAGAATGCAGAAGTGACACTATAGATACAGGAGCAGTCTGCTGTGGTGGTGTGCTCTCTGTTAATGTTCTGAAAACTAATGTTATGGATCTCTTAATGTGCCATGAGAATACAGAAGTGACAATATAGATACAGGAAAAACGTGCAGTGGTGGTGGGCTCTGTGTTAGCATTCTGAAAACTAGTGTTCTGGATCTCTCAATGTGCCATGAGAATGCAGAAGTGACAATATAGATACAGGAACAACTTGCTGTGGTGGTGTGCTCTGTGTTAGCGTTCTGAAAACTAGTGTTCTGGATCTGTTAATGTGCCATGAGAATGCAGAAGTGACACTATAGATACAGGAACAGTCTGCTGTGGTGGTGTGGTCTGTGTTAGCGTTCTGAAAACTAGTGTTATGGATCTCTTAATGTGCCATGAGAATACAGAAGTGGCACTATAGATACAGGAACATCCTGCTGTGGTGGTGTGCTCTGTGTTAGCGTTCTGAAAACTAGTGTTCTGGATCTCTTAATGTGCCATGAGAATGCAGAAGTGACACTATAGATACAGGAATAGTCTGCTGTGGTGGTGGGCTCTTTGTTAATGTTCTGAAACTAATGTTATGGATCTCTTAATGTGCCATGAGAATACCGAAGTGGCACTATAGATACAGGAACATCCTGCTGTGGTGGTGTGCTCTGTGTTAGCGTTCTGAAAATTAGTGTTCTAGATCTCTTAATGTGCTATAAGAATGCATAAGTGACAATATAGATACAGGAACAGCCTGCTGTCGTGGTGTGCCCTGTATTTAGCGTTCTGAAAACTAGTGTTCTGGATCTCTCAATGTGCCATGAGAATGCAGAAGTGGCAGTATAGATACAGGAACAGTCTGTTGTGGTGGTGTGCTCTGTGTTAATGTTCTGAAAACTAGTGTTCTGGATCTCTTAAAGTGACATGAGAATGGCGAAGTGACACTATAGAAACAGGAACAATCTGCTGTGGTGGTGTGGTCTGTGTTAGCGTTCTGAAAACTAGTGTTCTAGATCTCTTAATGTGCCATGAGAATGCAGAAGGGGCACTATAGATACAAGAACAGCTTGCTGTGGTGGTGTGCTCTGTGTTAACGTTCTGAAAACTAGTGTTCTCGATCTCTTAATGTGCCATGAGAATGCAGAAGTGGCAGTATAGATACAGTAACAGTCTGCTGTGGTGGTGTGCTCGGCGTTAGCGTTCTGAAAATTAGTGTTCTAGATCTATTAATGTGCCATGAGAATGCAGACGTGGCACTATAGATACAGGAACAGCTTGCTGTGGTGGTGTGCTCTGTGTTAACGTTCTGAAAACTAGTGTTCTCGATCTCTTAATGTGCCATAAGAATGCAGAAGTGGCAGTATAGATACAGGAACAGCCTGCTGTGGTGGTGTTCTCTGTGTTAGCGTTCTGAAAACTAGTGTTCTAGATCTCTTAATGTGCCATCAGAATGCAGAAGTGACAATATAGATACAGGAACATCCTGCTGTGGTGGTGTTCTCTTTGTTAATGTTCTGAAAACTAGTGTTCTCGCTCTCTTAATGTGCCATGAGAATGCAGAAGTGGCAGTATAGATACAGGAACAGCCTGCTATGGTGGTGTACTCTGTGTTAGCGTTCTGAAAACTAGTGTTCTAGATCTCTTATTGTGCCATGGGAATGCAAAAGTGACACTATAGATACAGGAATAATCTGCTGTGGTGGTGGGCTCTGTATTAGCGTTCTGAAAACTAATGTTATGGATCTCTTATTGTGCCATGAGAATACAGAAGTGGCACTATAGATACAGGAACTTCCTGCTGTGGTGGTGTGGTCTGTGTTAGCGTTCTGAATACTAGTGTTCTAGATCTCTTAATGTGACATGAGAATGGAGAAGTGACACTATAGATACAGGAACATCCTGCTGTGGTGGTGTGCTCTTTGTTAATGTTCTGAAAACTAGTGTTCTGGATCTCTTAATGTGCCATGAGAATGCAGAAGTGACACTATAGATAGAGGAACATCTTGCTGTGGTGGTGGGCTCTGTGTTAGCGTTCTGAAAACTAATGTTCTGGATCTCTTATTGTGCCATGAGAATACCGAAGTGGCACTATAGATACAGGAACATCCTGCTGTGGTGGTGTGGTCTGTGTTAGCGTTCTGAAAACTAGTGTTCTGGATCTGTTAATGTGCCATGAGAATGCAGAAGTGACACTATAGATACAGGAACAGTCTGCTGTGGTGGTGTGGTCTGTGTTAGCGTTCTGAAAACTAGTGTTCTGGATCTCTTAATGTGCCATGAGAATACAGAAGTGGCACTATAGATACAGGAACATCGTGCTGTGGTTGTGTGCTCTGTATTAGCGTTCTGAAAATTAGTGTTCTAGATCTCTTAATGTGCCATGAGAATGCAGAAGTGACAATATAGATACAGGAACAGCCTGCTGTGGTGGTGTGCCCTGTGTTTAGCGTTCTGATAACTAGTATTCTGGATCTCTTAATGTGCCATGAGAATGCAGAAGTGGCAGTACAGATACAGGAACAGTCTGTTGTGGTGGTGTGCTCTGTGTTAACGTTCTGGAAACTAGTGTTCTCGATCTCTTAATGTGCCATAAGAATGCAGAAGTGGCAGTATATATACAGGAACAGCCTGCTGTGGTGGTGTGCTCTGTGTTAGTGTTCTGAAAACTAGTGTTCTCGCTCTCTTAATGTGCCATGATAATGCAGAAGTGGCAGTATAGATACAGGAACAGCCTGCTGTGGTGGTGTGCTCTGTGTTAGCGTTCTGAAAACTAGTGTTCTAGATCTCTTAATGTGCCATGAGAATGCAGAAGTGACACTATAGATACAGAAATAGTCTGCTGTGGTGGTGGGCTCTGAGTTGTCGTTCTGAAAACTAATGTTATGGATCTCTTATTGTGACATGAGAATGGAGAAGTGACACTATAGATACAGGAACAACCTGCTGTGGTGGTGTGGTCTGTGTTAGCGTTCTGAAAACTAGTGTTCTAGATCTCTTAATGTGCCATCAGAAGGCATAAGTGACAATATAGATACAGGGACATCCTGCTGTGGTGTTGTGCTCTTTGTTAATGTTCTGAAAACTAGTGTTCTGGATCTCTTAATGTGCCATGAGAATGCAGAAGTGACACTATAGATACAGGAATAGTCTGCTGTGGTGGTGGGCTCTGTGTTAGCGTTCTGAAAACTAATGTTCTGGATCTCTTATTGTGCCATGAGAATACCGAAATGGCACTATAGATACAGGAACAGCCTGCTGTGGTGGTGTGCCCTGTGTTTCCGTTCTGAGAACTAGTGTTCTGGATCTCTTAATGTGACATGAGAATGCAGAAGTGGCACTATAGATACAGCAACAGCCTGCTGTGGTGGTGTGGTCTGTGTTAACGTTCTGAAAACTAGTGTTCGGGATCTCTCAATGTGCCATGAGAATGCAGAAGTGGCAGTATAGATACAGGAACAGTCTGTTGTGGTGGTGTGCTCCGTGTTAATGTTCTGAAAACTAGTGCTCTGGATCTCCTAATGTGACATGAGAATGGAGAAGTGACACTATAGATACAGGAACAGTCTGCTGTGGTGGTGTGGTCTGTGTTAGCGTTCTGAAAACTAGTGTTCTGGATCTCTTAATGTGCCATGAGAATACAGAAGTGGCACTATAGATACAGGAACATCCTGCTGTGATTGTGTGCTCTGTGTTAGCGTTCTGAAAATTAGTGTTCTAGATCACTTAATGTGCCATGACAATGCAGAAGTGACAATATAGATACAGGAACAACCTGCTGTGGTGGTGTGGTCTGTGTTAGCGTTCTGAAAACTAGTGTTCTAGATCTCTTAATGTGACATGAGAATGCAGAAGTGGCACTATAGATACAGCAACAGCCTGCTGTGGTGGTGTGGTCTGTGTTAACGTTCTGAAAACTAGTGTTCGGGATCTCTCAATGTGCCATGAGAATGCAGAAGTGACACTATAGATACAGGAATAGTCTGCTGTGGTGATGGGCTCTGTGTTAGCGTTCTGAAAACTCATGTTCTGGATCTCTTATTGTGCCATGAGAATACCGAAGTGGCACTATAGATACAGGAACATCCTGCTGTGGTGGTGTGCCCTGTGTTTAGCGGTCTGAAAACTAGTGTTCTGGATCTCTTAATATGACATGAGAATGCAGAAGTGGCACTATAGATACAGTAACAACCTGCTGTTGTGGTGTGGTCTGTGTTAGCGTTCTGAAAACTAGTGTTCTAGATCTCTTAATGTGCCATGAGAATGCAGAAGTGGCACTATAGATACAGGAACAGCTTGCTGTGGTGGTGTGCTCTGTGTTAACGTTCTGAAAACTAGTGTTCTCGATCTCTTAATGTGCCATAAGAATGCAGAAGTGGCAGTATAGATACAGGAACAGCCTGCTGTGGTGGTGTGCTCTGTGTTAGCGTTCTGAAAACTAGTGTTCTCGCTCTCTTAATGTGCCATGAGAATGCAGAAGTGGCAGTATAGATACAGGAACAGCCTGCTGTGGTGGTGTGCTCTGTGTTAGCGTTCTGAAACCTAGTCTTCTAGATCTCTTAATGTGCCATGCGAATGCAGAAGTGACACTATAGATACAGGAATAGTCTGCTGCGGTGGTGGGCTCTGTGTTAGCGTTCTGAAAACTAATGTTATGGATCTCTTATTGTGCCATGAGAATACAGAAGTGGCACTATAGATACAGGAACATCCTGCTGTGGTGGTGTGGTCTGTGTTAGCGTTCTGAAAACTAGTGTTCTAGATCTCTTAATGTGACATGAGAATGGAGAAGTGACACTATAGATACAGGAACAACCTGCTGTGGTGGTGTGCTCTGTGTTTAGCGTTCTGAAAACTAGTGTTCTGGATCTCTTAATGTGACATGAGAATGCAGAAGTGGCACTATAGATACAGCAACAGCCTGCTGTGGTGGTGTGGTCTGTGTTAACGGTCTGAAAACTAGTGTTCGGGATCTCTCAATGTGCCATGAGAATGGAGAAGTGGCAGTATAGATACAGGAACAGTCTGTTGTGGTGGTGTGCTCTGTGTTAATGTTCTGAAAACTAGTGTTCTGGATCTCTTAATGTGACATGAGAATGGAGAAGTGACACTATAGATAGAGGAACAACCTGCTGTGGTGGTGTGGTCTGTGTTAGCGTTCTGATAACTAGTTTTCTAGATCTCTGAATGTGCCATGAGAATGCAGAAGTGGCACTATAGAAACAGGAACAGCTTGCTGTGGTGGTGTGCTCTGTGTTAACGTTCTGAAAACTAGTGTTCTCGCTCTCTTAATGTGCCATGCGAATGCAGAAGTGGCAGTATAGATACAGGAACAGCCTGCTGTGGTGGTGTGCTCTGCGTTAGCGTTCTGAAACCTAGTGTTCTAGATCTCTTAATATGCCATGAGAATGCAGAAGTGACACTATAGATACAGGAATAATCTGCTGTGGTGGTGGGCTCTGTGTTAGCGTTCTGAAAACTAATGTTATGGATCTCTTATTGTGCCATGAGAATACAGAAGTGGCACTATAGATACAGGAACATCCTGCTGTGGTGGTGTGGTCTGTGTTAGCGTTCTGAAAACTAGTGTTCTAGATCTCTTAATGTGACATGAGAATGGAGAAGTGACACTATAGATACAGGAACAACCTGCTGTGGTGGTGTGCTCTGTGTTTAGCGTTCTGAAAACTAGTGTTCTGGATCTCTTAATGTGCCATGAGAATGCAGAAGTGACAATATAGATACAGGAACAACTTACTGTGGTGCTGTGCTCTGTGTTAGTGTTCTGAAAACTAGTGTTCTGGATCTGTTAATGTGCCATGAGAATGCAGAAGTGACACTATAGATACAGGAACAGTCTGCAGTGGTGGTGTGCTCTGTGTTAGCGTTCCGAAAACTAGTGTTCTGGATCTGTTAATGTGACATTAGAATGGAGAAGTGACACTATGGATACAGGAACAACCTGCTGTGGTGGTGTACTCTGTGTTAACGTTCTGAAAACTAGTGTTCTGGATCTCTCAATGTGCCATGAGAATGCAGAAGTGACAATATAGATACAGCAACAACCTGCTGTGGTGGTGTGCTCTGTGTTAGCATTATGAAAACTAGTGTTCTGGATCTCTCAATGTGCCATGAGAATGCAGAAGTGACAATATAGATACAGGAACAACTTACTGTGGTGCTGTGCTCTGTGTTAGTGTTCTGAAAACTAGTGTTCTGGATCTGTTAATGTGCCATGAGAATGCAGAAGTGACACTATAGATACAGGAACAGTCTGCTGTGGTGGTGGGCTCTGTGTTAGCGTTCTGAAAACTAATGTTATGGATCTCTTAATGTGCCATGAGAATACAGAAGTGACACTATAGATACAGAAACATCCTGCTGTGGTGGTGTGCTCTGTGTTAGCATTCTGAAAACTAGTGTTCTGGATCTCTCAATGTGCCATGAGAATGCAGAAGTGACAATATATATACAGGAACAACTTGCTGTGGTGGTGTGCTCTGTATTAGCGTTGTGAAAACTAGTTTTCTAGATCTCTTAATGTGCCATCAGGATGCAGAAGTGACAATATAGATACAGGAACATCCTGCTGTGGTGGTGTGCTCTTTGTTAATGTTCTGAAAACTAATGTTATGGATCTCTTAATGTGCCATGAGAATACAGAATTGGCACTATAGATACAGGAACATCCTGCTGTGGTGGTGTGCTTTGTGTTAGCATTCTGAAAACTAGTGTTCTGGATGGCTCACTGTGCCATGAGAATGCAGAAGTGACAATATAGATACAGGAACAACGTGCAGTGGTGGTGGGCTCTGTGTTAGCATTATGAAAACTAGTGTTCAGGATCTCTCAATGTGCCATGAGTATGCAGAAGTGACAATATAGATACAGGAACAGTCTGCTGTGGTGGTGGGCTCTGTGTTAGCGTTCTGAAAACTAATGTTATGGATCTCTTAATGTGCCATGAGAATACAGAAGTGGCACTATAGATACAGGAACATCCTGCTGTGGTGGTGTGCTCTGTGTTAGCATTCTGAAAACTAGTGTTCTGGATCTCTCAATGTGCCATGGGAATGCAGAAGTGACAATATAGATACAGGAACAACTTGCTGTGGTGGTGTGCTCTGTGTTAGCGTTCTGAAAACTAGTGTTCTAGATCTCTTAATGTGCCATCAGGATGCAGAAGTGACAATATAGATACAGGAACATCCTGCTGTGGTGGTGCGCTCTTTGTTAATGTTCTGAAAACTAATGTTATGGATCTCTTAATGCGCCATGAGAATACAGAAGTGGCACTATAGATACAGGAACATCCTGCTGTGGTGGTGTGCTCTGTGTTAGCATTCTGAAAACTAGTGTTCTGGATCTCTCAATGTGCCATGAGAATGCAGAAGTGACAATATAGATACAGGAACAACGTGCAGTGGTGGTGGGCTCTGTGTTAGCGTTCTGAAAACTAATGTTATTGATCTCTTAATGAGCCATGGTTATACAGAAGTGGCACTATAGATACAGGAACATCCTGCTGTGGTGGTGTGGTCTGTGTTAGCGTTCTGAAAACTAATGTTCTAGATCTCTTAATTTGACATGAGAATGGAGAAGTGACACTATAGATAAAGGAACAACCTGCTGTGGTGTTGTGGTCTGTGTTAGCGTTCTGAAAACTAGTGTTCTAGATCTCTTAATGTGCCATCAGAATGCAGAAGTGACAATATAGATACAGGAACATCCTGCTGTGGTGGTGTGTTCTTTGTTAATGTTCTGAAAACTAGTGTTCTGGATCTCTTAATGTGCCATGAGAATGCAGAAGTGACACTATAGATACAGGAATAGTCTGCTGTGGTGGTGGGCTCTGTGTTAGCGTTCTGAAAACTAATGTTATGGATCTCTTAATGTGCCATGAGAATACCGAAGTGGGACTATAGATACAGGAACATCCTGCTGTGGTGGTGTGCTCTGTGTTAGCGTTCTGAAAATTAGTGTTCTAGATCTCTTAATGTGCCATGAGAATGCAGAAGTGACAATATAGATACAGGAACAGCCTGCTGTGGTGGTGTGCCCTGTGTTTAGCGTTCTGAAAACTAGTGTTCTGGATCTCTCAATGTGCCATGAGAATGCAGAAGTGGCAGTATAGATACAGGAACAGTCTGTTGTGGTGGTGTGCTCTGTGTTAATGTTCTGAAAACTAGTGTTCTGGATCTCTTAATGTGACATGAGAATGGAGAAGTGACACTATAGAAACAGGAACAACCTGCTGTGGTGGTGTGGTCTGTGTTAGCGTTCTGAAAACTAGTGTTCTAGATCTCTTAATGTGCCATGAGAATGCGGAAGTGGCACTATAGATACAGGAACAGCTTGCTGTGGTGGTGTGCTCTGTGTTAACGTTCTGAAAACTAGTGTTCTCGATCTCTTAATGTGCCATGAGAATGCAGAAGTGGCAGTATAGATACAGTAACAGTCTGCTGTGGTGGTGTGCTCTGTGTTAGCGTTCTGAAAACTAGTGTTCTAGATCTCTTAAAGTGCCATCAGAATGCAGAAGTGACAATATAGATACAGGAACATCCTGCTGTGGTGGTGTGCTCTTTGTTAATGTTTTGAAACCTAGTGTTCTCGCTCTCTTAATGTGCCATGAGAATGCAGAAGTGGCAGTATAGATACAGGAACAGCCTGCTGTGGTGGTGTGCTCTGTGTTAGCGTTCTGAAAACTAGTGTTCTAGATCTCTTAATGTGCCATGAGAATGCAGAAGTGACACTATAGATACAGGAATAATCTGCTGTGGTGGTGGGCTCTGTATTAGCGTTCTGAAAATTAATGTTATGGATCTCTTATTGTGCCATGAGAATACAGAAATGGCACTATAGATACAGGAACTTCCTGCTGTGGTGGTGTGGTCTGTGTTAGCGTTCTGAAAACTAGTGTTCTGGATCTGTTAATGTGCCATGAGAATGCAGAAGTGACACTATAGATACAGGAATAGTCTGCTGTGGTGGTGGGCTCTGTGTTAGCGTTCTGAAAACTAAGGTTCTGGATCTCTTATTGTGCCATGAGAATACCGAAGTGGCACTATAGATACAGGAACATCCTGCTGTGGTGGTGTGGTCTGTGTTAGCGTTCTGAAAACTAGTGTTCTGGATCTGTTAATGTGCCATGAGAATGCAGAAGTGACACTATAGATACAGGAACAGTCTGCTGGGGTGGTGTGGTCTGTGTTAGCGTTCTGAAAACTAGTGTTCTGGATCTCTTAATGTGCCATGAGAATACAGAAGTGGCACTATAGATACAGGAACATCGTGCTGTGGTTGTGTGCTCTGTGTTAGCGTTCTGAAAATTAGTGTTCTAGATCTCTTAATGTGCCATGAGAATGCAGAAGTGACAATATAGATACAGGAACAGTCTGCTGTGGTGGTGGGCTCTGTGTTAGCGTTCTGAAAACTAATGTTATGGATCTCTTAATGTGACATGAGAATGGAGAAGTGACACTATAGATACAGGAACAACCTGCTGTGGTGGTGTGCTCTGTGTTTAGCGTTCTGAAAACTAGTGTTCTGGATCTCTTAATGTGACATGAGAATGCAGAAGTGGCACTATAGATACAGCAACAGCCTGCTGTGGTGGTGTGGTCTGTGTTAACGGTCTGAAAACTAGTGTTCGGGATCTCTCAATGTGCCATGAGAATGGAGAAGTGGCAGTATAGCTACAGGAACAGTCTGTTGTGGTGGTGTGCTCTGTGTTAATGTTCTGAAAACTAGTGTTCTGGATCTCATAATGTGACATGAGAATGGAGAAGTGACACTATAGATAGAGGAACAACCTGCTGTGGTGGTGTGGTCTGTGTTAGCGTTCTGATAACTAGTGTTCTAGATCTCTGAATGTGCCATGAGAATGCAGAAGTGGCACTATAGATACAGGAACAGCTTGCTGTGGTGGTGTGCTCTGTGTTAACGTTCAGAAAACTAGTGTTCTCGATCTCTTAATGTGCCATAAGAATGCAGAAGTGGCAGTATAGATACAGGAACAGCCTGCTGTGGTGGTGTGCTCTGTGTTAGCGTTCTGAAAACTAGTGTTCTCACTCTCTTAATGTGCCATGCGAATGCAGAAGTGGCAGTATAGATACAGGAACAGCCTTCTGTGGTGGTGTGCTCTGCGTTATCGTTCTGAAACCTAGTGTTCTAGATCTCTTAATATGCCATGAGAATGCAGAAGTGACACTATAGATACAGGAATAGTCTGCTGTGGTGGTGGGCTCTGTGTTAGCGTTCTGAAAACTAATGTTATGGATCTCTTATTGTGCCATGAGAATACAGAAGTGGCACTATAGATACAGGAACATCCTGCTGTGGTAGTGTGTTGTGTGTTAGCGTTCTGAAAACTAGTGTTCTAGATCTCTTAATGTGACATGAGAATGGAGAAGTGGCACTATAGATACAGGAACAGTCTGCTGTGGTGGTGGGCTCTGTGTTAGCGTTCTGAAAACTAATGTTATGGATCTCTTAGTGTGCCATGAGAATACAGAAGTGGCACTATAGATACAGGAACATCCTGCTGTGGTGGTGTGGTCTGTGTTAGCGTTCTGAAAACTAGTGTTCTCGATCTCTTAATGTGCCATAAGAATGCAGAAGTGGCAGTATAGATACAGGAACAGCCTGCTGTGGTGGTGTGCTCTGTGTTAGCGTTCTGAAAACTAGTGTTCTCGCTCTCTTAATGTGCCATGCGAATGCAGAAGTGGCAGTATAGATACAGGAACAGCCTTCTGTGGTGGTGTGCTCTGCGTTAGCGTTCTGAAACCTAGTGTTCTAGATCTCTTAATATGCCATGAGAATGCAGAAGTGACACTATAGATACAGGAACAGTCTGCTGTGGTGGTGGGCTCTGTGTTAGCGTTCTGAAAACTAATGTTCTGGATCTCTTAATGTGCCATCAGAATGCAGAAGTGACACTATAGATACAGGAACATCCTGCTGTGGTGGTGTGGTCTGTGTTAGCGTTCTGAAAACTAGTGTTCTAGATCTCTTAATGTGCCATGAGAATGCAGAAGTGGCAGTATAGATACAGGAACAGACTGCTGTGGTGGTGTGCTCTGTGTTAGCGTTCTGAAAACTAGTGTTCTGGATCTCTTAATGTGCCATGAGAATGCAGAAGTGACAATATAGATACAGGAACAACGTGCAGTGGTGGTGTGCTCTGTGTTAGCGTTCCGAAAACTAGTGTTCTGGATCTGTTAATGTGACATTAGAATGGAGAAGTGACACTATGGATACAGGAACAACCTGCTGTGGTGGTGTACTCTGTGTTAACGTTCTGAAAACTAGTGTTCTGGATCTCTCAATGTGCCATGAGAATGCAGAAGTGACAATATAGATACAGCAACAACCTGCTGTGGTGGTGTGCTCTGTGTTAGCATTATGAAAACTAGTGTTCTGGATCTCTCAATGTGCCATGAGAATGCAGAAGTGACAATATAGATACAGGAACAACTTACTGTGGTGCTGTGCTCTGTGTTAGTGTTCTGAAAACTAGTGTTCTGGATCTGTTAATGTGCCATGAGAATGCAGAAGTGACACTATAGATACAGGAACAGTCTGCTGTGGTGGTGGGCTCTGTGTTAGCGTTCTGAAAACTAATGTTATGGATCTCTTAATGTGCCATGAGAATACAGAAGTGACACTATAGATACAGAAACATCCTGCTGTGGTGGTGTGCTCTGTGTTAGCATTCTGAAAACTAGAGTTCTGGATCTCTCAATGTGCCATGAGAATGCAGAAGTGACAATATATATACAGGAACAACTTGCTGTGGTGGTGTGCTCTGTATTAGCGTTGTGAAAACTAGTTTTCTAGATCTCTTAATGTGCCATCAGGATGCAGAAGTGACAATATAGATACAGGAACATCCTGCTGTGGTGGTGTGCTCTTTGTTAATGTTCTGAAAACTAATGTTATGGATCTCTTAATGTGCCATGAGAATACAGAATTGGCACTATAGATACAGGAACATCCTGCTGTGGTGGTGTGCTTTGTGTTAGCATTCTGAAAACTAGTGTTCTGGATGTCTCACTGTGCCATGAGAATGCAGAAGTGACAATATAGATACAGGAACAACGTGCAGTGGTGGTGGGCTCTGTGTTAGCATTATGAAAACTAGTGTTCAGGATCTCTCAATGTGCCATGAGTATGCAGAAGTGACAATATAGATACAGGAACAGTCTGCTGTGGTGGTGGGCTCTGTGTTAGCGTTCTGAAAACTAATGTTATGGATCTCTTAATGTGCCATGAGAATACAGAAGTGGCACTATAGATACAGGAACATCCTGCTGTGGTGGTGTGCTCTGTGTTAGCATTCTGAAAACTAGTGTTCTGGATCTCTCAATGTGCCATGGGAATGCAGAAGTGACAATATAGATACAGGAACAACTTGCTGTGGTGGTGTGCTCTGTGTTAGCGTTCTGAAAACTAGTGTTCTAGATCTCTTAATGTGCCATCAGGATGCAGAAGTGACAATATAGATACAGGAACATCCTGCTGTGGTGGTGCGCTCTTTGTTAATGTTCTGAAAACTAATGTTATGGATCTCTTAATGCGCCATGAGAATACAGAAGTGGCACTATAGATACAGGAACATCCTGCTGTGGTGGTGTGCTCTGTGTTAGCATTCTGAAAACTAGTGTTCTGGATCTCTCAATGTGCCATGAGAATGCAGAAGTGACAATATAGATACAGGAACAACGTGCAGTGGTGGTGGGCTCTGTGTTAGCGTTCTGAAAACTAATGTTATGGATCTCTTAATGAGCCATGGTTATACAGAAGTGGCACTATAGATACAGGAACATCCTGCTGTGGTGGTGTGGTCTGTGTTAGCGTTCTGAAAACTAATGTTCTAGATCTCTTAATTTGACATGAGAATGGAGAAGTGACACTATAGATACAGGAACAACCTGCTGTGGTGTTGTGGTCTGTGTTAGCGTTCTGAAAACTAGTGTTCTAGATCTCTTAATGTGCCATCAGAATGCAGAAGTGACAATATAGATACAGGAACATCCTGCTGTGGTGGTGTGTTCTTTGTTAATGTTCTGAAAACTAGTGTTCTGGATCTCTTAATGTGCCATGAGAATGCAGAAGTGACACTATAGATACAGGAATAGTCTGCTGTGGTGGTGGGCTCTGTGTTAGCGTTCTGAAAACTAATGTTATGGATCTCTTAATGTGCCATGAGAATACCGAAGTGGGACTATAGATACAGGAACATCCTGCTGTGGTGGTGTGCTCTGTGTTAGCGTTCTGAAAATTAGTGTTCTAGATCTCTTAATGTGCCATGAGAATGCAGAAGTGACAATATAGATACAGGAACAGCCTGCTGTGGTGGTGTGCCCTGTGTTTAGCGTTCTGAAAACTAGTGTTCTGGATCTCTCAATGTGCCACGAGAATGCAGAAGTGGCAGTATAGATACAGGAACAGTCTGCTGTGGTGGTGTGCTCTGTGTTAATGTTCTGAAAACTAGTGTTCTGGATCTCTTAATGTGACATGAGAATGGAGAAGTGACACTATAGAAACAGGAACAACCTGCTGTGGTGGTGTGGTCTGTGTTAGCGTTCTGAAAACTAGTGTTCTAGATCTCTTAATGTGCCATGAGAATGCGGAAGTGGCACTATAGATACAGGAACAGCTTGCTGTGGTGGTGTGCTCTGTGTTAACGTTCTGAAAACTAGTGTTCTCGATCTCTTAATGTGCCATGAGAATGCAGAAGTGGCAGTATAGATACAGTAACAGTCTGCTGTGGTGGTGTGCTCTGTGTTAGCGTTCTGAAAACTAGTGTTCTAGATCTCTTAAAGTGCCATCAGAATGCAGAAGTGACAATATAGATACAGGAACATCCTGCTGTGGTGGTGTGCTCTTTGTTAATGTTTTGAAACCTAGTGTTCTCGCTCTCTTAATGTGCCATGAGAATGCAGAAGTGGCAGTATAGATACAGGAACAGCCTGCTGTGGTGGTGTGCTCTGTGTTAGCGTTCTGAAAACTAGTGTTCTAGATCTCTTAATGTGCCATGAGAATGCAGAAGTGACACTATAGATACAGGAATAATCTGCTGTGGTGGTGGGCTCTGTATTAGCGTTCTGAAAATTAATGTTATGGATCTCTTATTGTGCCATGAGAATACAGAAATGGCACTATAGATACAGGAACTTCCTGCTGTGGTGGTGTGGTCTGTGTTAGCGTTCTGAAAACTAGTGTTCTGGATCTGTTAATGTGCCATGAGAATGCAGAAGTGACACTATAGATACAGGAATAGTCTGCTGTGGTGGTGGGCTCTGTGTTAGCGTTCTGAAAACTAAGGTTCTGGATCTCTTATTGTGCCATGAGAATACCGAAGTGGCACTATAGATACAGGAACATCCTGCTGTGGTGGTGTGGTCTGTGTTAGCGTTCTGAAAACTAGTGTTCTGGATCTGTTAATGTGCCATGAGAATGCAGAAGTGACACTATAGATACAGGAACAGTCTGCTGGGGTGGTGTGGTCTGTGTTAGCGTTCTGAAAACTAGTGTTCTGGATCTCTTAATGTGCCATGAGAATACAGAAGTGGCACTATAGATACAGGAACATCGTGCTGTGGTTGTGTGCTCTGTGTTAGCGTTCTGAAAATTAGTGTTCTAGATCTCTTAATGTGCCATGAGAATGCAGAAGTGACAATATAGATACAGGAACAGTCTGCTGTGGTGGTGGGCTCTGTGTTAGCGTTCTGAAAACTAATGTTATGGATCTCTTAATGTGACATGAGAATGGAGAAGTGACACTATAGATACAGGAACAACCTGCTGTGGTGGTGTGCTCTGTGTTTAGCGTTCTGAAAACTAGTGTTCTGGATCTCTTAATGTGACATGAGAATGCAGAAGTGGCACTATAGATACAGCAACAGCCTGCTGTGGTGGTGTGGTCTGTGTTAACGGTCTGAAAACTAGTGTTCGGGATCTCTCAATGTGCCATGAGAATGGAGAAGTGGCAGTATAGATACAGGAACAGTCTGTTGTGGTGGTGTGCTCTGTGTTAATGTTCTGAAAACTAGTGTTCTGGATCTCATAATGTGACATGAGAATGGAGAAGTGACACTATAGATAGAGGAACAACCTGCTGTGGTGGTGTGGTCTGTGTTAGCGTTCTGATAACTAGTGTTCTAGATCTCTGAATGTGCCATGAGAATGCAGAAGTGGCACTATAGATACAGGAACAGCTTGCTGTGGTGGTGTGCTCTGTGTTAACGTTCAGAAAACTAGTGTTCTCGATCTCTTAATGTGCCATAAGAATGCAGAAGTGGCAGTATAGATACAGGAACAGCCTGCTGTGGTGGTGTGCTCTGTGTTAGCGTTCTGAAAACTAGTGTTCTCACTCTCTTAATGTGCCATGCGAATGCAGAAGTGGCAGTATAGATACAGGAACAGCCTTCTGTGCTGGTGTGCTCTGCGTTAGCGTTCTGAAACCTAGTGTTCTAGATCTCTTAATATGCCATGAGAATGCAGAAGTGACACTATAGATACAGGAATAGTCTGCTGTGGTGGTGGGCTCTGTGTTAGCGTTCTGAAAACTAATGTTATGGATCTCTTATTGTGCCATGAGAATACAGAAGTGGCACTATAGATACAGGAACATCCTGCTGTGGTAGTGTGGTCTGTGTTAGCGTTCTGAAAACTAGTGTTCTAGATCTCTTAATGTGACATGAGAATGGAGAAGTGGCACTATAGATACAGGAACAGTCTGCTGTGGTGGTGGGCTCTGTGTTAGCGTTCTGAAAACTAATGTTATGGATCTCTTAGTGTGCCATGAGAATACAGAAGTGGCACTATAGATACAGGAACATCCTGCTGTGGTGGTGTGGTCTGTGTTAGCGTTCTGAAAACTAGTGTTCTGGATCTCTTAATGTGCCATCAGAATGCAGAAGTGACACTATAGATACAGGAACATCCTGCTGTGGTGGTGTGGTCTGTGTTAGCGTTCTGAAAACTAGTGTTCTAGATCTCTTAATGTGCCATGAGAATGCAGAAGTGGCAGTATAGATACAGGAACAGACTGCTGTGGTGGTGTGCTCTGTGTTAGCGTTCTGAAAACTAGTGTTCTGGATCTCTTAATGTGCCATGAGAATGCAGAAGTGACAATATAGATACAGGAACAACGTGCAGTGGTGGTGTGCTCTGTGTTAGCGTTCCGAAAACTAGTGTTCTGGATCTGTTAATGTGACATTAGAATGGAGAAGTGACACTATGGATACAGGAACAACCTGCTGTGGTGGTGTGCTCTGTGTTAACGTTCTGAAAACTAGTGTTCTGGATCTCTCAATGTGCCATGAGAATGCAGAAGTGACAATATAGATACAGCAACAACCTGCTGTGGTGGTGTGCTCTGTGTTAGCATTATGAAAACTAGTGTTCTGGATCTCTCAATGTGCCATGAGAATGCAGAAGTGACAATATAGATACAGGAACAACTTACTGTGGTGCTGTGCTCTGTCTTAGTGTTCTGAAAACTAGTGTTCTGGATCTGTTAATGTGCCATGAGAATGCAGAAGTGACACTATAGATACAGGAACAGTCTGCTGTGGTGGTGGGCTCTGTGTTAGCGTTCTGAAAACTAATGTTATGGATCTCTTAATGTGCCATGAGAATACAGAAGTGACACTATAGATACAGAAACATCCTGCTGTGGTGGTGTGCTCTGTGTTAGCATTCTGAAAACTAGTGTTCTGGATCTCTCAATGTGCCATGAGAATGCAGAAGTGACAATATAGATAAAGGAACAACTTGCTGTGGTGGTGTGCTCTGTATTAGCGTTGTGAAAACTAGTTTTCTAGATCTCTTAATGTGCCATCAGGATGCAGAAGTGACAATATAGATACAGGAACATCCTGCTGTGGTGGTGTGCTCTTTGTTAATGTTCTGAAAACTAATGTTATGGATCTCTTAATGTGCCATGGGAATACAGAATTGGCACTATAGATACAGGAACATCCTGCTGTGGTGGTGTGCTTTGTGTTAGCATTCTGAAAACTAGTGTTCTGGATGTCTCACTGTGCCATGAGAATGCAGAAGTGACAATATAGATACAGGAACAACGTGCAGTGGTGGTGGGCTCTGTGTTAGCATTCTGAAAACTAGTGTTCAGGATCTCTCAATGTGCCATGAGTATGCAGAAGTGACAATATAGATACAGGAACAGTCTGCTGTGGTGGTGGGCTCTGTGTTAGCGTTCTGAAAACTAATGTTATGGATCTCTTAATGTGCCATGAGAATACAGAAGTGGCACTATAGATACAGGAACATCCTGCTGTGGTGGTGTGCTCTGTGTTAGCATTCTGAAAACTAGTGTTCTGGATCTCTCAATGTGCCATGGGAATGCAGAAGTGACAATATAGATACAGGAACAACTTGCTGTGGTGGTGTGCTCTGTGTTAGCGTTCTGAAAACTAGTGTTCTAGATCTCTTAATGTGCCATGAGAATGCAGAAGTGGCAGTATAGATACAGGAACAGACTGCTGTGGTGGTGTGCTCTGTGTTAGCGTTCTGAAAACTAGTGTTCTGGATCTCTTAATGTGCCATGAGAATGGAGAAGTGGCAGTATAGATACAGGAACAGTCTGTTGTGGTGGTGTGCTCTGTGTTAATGTTCTGAAAACTAGTGTTCTGGATCTCATAATGTGACATGAGAATGGAGAAGTGACACTATAGATAGAGGAACAACCTGCTGTGGTGGTGTGGTCTGTGTTAGCGTTCTGATAACTAGTGTTCTAGATCTCTGAATGTGCCATGAGAATGCAGAAGTGGCACTATAGATACAGGAACAGCTTGCTGTGGTGGTGTGCTCTGTGTTAACGTTCAGAAAACTAGTGTTCTCGATCTCTTAATGTGCCATAAGAATGCAGAAGTGGCAGTATAGATACAGGAACAGCCTGCTGTGGTGGTGTGCTCTGTGTTAGCGTTCTGAAAACTAGTGTTCTCACTCTCTTAATGTGCCATGCGAATGCAGAAGTGGCAGTATAGATACAGGAACAGCCTTCTGTGCTGGTGTGCTCTGCGTTAGCGTTCTGAAACCTAGTGTTCTAGATCTCTTAATATGCCATGAGAATGCAGAAGTGACACTATAGATACAGGAATAGTCTGCTGTGGTGGTGGGCTCTGTGTTAGCGTTCTGAAAACTAATGTTATGGATCTCTTATTGTGCCATGAGAATACAGAAGTGGCACTATAGATACAGGAACATCCTGCTGTGGTAGTGTGGTCTGTGTTAGCGTTCTGAAAACTAGTGTTCTAGATCTCTTAATGTGACATGAGAATGGAGAAGTGGCACTATAGATACAGGAACAGTCTGCTGTGGTGGTGGGCTCTGTGTTAGCGTTCTGAAAACTAATGTTATGGATCTCTTAGTGTGCCATGAGAATACAGAAGTGGCACTATAGATACAGGAACATCCTGCTGTGGTGGTGTGGTCTGTGTTAGCGTTCTGAAAACTAGTGTTCTGGATCTCTTAATGTGCCATCAGAATGCAGAAGTGACACTATAGATACAGGAACATCCTGCTGTGGTGGTGTGGTCTGTGTTAGCGTTCTGAAAACTAGTGTTCTAGATCTCTTAATGTGCCATGAGAATGCAGAAGTGGCAGTATAGATACAGGAACAGACTGCTGTGGTGGTGTGCTCTGTGTTAGCGTTCTGAAAACTAGTGTTCTGGATCTCTTAATGTGCCATGAGAATGCAGAAGTGACAATATAGATACAGGAACAACGTGCAGTGGTGGTGTGCTCTGTGTTAGCGTTCCGAAAACTAGTGTTCTGGATCTGTTAATGTGACATTAGAATGGAGAAGTGACACTATGGATACAGGAACAACCTGCTGTGGTGGTGTGCTCTGTGTTAACGTTCTGAAAACTAGTGTTCTGGATCTCTCAATGTGCCATGAGAATGCAGAAGTGACAATATAGATACAGCAACAACCTGCTGTGGTGGTGTGCTCTGTGTTAGCATTATGAAAACTAGTGTTCTGGATCTCTCAATGTGC
The DNA here is from genome assembly GCA_034401795.1 of Chaetoderma sp. LZ-2023a. Taxonomy (NCBI): domain Eukaryota; kingdom Metazoa; phylum Mollusca; class Caudofoveata; order Chaetodermatida; family Chaetodermatidae; genus Chaetoderma; species Chaetoderma sp. LZ-2023a. Next base: position 2,063,611 of record CM067362.1, read on the forward strand.
CATGAGAATGCAGAAGTGACAATATAGATACAGGAACAACTTACTGTGGTGCTGTGCTCTGTCTTAGTGTTCTGAAAACTAGTGTTCTGGATCTGTTAATGTGCCATGAGAATGCAGAAGTGACACTATAGATACAGGAACAGTCTGCTGTGGTGGTGGGCTCTGTGTTAGCGTTCTGAAAACTAATGTTATGGATCTCTTAATGTGCCATGAGAATACAGAAGTGACACTATAGATACAGAAACATCCTGCTGTGGTGGTGTGCTCTGTGTTAGCATTCTGAAAACTAGTGTTCTGGATCTCTCAATGTGCCATGAGAATGCAGAAGTGACAATATAGATAAAGGAACAACTTGCTGTGGTGGTGTGCTCTGTATTAGCGTTGTGAAAACTAGTTTTCTAGATCTCTTAATGTGCCATCAGGATGCAGAAGTGACAATATAGATACAGGAACATCCTGCTGTGGTGGTGTGCTCTTTGTTAATGTTCTGAAAACTAATGTTATGGATCTCTTAATGTGCCATGGGAATACAGAATTGGTACTATAGATACAGGAACATCCTGCTGTGGTGGTGTGCTTTGTGTTAGCATTCTGAAAACTAGTGTTCTGGATGTCTCACTGTGCCATGAGAATGCAGAAGTGACAATATAGATACAGGAACAACGTGCAGTGGTGGTGGGCTCTGTGTTAGCATTCTGAAAACTAGTGTTCAGGATCTCTCAATGTGCCATGAGTATGCAGAAGTGACAATATAGATACAGGAACAGTCTGCTGTGGTGGTGGGCTCTGTGTTAGCGTTCTGAAAACTAATGTTATGGATCTCTTAATGTGCCATGAGAATACAGAAGTGGCACTATAGATACAGGAACATCCTGCTGTGGTGGTGTGCTCTGTGTTAGCATTCTGAAAACTAGTGTTCTGGATCTCTCAATGTGCCATGGGAATGCAGAAGTGACAATATAGATACAGGAACAACTTGCTGTGGTGGTGTGCTCTGTGTTAGCGTTCTGAAAACTAGTGTTCTAGATCTCTTAATGTGCCATCAGGATGCAGAAGTGACAATATAGATACAGGAACATCCTGCTGTGGTGGTGCGCTCTTTGTTAATGTTCTGAAAACTAATGTTATGGATCTCTTAATGTGCCATGAGAATACAGAAGTGGCACTATAGATACAGGAACATCCTGCTGTGGTGGTGTGCTCTGTGTTAGCATTCTGAAAACTAGTGTTCTGGATCTCTCAATGTGCCATGAGAATGCAGAAGTGACAATATAGATACAGGAACAACGTGCAGTGGTGGTGGGCTCTGTGTTAGCGTTCTGAAAACTAATGTTATGGATCTCTTAATGAGCCATGGTTATACAGAAGTGGCACTATAGTTACAGGAACATCCTGCTGTGGTGGTGTGGTCTGTGTTAGCGTTCTGAAAACTAATGTTCTAGATCTCTTAATTTGACATGAGAATGGAGAAGTGACACTATAGATACAGGAACAACCTGCTGTGGTGTTGTGGTCTGTGTTAGCGTTCTGAAAACTAGTGTTCTAGATCTCTTAATGTGCCATCAGAATGCAGAAGTGACAATATAGATACAGGAACATCCTGCTGTGGTGGTGTGTTCTTTGTTAATGTTCTGAAAACTAGTGTTCTGGATCTCTTAATGTGCCATGAGAATGCAGAAGTGACACTATAGATACATGAATAGTCTGCTGTGGTGGTGGGCTCTGTGTTAGCGTTCTGAAAACTAATGTTATGGATCTCTTAATGTGCCATGAGAATACCGAAGTGGGACTATAGATACAGGAACATCCTGCTATGGTGGTGTGCTCTGCGTTAGCGTTCTGAAACCTAGTGTTCTAGATCTCTTAATATGCCATGAGAATGCAGAAGTGACACTATAGATACAGGAATAGTCTGCTGTGGTGGTGGGCTCTGTGTTAGCGTTCTGAAAACTAATGTTATGGATCTCTTATTGTGCCATGAGAATACAGAAGTGGCACTATAGATACAGGAACATCCTGCTGTGGTAGTGTGGTCTGTGTTAGCGTTCTGAAAACTAGTGTTCTAGATCTCTTAATGTGACATGAGAATGGAGAAGTGGCACTATAGATACAGGAACAGTCTGCTGTGGTGGTGGGCTCTGTGTTAGCGTTCTGAAAACTAATGTTATGGATCTCTTAGTGTGCCATGAGAATACAGAAGTGGCACTATAGATACAGGAACATCCTGCTGTGGTGGTGTGGTCTGTGTTAGCGTTCTGAAAACTAGTGTTCTGGATCTCTTAATGTGCCATCAGAATGCAGAAGTGACACTATGGATACAGGAACATCCTGCTGTGGTGGTGTGGTCTGTGTTAGCGTTCTGAAAACTAGTGTTCTAGATCTCTTAATGTGCCATGAGAATGCAGAAGTGGCAGTATAGATACAGGAACAGACTGCTGTGGTGGTGTGCTCTGTGTTAGCGTTCTGAAAACTAGTGTTCTGGATCTCTTAATGTGCCATGAGAATGCAGAAGTGACAATATAGATACAGGAACAACGTGCAGTGGTGGTGTGCTCTGTGTTAGCGTTCCGAAAACTAGTGTTCTGGATCTGTTAATGTGACATTAGAATGGAGAAGTGACACTATGGATACAGGAACAACCTGCTGTGGTGGTGTGCTCTGTGTTAACGTTCTGAAAACTAGTGTTCTGGATCTCTCAATGTGCCATGAGAATGCAGAAGTGACAATATAGATACAGCAACAACCTGCTGTGGTGGTGTGCTCTGTGTTAGCATTATGAAAACTAGTGTTCTGGATCTCTCAATGTGCCATGAGAATGCAGAAGTGACAATATAGATACAGGAACAACTTACTGTGGTGCTGTGCTCTGTCTTAGTGTTCTGAAAACTAGTGTTCTGGATCTGTTAATGTGCCATGAGAATGCAGAAGTGACACTATAGATACAGAAACATCCTGCTGTGGTGGTGTGCTCTGTGTTAGCATTCTGAAAACTAGTGTTCTGGATCTCTCAATGTGCCATGAGAATGCAGAAGTGACAATATAGATAAAGGAACAACTTGCTGTGGTGGTGTGCTCTGTATTAGCGTTGTGAAAACTAGTTTTCTAGATCTCTTAATGTGCCATCAGGATGCAGAAGTGACAATATAGATACAGGAACATCCTGCTGTGGTGGTGTGCTCTTTGTTAATGTTCTGAAAACTAATGTTATGGATCTCTTAATGTGCCATGGGAATACAGAATTGGCACTATAGATACAGGAACATCCTGCTGTGGTGGTGTGCTTTGTGTTAGCATTCTGAAAACTAGTGTTCTGGATGTCTCACTGTGCCATGAGAATGCAGAAGTGACAATATAGATACAGGAACAACGTGCAGTGGTGGTGGGCTCTGTGTTAGCATTCTGAAAACTAGTGTTCAGGATCTCTCAATGTGCCATGAGTATGCAGAAGTGACAATATAGATACAGGAACAGTCTGCTGTGGTGGTGGGCTCTGTGTTAGCGTTCTGAAAACTAATGTTATGGATCTCTTAATGTGCCATGAGAATACAGAAGTGGCACTATAGATACAGGAACATCCTGCTGTGGTGGTGTGCTCTGTGTTAGCATTCTGAAAACTAGTGTTCTGGATCTCTCAATGTGCCATGGGAATGCAGAAGTGACAATATAGATACAGGAACAACTTGCTGTGGTGGTGTGCTCTGTGTTAGCGTTCTGAAAACTAGTGTTCTAGATCTCTTAATGTGCCATCAGGATGCAGAAGTGACAATATAGATACAGGAACATCCTGCTGTGGTGGTGCGCTCTTTGTTAATGTTCTGAAAACTAATGTTATGGATCTCTTAATGTGCCATGAGAATACAGAAGTGGCACTATAGATACAGGAACATCCTGCTGTGGTGGTGTGCTCTGTGTTAGCATTCTGAAAACTAGTGTTCTGGATCTCTCAATGTGCCATGAGAATGCAGAAGTGACAATATAGATACAGGAACAACGTGCAGTGGTGGTGGGCTCTGTGTTAGCGTTCTGAAAACTAATGTTATGGATCTCTTAATGAGCCATGGTTATACAGAAGTGGCACTATAGTTACAGGAACATCCTGCTGTGGTGGTGTGGTCTGTGTTTACGTTCTGAAAACTAATGTTCTAGATCTCTTAATTTGACATGAGAATGGAGAAGTGACACTATAGATACAGGAACAACCTGCTGTGGTGTTGTGGTCTGTGTTAGCGTTCTGAAAACTAGTGTTCTAGATCTCTTAATGTGCCATCAGAATGCAGAAGTGACAATATAGATACAGGAACATCCTGCTGTGGTGGTGTGTTCTTTGTTAATGTTCTGAAAACTAGTGTTCTGGATCTCTTAATGTGCCATGAGAATGCAGAAGTGACACTATAGATACAGGAATAGTCTGCTGTGGTGGTGGGCTCTGTGTTAGCGTTCTGAAAACTAATGTTATGGATCTCTTAATGTGCCATGAGAATACCGAAGTGGGACTATAGATACAGGAACATCCTGCTGTGGTGGTGTGCTCTGTGTTAGCGTTCTGAAAATTAGTGTTCTAGATCTCTTAATGTGCCATGAGAATGCAGAAGTGACAATATAGATACAGGAACAGCCTGCTGTGGTGGTGTGCCCTGTGTTTAGCGTTCTGAAAACTAGTGTTCTGGATCTCTCAATGTGCCATGAGAATGCAGAAGTGGCAGTATAGATACAGGAACAGTCTGTTGTGGTGGTGTGCTCTGTGTTAATGTTCTGAAAACTAGTGTTCTGGATCTCCTAATGTGACATGAGAATGGAGAAGTGACACTATAGATACAGGAATAGTCTGCTGTGGTGGTGGGCTCTGTGTTAGCGTTCTGAAAACTAAGGTTCTGGATCTCTTATTGTGCCATGAGAATACCGAAGTGGCACTATAGATACAGGAACATCCTGCTGTGGTGGTGTGGTCTGTGTTAGCGTTCTGAAAACTAGTGTTCTGGATCTGTTAATGTGCCATGAGAATGCAGAAGTGACACTATAGATACAGGAACAGTCTGCTGGGGTGGTGTGGTCTGTGTTAGCGTTCTGAAAACTAGTGTTCTGGATCTCTTAATGTGCCATGAGAATACAGAAGTGGCACTATAGATACAGGAACATCGTGCTGTGGTTGTGTGCTCTGTGTTAGCGTTCTGAAAATTAGTGTTCTAGATCTCTTAATGTGCCATGAGAATGCAGAAGTGACAATATAGATACAGGAACAGCCTGCTGTGGTGGTGTGCTCTGTGTTAGCGTTCTGAAAACTAGTGTTCTAGATCTCTTAATGTGACATGAGAATGGAGAAGTGACACTATAGATACAGGAACAACCTGCTGTGGTGGTGTGCTCTGTGTTAACGTTCTGAAAACTAGTGTTCTAGATCTCTTAATGGGCCATGAGAATGCAGAAGTGGCAGTATAGATACAGGAACAACCTGCTGTGGTGGTGTGCTCTGTGTTAACGTTCTGAAAACTAGTGTTCTAGATCTCTTAATGTGCCATGAGAATCCAGAAGTGACACTATAGATACAGGAACAACCTGCTGTGGTGGTGTGCTCTGTGTTAAGGTTCTGAAAACTAGTGTTCTAGATCTCTTAATGGGCCATGAGAATGCAGAAGTGGCAGTATAGATACAGGAACAGCCTGCTGTGGTGGTGTGGTCTGTGTTAGCGTTCTGAAAACTAGTGTTCTAGATCTCTTAATGTGCCATGAGAATGCAGAAGTGGCAGTATAGATACAGGAACAGCCTGCTGTGGTGGTGTGCTCTGTGTTAGCGTTCTGAAAACTAGTGTTCTGGATCTCTTAATGTGCCATGAGAATGCAGAAGTGACAATATAGATACAGGAACAACGTGCAGTGGTGGTGTGCTCTGTGTTTGCGTTCTGAAAACTAGTGTTCTAGATCTCTTAATGTGCCATGAGAATGCAAAAGTGACAATATAGATACAGGAACATCCTGCTGTGGTGGTGTGCTCTTTGTTAATGTTCTGAAACCTAGTGTTCTCGCTCTCTTAATGTGCCATGAGAATGCAGAAGTGGCAGTATAGATACAGGAACAGCCTGCTGTGGTGGTGTGCTCTGTGTTAGCGTTCTGAAAACTAGTGTTCTAGATCTCTTAATGTGCCATGAGAATGCAGAAGTGACACTATAGATACAGGAATAATCTGCTGTGGTGGTGGGCTCTGTATTAGCGTTCTGAAAATTAATGTTATGGATCTCTTATTGTGCCATGAGAATACAGAAATGGCACTATAGATACAGGAACTTCCTGCTGTGGTGGTGTGGTCTGTGTTAGCGTTCTGAAAACTAGTGTTCTAGATCTCTTAATGTGACATGAGAATGGAGAAGTGACACTATAGATACAGGAACATCCTGCTGTGGTGGTGTGCTCTTTGTTAATGTTCTGAAAACTAGTGTTCTGGATCTCTTAATGTGCCATGAGAATGCAGAAGTGACACTATAGATACAGGAATAGTCTGCTGTGGTGGTGGGCTCTGTGTTAGCGTTCTGAAAACTAAGGTTCTGGATCTCTTATTGTGCCATGAGAATACCGAAGTGGCACTATAGATACAGGAACATCCTGCTGTGGTGGTGTGGTCTGTGTTAGCGTTCTGAAAACTAGTGTTCTGGATCTGTTAATGTGCCATGAGAATGCAGAAGTGACACTATAGATACAGGAACAGTCTGCTGGGGTGGTGTGGTCTGTGTTAGCGTTCTGAAAACTAGTGTTCTGGATCTCTTAATGTGCCATGAGAATACAGAAGTGGCACTATAGATACAGGAACATCGTGCTGTGGTTGTGTGCTCTGTGTTAGCGTTCTGAAAATTAGTGTTCTAGATCTCTTAATGTGCCATGAGAATGCAGAAGTGACAATATAGATACAGGAACAGCCTGCTGTGGTGGTGTGCCCTGTGTTTAGCGTTATGAAAACTAGTGTTCTGGATCTCTTAATGTGACATGAGAATGCAGAAGTGGCACTATAGATACAGCAACAGCCTGCTGTGGTGGTGTGGTCTGTGTTAACGTTCTGAAAACTAGTGTTCGGGATCTCTCAATGTGCCATGAGAATGCAGAAGTGGCAGTACAGATACAGAAACAGTCTGTTGTGATGGTGTGCTCTGTGTTAACGTTCTGGAAACTAGTGTTCTCGATCTCTTAATGTGCAATAAGAATGCAGAAGTGGCAGTATATATACAGGAACAGCCTGCTGTGGTGGTGTGCTCTGTGTTAGCGTTCTGAAAACTAGTGTTCTCGCTCTCTTAATGTGCCATGAGAATGCAGAAGTGGCAGTATAGATACAGGAACAGCCTGCTGTGGTGGTGTGCTCTGTGTTAGCGTTCTGAAAACTAGTGTTCTAGATCTCTTAATGTGCCATGAGAATCCAGAAGTGACACTATAGATACAGAAATAGTCTGCTGTGGTGGTGGGCTCTGTGTTGTCGTTCTGAAAACTAATGTTATGGATCTCTTATTGTGCCATGAGAATACAGAAGTGGCACTATAGATACAGGAACATCCTGCTGTGGTGGTGTGGTCTGTGTTAGCGTTCTGAAAACTAGTGTTCTAGATCTCTTAATGTGACATGAGAATGGAGAAGTGACACTATAGATACAGGAACAACCTGCTGTGGTGGTGTGGTCTGTGTTAGCGTTCTGAAAACTAGTGTTCTAGATCTCTTAATGTGCCATCAGAAGGCATAAGTGACAATGTAGATACAGGAACATCCTGCTGTGGTGGTGTGCTCTTTGTTAATGCTCTGAAAACTAGTGTTCTGGATATCTTAATGTGCCATGAGAATGCAGAAGTGACACTATAGATACAGGAATAGTCTGCTGTGGTGGTGGGCTCTGTGTTAGCTTTCTGAAAACTAATGTTCTGGATCTCTTATTGTGCCATGAGAATACCGAAGTGGCACTATAGATACAGGAACATCCTACTGTGGTGGTGTGGTCTGTGTTAGCGTTCTGAAAACTAGTGTTCTGGATCTGTTAATGTGCCATGAGAATGCAGAGGTGACACTATAGATACAGGAACAGCCTGCTGTGGTGGTGTGGTCTGTGTTAGCGTTCTGAAAACTAGTGTTCTGGATCTCTTAATGTGCCATGAGAATACAGAAGTGGCACTATAGATACAGGAACATCCTGCTGTTGTTGTGTGCTCTGTGTTAGCGTTCTGAAAATTAGTGTTCTAGATCTCTTAATGTGCCATGAGAATGCAGAAGTGACAATATAGATACAGGAACAACCTGCTGTGGTGGTGTGGTCTGTGTTAGCGTTCTGAAAACTAGTGTTCTAGATCTCTTAATGTGACATGAGAATGCAGAAGTGGCACTATAGATACAGCAACAGCCTGCTGTGGTGGTGTGGTCTGTGTTAACGTTCTGAAAACTAGTGTTCGGGATCTCTCAATGCGCCATGAGAATGCAGAAGTGACACTATAGATACAGGAATAGTCTGCTGTGGTGGTGGGCTCTGTGTTAGCGTTCTGAAAACTAATGTTCTGGATCTCTTATTGTGCCATGAGAATACCGAAGTGGCACTATAGATACAGGAACAGCCTGCTGTGGTGGTGTGCCCTGTGTTTAGCGGTCTGAAAACTAGTGTTCTGGATCTCTTAATGTGACATGAGAATGCAGAAGTGGCACTATAGATACAGCAACAACCTGCTGTGGTGGTGTGGTCTGTGTTAGCGTTCTGAAAACTAGTGTTCTAGATCTCTTAATGTGCCATGAGAATGCAGAAGTGGCACTATAGATACAGGAACAGCTTGCTGTGGTGGTGTGCTCTGTGTTAACGTTCTGAAAACTAGTGTTCTCGATCTCTTAATGTGCCATGAGAATGCAGAAGTGGCAGTATAGATACAGTAACAGTCTCCTGTGGTGGTGTGCTCGGCGTTAGCGTTCTAAAAATTAGTGTTCTAGATCTCTTAATGTGCCATGAGAATGCAGAAGTGGCACAATAGATACAGGAACAGCTTGCTGTGGTGGTGTGCTCTGTGTTTAGCGTTCTGAAAACTAGTGTTCTGGATCTCTTAATGTGACATGAGAATGCAGAAGTGGCACTATAGATACAGCAACAGCCTGCTGTGGTGGTGTGGTCTGTGTTAACGTTCTGAAACTAGTGTTCGGGATCTCTCAATGTGCCATGAGAATGCAGAAGTGGCAGTACAGATACAGGAACAGTCTGTTGTGCTGGTGTGCTCTGTGTTAACGTTCTGGAAACTAGTGTTCTCGATCTCTTAATGTGCCATAAGAATGCAGAAGTGGCAGTATATATACAGCAACAGCCTGCTGTGGTGGTGTGCTCTGTGTTAGCGTTCTGAAAACTAGTGTTCTCGCTCTCTTAATGTGCCATGAGAATGCAGAAGTGGCAGTATAGATACAGGAACAGCCTGCTGTGGTGGTGTGCTCTGTGTTAGCGTTCTGAAAACTAGTGTTCTAGATCTCTTAATGTGCCATGAGAATCCAGAAGTGACACTATAGATACAGAAATAGTCTGCTGTGGTGGTGGGCTCTGTGTTGTCGTTCTGAAAACTAATGTTATGGATCTCTTATTGTGCCATGAGAATACAGAAGTGGCACTATAGATACAGGAACATCCTGCTGTGGTGGTGTGCTCTTTGTTAATGTTCTGAAAACTAGTGTTCTGGATATCTTAATGTGCCATGAGAATGCAGAAGTGACACTATAGATACAGGAATAGTCTGCTGTGGTGGTGGGCTCTGTGTTAGCGTTCTGAAAACTAATGTTCTGGATCTCTTATTGTGCCATGAGAATACCGAAGTGGCACTATAGATACAGGAACATCCTGCTGTGGTTGTGTGCTCTGTGTTAGCGTTCTGAAAATTAGTGTTCTAGATCTCTTAATGTGCCATGAGAATGCAGAAGTGACAATATAGATACAGGAACAACCTGCTGTGGTGGTGTGGTCTGTGTTAGCGTTCTGAAAACTAGTGTTCTAGATCTCTTAATGTGACATGAGAATGCAGAAGTGGCACTATAGATACAGCAACAGCCTGCTGTGGTGGTGTGGTCTGTGTTAACGTTCTGAAAACTAGCGTTCGGGATCTCTCAATGCGCCATGAGAATGCAGAAGTGACACTATAGATACAGGAATAGTCTGCTGTGGTGGTGGGCTCTGTGTTAGCGTTCTGAAAACTAATGTTCTGGATCTCTTATTGTGCCATGAGAATACCGAAGTGGCACTATAGATACAGGAACAGCCTGCTGTGGTGGTGTGCCCTGTGTTTAGCGGTCTGAAAACTAGTGTTCTGGATCTCTTAATGTGACATGAGAATGCAGAAGTGGCACTATAGATACAGCAACAACCTGCTGTGGTGGTGTGGTCTGTGTTAGCGTTCTGAAAACTAGTGTTCTAGATCTCTTAATGTGCCATGAGAATGCAGAAGTGGCACTATAGATACAGGAACAGCTTGCTGTGGTGGTGTGCTCTGTGTTAACGTTCTGAAAACTAGTGTTCTCGATCTCGCAATGTGCCATGAGAATGCAGAAGTGACAATATAGATACAGGAACAACTTGCTGTGGTGCTGTGCTCTGTGTTAGCGTTGTGAAAACTAGTGTTCTAGATCTCTTAATGTGCCATCAGGATGCAGAAGTGACAATATAGATACAGGAACATCCTGCTGTGGTGGTGTGCTCTTTGTTAATGTTCTGAAAACTAATGTTATGGATCTCTTAATGTGCCATGAGAATACAGAAGTGACACTATAGATACAGGAACAACTTGCTGTGGTGCTGTGCTCTGTGTTAGCGTTCTGAAAACTAGTGTTCTGGATCTGCTAATATGCCATGAGAATGCAGAAGTGGCACTATAGATTCAGGAACATCCTGCTGTGGTGGTGTGGTCCGTGTTAGCGTTCTGAAAACTAGTGTTCTAGATCTCTTAATGTGACATGAGAATGGAGAAGTGGCACTATAGATACAGGAACAGTCTGCTGTGGTGGTGGGCTCTGTGTTAGCGTTCTGAAAACTAATGTTATGGATCTCTTAATGTGCCATGAGAATACAGAAGTGGCACTATAGATACAGGAACATCCTGCTGTGGTGGTGTGGTCTGTGTTAGCGTTCTGAAAACTAGTGTTCTGGATCTCTTAATGTGCCATCAGAATGCAAAAGTGACACTATAGATACAGGAATAGTCTGCTGTGGTGGTGGGCTCTGTGTTAGCGTTCTGAAAACTAATGTTCTGGATCTCTTATTGTGCCATGAGAATACAGAAGTGGCACTATAGATACAGGAACACCCTGCTGAGGTGGTGTGGTCTGTGTTAGCGTTCTGAAAACTAGTGTTCTAGATCTCTTAATGTGCCATGAGAATGCAGAAGTGGCAGTATAGATACAGGAACAGACTGCTGTGGTGGTGTGCTCTGTGTTAACTTTCTGAAAACTAGTGTTCTGGATCACTCAATGTGCCATGAGAATACAGAAGTGGCACTATAGATACAGGAACATCCTGCTGTGGTGGTGTGGTCTGTGTTAGCGTTCTGAAAACTAGTGTTCTGGATCTCTTAATGTGCCATCAGAATGCAGAAGTGACACTATAGATACAGGAATAGTCTGCTGTGGTGGTGTGCTCTGTGTTAGCATTATGAAAACTAGTGTTCTGGATCTCTCAATGTGCCATGAGAATGCAGAAGTGACAATATAGATACAGGAACAACTTGCTGTGGTGCTGTGCTCTGTGTTAGCGTTGTGAAAACTAGTGTTCTAGATCTCTTAATGTGCCATCAGGATGCAGAAGTGACAATATAGATACAGGAACATCCTGCTGTGGTGGTGTGCTCTTTGTTAATGTTCTGAAAACTAATGTTATGGATCTCTTAATGTGCCATGAGAATACAGAAGTGGCACTATAGATACAGGAACATCCTGCTGTGGTGGTGTGCTCTGTGTTAGCATTCTGAAAACTAGCGTTCTGGATCTCTCAATGTGCCATGAGAATGCAGAAGTGACAATATAGATACAGGAACAACTTGCTGTGGTGGTGTGCTCTGTGTTAGCGTTCTGAAAACTAGTGTTCTAGATCTCTTAATGTGCCATCAGGATGCAGAAGTGACAATATAGATACAGGAACATCCTGCTGTGGTGGTGCGCTCTTTGTTAATGTTCTGAAAACTAATGTTATGGATCTCTTAATGTACCATGAGAATACAGAAGTGGCACTATAGATACAGGAACATCCTGCTGTGGTGGTGTGCTCTGTGTTAGCATTCTGAAAACTAGTGTTCTGGATTTCTCAATGTGCCATGAGAATGCAGAAGTGACAATATAGATACAGGAACAACGTGCAGTGGTGGTGGGCTCTGTGTTAGCGTTCTGAAAACTAATGTTATGGATCTCTTAATGAGCCATGGTTATACAGAAGTGGCACTATAGATACAGGAACATCCTGGCGTGGTGGTGTGGTCTGTGTTAGCGTTCTGAAAACTAATGTTCTAGATCTCTTAATTTGACATGAGAATGGAGAAGTGACACTATAGATACAGGAACAACCTGCTGTGGTGTTGTGGTCTGTGTTAGCGTTCTGAAAACTAGTGTTCTAGATCTCTTAATGTGCCATCAGAATGCAGAAGTGACAATATAGATACAGGAACATCCTGCTGTGGTGGTGGGCTCTGTGTTAGCGTTCTGAAAACTAATGTTCTAGATCTCTTAATGTGCCATGAGAATGCAGAAGTGACAATATAGATACAGGAACAGCCTGCTGTGGTGGTGTGCCCTGTGTTTAGCGTTCTGAAAACTAGTGTTCTGGATCTCTCAATGTGCCATGAGAATGCAGAAGTGGCAGTATAGATACAGGAACAGTCTGTTGTGGTGGTGTGCTCTGTGTTAATGTTCTGAAAACTAGTGTTCTGGATCTCTTAATGTGACATGAGAATGGAGAAGTGACACTATAGGAACAGTAACAGTCTGCTGTGGTGGTGTGCTCTGTGTTAGCGTTCTGAAAACTAGTGTTCTAGATCTCTTAATGTGCCATCAGAATGCAGAAGTGACAATATAGATACAGGAACATCCTGCTGTGGTGGTGTGCTCTTTGTTAATGTTCTGAAAACTAGTGTTCTCGCTCTCTTAATGTGCCATGAGAATGCAGAAGTGGCAGTATAGATACAGGAACAGCCTGCTGTGGTGGTGTGCTCTGTGTTAGCGTTCTGAAAACTAGTGTTCTAGATCTCTTAATGTGCCATGAGAATGCAGAAGTGACACTATAGATACAGGAATAATCTGCTGTGGTGGTGGGCTCTGTATTAGCGTTCTGAAAACTAATGTTATGGATCTCTTATTGTGCCATGAGAATACAGAAGTGGCACTATAGATACAGGAACTTCCTGCTGTGGTGGTGTGGTCTGTGTTAGCGTTCTGAAAACTAGTGTTCTAGATCTCTTAATGTGACATGAGAATGGAGAAGTGACACTATAGATACAGGAACATCCTGCTGTGGTGGTGTGCTCTTTGTTAATGTTCTGAAAACTAGTGTTCTGGATCTCTTAATGTGCCATGAGAATGCAGAAGTGACACTATAGATACAGGAATAGTCTGCTGTGGTGGTGGGCTCTGTGTTAGCGTTCTGAAAACTAATGTTCTGGATCTCTTATTGTGCCATGAGAATACCGAAGTGGCACTATAGATACAGGAACATCCTGCTGTGGTGGTGTGGTCTGTGTTAGCGTTCTGAAAACTAGTGTTCTGGATCTGTTAATGTGCCATGAGAATGCAGAAGTGACACTATAGATACAGGAACAGTCTGCTGTGGTGGTGTGGTCTGTGTTAGCGTTCTGAAAACTAGTGTTCTGGATCTCTTAATGTGCCATGAGAATACAGAAGTGGCACTATAGATACAGGAACATCGTGCTGTGGTTGTGTGCTCTGTGTTAGCGTTCTGAAAATTAGTGTTCTAGATCTCTTAATGTGCCATGAGAATGCAGAAGTGACAATATAGATACAGGAACAGCCTGCTGTGGTGGTGTGCCCTGTGTTTTGCGTTCTGAAAACTAGTGTTCTGGATCTCTTAATGTGACATGAGAATGCAGAAGTGGCACTATAGATACAGCAACAGCCTGCTGTGGTGGTGTGGTCTGTGTTAACGTTCTGAAAACTAGTGTTTGGGATCTCTGAATGTGCCATGAGAATGCAGAAGTGGCAGTACAGATACAGGAACAGTCTGTTGTGGTGGTGTGCTCTGTGTTAACGTTCTGGAAACTAGTGTTCTCGATCTCTTAATGTGCCATAAGAATGCAGAAGTGGCAGTATATATACAGGAACAGCCTGCTGTGGTGGTGTGCTCTGTGTTAGCGTTCTGAAAACTAGTGTTCTCGCTCTCTTAATGTGCCATGAGAATGCAGAAGTGGCAGTATAGATACAGGAACAGCCTGCTGTGGTGGTGTGCTCTGTGTTAGCGTTCTGAAAACTAGTGTTCTAGATCTCTTAATGTGACATGAGAATGGAGAAGTGACACTATAGATACAGGAACAACCTGCTGTGGTGGTGTGGTCTGTGTTAACGTTCTGAAAACTAGTGTTCTAGATCTCTTAATGTGCCATCGGAAGGCATAAGTGACAATATAGATACAGGAACATCCTGCTGTGGTGGTGTGCTCTTTGTTAATGTTCTGAAAACTAGTGTTCTGGATCTCTTAATGTGCCATGAGAATGCAGAAGTGACACTATACATACAGGAATAGTCTGCTGTGGTGGTGGGCTCTGTGTTGTCGTTCTGAAAACTAATGTTATGGATCTCTTATTGTGCCATGAGAATACAGAAGTGGCACTATAGATACAGGAACATCCTGCTGTGGTGGTGTGGTCTGTGTTAGCGTTCTGAAAACTAGTGTTCTAGATCTCTTAATGTGACATGAGAATGGAGAAGTGACACTATAGATACAGGAACAACCTGTTGTGGTGGTGTGGTCTGTGTTAGCGTTCTGAAAACTAGTGTTCTAGATCTCTTAATGTGCCATCGGAAGGCATAAGTGACAATATAGATACAGGAACATCCTGCTGTGGTGGTGTGCTCTTTGTTAATGTTCTGAAAACTAGTGTTCTGGATCTCTTAATGTGCCATGAGAATGCAGAAGTGACACTATACATACAGGAATAGTCTGCTGTGGTGGTGGGCTCTGTGTTAGCGTTCTGAAAACTAATGTTCTGGATCTCTTATTGTGCCATGAGAATACCGAAGTGGCACTATAGATACAGGAACATCCTGCTGTGGTGGTGTGGTCTGTGTTAGCGTTCTGAAAACTAGTGTTCTGGATCTGTTAATGTGCCATGAGAATGCAGAAGTGACACTATAGATACAGGAACAGCCTGCTGTGGTGGTGTGGTCTGTGTTAGCGTTCTGAAAACTAATGTTATGGATCTCTTAATGTGCCATGAGAATACAGAAGTGGCACTATAGATACAGGAACATCCTGCTGTGGTGGTGTGCTCTGTGTTAGCATTCTGAAAACTAGTGTTCTGGATCTCTTAATGTGCCATGAGAATGCAGAAGTGGCAGTATATATACAAGAACAGCCTGCTGTGGTGGTGTGCTCTGTGTTAGCGTTCTGAAAACTAGTGTTCTCGCTCTCTTAATGTGCCATGAGAATGCAGAAGTGGCAGTATAGATACAGGAACAGCCTGCTGTGGTGGTGTGCTCTGTGTTAGCGTTCTGAAAACTAGTGTTCTAGATCTCTTAATGTGCCATGAGAATCCAGAAGTGACACTATAGATACAGAAATAGTCTGCTGTGGTGGTGGGCTCTGTGTTGTCGTTCTGAAAACTAATGTTATGGATCTCTTATTGTGCCATGAGAATACAGAAGTGGCACTATAGATACAGGAACATCCTGCTGTGGTGGTGTGGTCTGTGTTAGCGTTCTGAAAACTAGTGTTCTAGATCTCTTAATGTGACATGAGAATGGAGAAGTGACACTATAGATACAGGAACAACCTGCTGTGGTGGTGTGGTCTGTGTTAGCGTTCTGAAAACTAGTGTTCTAGATCTCTTAATGTGCCATCGGAAGGCATAAGTGACAATATAGATACAGGAACATCCTGCTGTGGTGGTGTGCTCTTTGTTAATGTTCTGAAAACTAGTGTTCTGGATCTCTTAATGTGCCATGAGAATCCAGAAGTGACACTATACATACAGGAATAGTCTGCTGTGGTGGTGGGCTCTGTGTTAGCGTTCTGAAAACTAGTGTTCTGGATCTGTTAATGTGCCATGAGAATGCAGAAGTGACACTATAGATACAGGAACAGCCTGCTGTGGTGGTGTGGTCTGTGTTAGCGTTCTGAAAACTAATGTTATGGATCTCTTAATGTGCCATGAGAATACAGAAGTGGCACTATAGATACAGGAACATCCTGCCGTGGTGGTGTGCTCTGTGTTAGCATTCTGAAAACTAGCGTTCTGGATCTCTCAATGTGCCATGAGAATGCAGAAGTGACAATATAGATACAGGAACAACTTGCTGTGGTGGTGTGCTCTGTGTTAGCGTTCTGAAAACTAGTGTTCTAGATCTCTTAATGTGCCATCAGGATGCAGAAGTGACAATATAGATACAGGAACATCCTGCTGTGGTGGTGCGCTCTTTGTTAATGTTCTGAAAACTGATGTTATGGATCTCTTAATGTGCCATGAGAATACAGAAGTGGCACTATAGATACAGGAACATCCTGCTGTGGTTGTGTGCTCTGTGTTAGCATTCTGAAAACTAGTGTTCTGGATTTCTCAATGTGCCATGAGAATGCAGAAGTGACAATATAGATACAGGAACAACGTGCAGTGGTGGTGGGCTCTGTGTTAGCGTTCTGAAAACTAATGTTATGGATCTCTTAATGAGCCATGGTTATACAGAAGTGGCACTATAGATACAGGCACATCCTGCTGTGGTGGTGTGGTCTGTGTTAGCGTTCTGAAAACTAATGTTCTAGATCTCTTAATTTGACATGAGAATGGAGAAGTGACACTATAGATACAGGAACAACCTGCTGTGGTGTTGTCGTCTGTGTTAGCGTTCTGAAAACTAGTGTTCTAGATCTCTTAATGTGCCATCAGAATGCAGAAGTGACAATATAGATACAGGAACATCCTGCTGTGGTGGTGGGCTCTGTGTTAGCGTTCTGAAAACTAATGTTATGGATCTCTTAATGTGCCATGAGAATACCGAAGTGGGACTATAGATACAGGAACATCCTGCTGTGGTGGTGTGCTCTGTGTTAGCGTTCTGAAAATTAGTGTTCTAGATCTCTTAATGTGCCATGAGAATGCAGAAGTGACAATATAGATACAGGAACAGCCTGCTGTGGTGGTGTGCCCTGTGTTTAGCGTTCTGAAAACTAGTGTTCTGGATCTCTCAATGTGCCATGAGAATGCAGAAGTGGCAGTATAGATACAGGAACAGTCTGTTGTGGTGGTGTGCTCTGTGTTAATGTTCTGAAAACTAGTGTTCTGGATCTCTTAATGTGACATGAGAATGGAGAAGTGACACTATAGAAACAGGAACAACCTGCTGTGGTGGTGTGGTCTGTGTTAGCGTTCTGAAAACTAGTGTTCTAGATCTCTTAATGTGCCATGAGAATGCAGAAGTGGCACTATAGATACAGAAACAGCTTGCTGTGGTGGTGTGCTCTGTGTTAACGTTCTGAAAACTAGTGTTCTCGATCTCTTAATGTGTCATGAGAATGCAGAAGTGGCAGTATAGATACAGTAACAGTCTGCTGTGGTGGTGTGCTCTGTGTTAGCGTTCTGAAAACTAGTGTTCTAGATCTCTTAATGTGCCACCAGAATGCAGAAGTGACAATATAGATACAGGAACATCCTGCTGTGGTGGTGTGCTCTTTGTTAATGTTCTGAAAACTAGTGTTCTCGCTCTCTTAATGTGCCATGAGAATGCAGAAGTGGCAGTATAGATACAGGAACAGCCTGCTGTGGTGGTGTGCTCTGTGTTAGCGTTCTGAAAACTAGTCTTCTAGATCTCTTAATGTGCCATGAGAATGCAGAAGTGACACTATAGATACAGGAATAATCTGCTGTGGTGGTGGGCTCTGTATTAGCGTTCTGAAAACTAATGTTATGGATCTCTTATTGTGCCATGAGAATACAGAAGTGGCACTATAGATACAGGAACTTCCTGCTGTGGTGGTGTGGTCTGTGTTAGCGTTCTGAAAACTAGTGTTCTGGATCTGTTAATGTGCCATGAGAATGCAGAAGTCACACTATAGATACAGGAACAGTCTGCTGTGGTGGTGTGGTCTGTGTTAGCGTTCTTAAAACTAGTGTTCTGGATCTCTTAATGTGCCATGAGAATACAGAAGTGGCACTATAGATACAGGAACATCGTGCTGTGGTTGTGTGCTCTGTGTTAGCGTTCTGAAAATTAGTGTTCTAGATCTCTTAATGTGCCATGAGAATGCAGAAGTGACAATATAGATACAGGAACAGCCTGCTGTGGTGGTGTGCCCTGTGTTTAGCGTTCTGAAAACTAGTGTTCTGGATCTCTTAATGTGACATGAGAATGCAGAAGTGGCACTATAGATACAGCAACAGCCTGCTGTGGTGGTGTGGTCTGTGTTAACGTTCTGAAAACTAGTGTTTGGGATCTCTGAATGTGCCATGAGAATGCAGAAGTGGCAGTACAGATACAGGAACAGTCTGTTGTGGTGGTGTGCTCTGTGTTAACGTTCTGGAAACTAGTGTTCTCGATCTCTTAATGTGCCATAAGAATGCAGAAGTGGCAGTATATATACAGGAACAGCCTGCTGTGGTGGTGTGCTCTGTGTTAGCGTTCTGAAAACTAGTGTTCTCGCTCTCTTAATGTGCCATGAGAATGCAGAAGTGGCAGTATAGATACAGGAACAGCCTGCTGTGGTGGTGTGCTCTGTGTTAGCGTTCTGAAAACTAGTGTTCTAGATCTCTTAATGTGCCATGAGAATCCAGAAGTGACACTATAGATACAGAAATAGTCTGCTGTGGTGGTGGGCTCTGTGTTGTCGTTCTGAAAACTAATGTTATGGATCTCTTATTGTGCCATGAGAATACAGAAGTGGCACTATAGATACAGGAACATCCTGCTGTGGTGGTGTGGTCTGTGTTAGCGTTCTGAAAACTAGTGTTCTAGATCTCTTAATGTGACATGAGAATGGAGAAGTGACACTATAGATACAGGAACAAACTGCTGTGGTGGTGTGGTCTGTGTTAGCGTTCTGAAAACTAGTGTTCTAGATCTCTTAATGTGCCATCGGAAGGCATAAGTGACAATATAGATACAGGAACATCCTGCTGTGGTGGTGTGCTCTTTGTTAATGTTCTGAAAACTAGTGTTCTGGATCTCTTAATGTGCCATGAGAATGCAGAAGTGACACTATACATACAGGAATAGTCTGCTGTGGTGGTGGGCTCTGTGTTAGCGTTCTGAAAACTAATGTTCTGGATCTCTTATTGTGCCATGAGAATACCGAAGTGGCTCGATAGATACAGGAACATCCTGCTGTGGTGGTGTGGTCTGTGTTATCGTTCTGAAAACTAGTGTTCTGGATCTCTTAATGTGCCATAAGAATACAGAAGTGGCACTATAGATACAGGAACATCCTGCTGTGGTTGTGTGCTCTGTGCTAGCGTTCTGAAAATTAGTGTTCTAGATCTCTTAATGTGCCATGAGAATGCAGAAGTGACAATATAGATACAGGAACAACCTGCTGTGGTGGTGTGGTCTGTGTTAGCGTTCTGAAAACTAGTGTTCTA
Organism: Chaetoderma sp. LZ-2023a; assembly: GCA_034401795.1. NCBI lineage: Eukaryota > Metazoa > Mollusca > Caudofoveata > Chaetodermatida > Chaetodermatidae > Chaetoderma > Chaetoderma sp. LZ-2023a. Next base: position 2,083,364 of record CM067362.1, read on the forward strand.
GATCTCTTAATGTGACATGAGAATGCAGAAGTGGCACTATAGATACAGCAACAGCCTGCTGTGGTGGTGTGGTCTGTGTTAACGTTCTGAAAACTAGTGTTCGGGATCTCTCAATGTGCCATGAGAATGCAGAAGTGACACTATAGATACAGGAATAGTCTGCTGTGGTGGTGGGCTCTGTGTTAGCGTTCTGAAAACTAGTGTTCTGGATCTCTTAATGTGACATGAGAATGCAGAAGTGGCACTATAGATACAGGAATAGCCTGCTGTGGTGGTGTGGTCTGTGTTAGCGTTCTGAAAACTAGTGTTCTAGATCTCTTAATGTGCCATGAGAATGCAGAAGTGGCACTATAGATACAGGAACAGCTTGCTGTGGTGGTGTGCTCTGTGTTAACGTTCTGAAAACTAGTGTTCTCGATCTCTTAATGTGCCATAAGAATGCAGAAGTGGCAGTATAGATACAGGAACAGCCTGCTGTGGTGGTGTGCTCTGTGTTAGCGTTCTGAAAACTAGTGTTCTCGCTCTCTTAATGTGCCACGAGAATGCAGAAGTGGCAGTATAGATACAGGAACAGCCTGCTGTGGTGGTGTGCTCTGTGTTAGCGTTCTGAAACCTAGTGTTCTAGATCTCTTAATGTGCCATGAGAATGCAGAAGTGACACTATAGATACAGGAACAGTATGCTGTGGTGGTGGGCTCTGTGTTAGCGTTCTGAAAACTAATGTTATGGATCTCTTAACGTGCCATGAGAATACCGAAGTGGCACTATAGATACAGGAACATCCTGCTGTGGTGGTGTGGTCTGTGTTTAGCGTTCTGAAAACTAGTGTTCTGGATCTCTTAATGTGACATGAGAATGCAGAAGTGGCATTATAAATACAGGAACAGCCTGCTGTGGTGGTGTGGTCTGTGTTAGCGTTCTGAAAACTAGTGTTCTAGATCTCTTAATGTGCCATGAGAATGCAGAAGTGACAATATAGATACAGGAGCAGCATGCTGTGGTGGTGTGCTCTGTGTTAGCGTTCTGAAAGCTAGTGTTCTGGATCTGTTAATGTGCCATGAGAATGCAGAAGTGACACTATAGATACAGGAACAGTATGCTGTGGTGGTGGGCTCTGTGTTAGTGTTCTGAAAACTAATGTTATGGATCTTTTAACGTGCCATTAGAATACCGAAGTGGCACTATAGATACAGGAACATCCTGCTGTGGTGGTGTGGTCTGTGTTAGCGTTCTGAAAATTAGTGTTCTGGATCTCTTAATGTGACATGAGAATGGAGAAGTGGCATTATAGATACAGCACCAGACTGCTGTGGTGGTGTGGTCTGTGTTAACGTTCTGAAAACTTGTGTTCGGGATCTCTCAATGTGCCATGAGAATGCAGAAGTGGCAGTATAGATACAGGAACAGTCTGTTGTGGTGGTGTGCTCTGTGTTATTGTTCTGAAAACTAGTGTTCTGGATCTCTTAATGTGACATGAGAATGGAGAAGTGACACTATAGATACAGGAACAACCTGCTGTGGTGGTGTGGTCTGTGTTAGCGTTCTGAAAACTAGTGTTCTCGATCTCTTAATGTGCCATAAGAATGCAGAAGTAGCAGTATAGATACAGGAACAGCCTGCTGTGGTGGTGTGCTCTGTGTTAGCGTTCTGAAAACTAGTGTTCTCGCTCTCTTAATGTGCCATGAGAATGCAGAAGTGGCAGTATAGATACAGGAATAGTCTGCTGTGGTGGTGGGCTCTGTGTTAGCGTTCTGAAAACTAATGTTATGGATCTCTTATTGTGCCATGAGAATACAGAAGTGGCACTATAGATACAGGAACATCCTGCTGTGGTGGTGTGGTCTGTGTTAGCGTTCTGAATACAAGTGTTCTAGATCTCTTAATGTGACATGAGAATGGAGAAGTGGCACTATAGATACAGGAACAGTCTGCTGTGGTGGTGGGCTCTGTGTTAGCGTTCTGAAAACTAATGTTATGGATCTCTTAATGTGCCATAAGAATGCAGAAGTGGCAGTATAGATACAGGAACAGCCTGCTGTGGTCGTGTGCTCTGTGTTAGCGTTCTGAAAACTAGTGTTCTCGCTCTCTTAATGTGCCACGAGAATGCAGAAGTGGCAGTATAGATACAGGAACAGCCTGCTGTGGTGGTGTGCTCTGTGTTAGCGTTCTGAAACCTAGTGTTCTAGATCTCTTAATGTGCCATGAGAATGCAGAAGTGACACTATAGATACAGGAACAGTATGCTGTGGTGGTGGGCTCTGTGTTATCGTTCTGAAAACTAATGTTATGGATCTCTTAACGTGCCATGAGAATACCGAAGTGGCACTATAGATACAGGAACATCCTGCTGTGGTGGTCTGGTCTGTGTTTAGCGTTCTGAAAACAAGTGTTATGGATCTCTTAATGTGACATGAGAATGCAGAAGTGGCACTATAAATACAGGAACAGCCTGCTGTGGTGGTGTGGTCTGTGTTAGCGTTCTGAAAACTAGTGTTCTAGATCTCTTAATGTGCCATGAGAATGCAGAAGTGACAATATAGATACAGGAGCAGCATGCTGTGGTGGTGTGCTCTGTGTTAGCGTTCTGAAAGCTAGTGTTCTGGATCTGTTAATGTGCCATGAGAATGCAGAAGTGACACTATAGATACAGGAACAGTATGCTGTGGTGGTGGGCTCTGTGTTAGCGTTCTGAAAACTAATGTTATGGATCTCTTGACGTGCCATGAGAATACCGAAGTGGCACTATAGATACAGGAACATCCTGCTGTGGTGGTGTGGTCTGTGTTAGCGTTCTGAAAATTAGTGTTCTAGATCTCTTAATGTGCCATGAGAATGCAGAAGTGACAATATAGATACAGGAACAGCCTGCTGTGGTGGTGTGCTCTGTGTTTAGCGTTCTGAAAACTAGTGTTCTGGATCTCTTAATGTGACATGAGAATGGAGAAGTGGCACTATAGATACAGCAACAGCCTGCTGTGGTGGTGTGGTCTGTGTTAACGTTCTGAAAACTAGTGTTCGGGATCTCTCAATGTGCCATGAGAATGCAGAAGTGGCAGTATAGATACAGGAACAGTCTGTTGTGGTGGTGTGCTCTGTGTTATTGTTCTGAACACTAGTGTTCTGGATCTCTTAATGTGACATGAGAATGGAGAAGTGACACTATAGATACAGGAACAACCTGCTGTGGTGGTGTGGTCTGTGTTAGCGTTCTGAAAACTAGTGTTCTAGATCTCTGAATGTGCCATGAGAATACCGAAGTGGCACTATAGATACAGGAACATCCTGCTGTGGTGGTGTGCTCTGTGTTAACGTTCTGAAAACTAGTGTTCTCGATCTCTTAATGTGCCATAAGAATGCAGAAGTGGCAGTATGGATACAGGAACAGCCTGCTGTGGTGGTGTGCTCTGTGTTAGCGTTCTGAAAACTAGTGTTCTCGCTCTCTTAATGTGCCATGAGAATGCAGAAGTGGCAGTATAGATACAGGAACAGCCTGCTGTGGTGGTGTGCTCTGTGTTAGCGTTCTGAAACCTAGTGTTCTAGATCTCTTAATATGCCATGAGAATGCAGAAGTGACACTATAGATACAGGAATAGTCTGCTGTGGTGGTGGGCTCTGTGTTAGCGTTCTGAAAACTAATGTTATGGATCTCTTAATGTGCCAAGAGAATACAGAAGTGGCACTATAGATACAGGAACATCCTGCTGTGGTGGTGTGGTCTGTGTTAGCGTTCTGAAAACTAGTGTTCTGGATCTCTTAATGTGTCATGAGAATGCAGAAGTGACACTATAGATACAGGAATAGTCTGCTGTGGTGGTGGGCTCTGCGTTAGCGTTCTGAAAACTAATGTTCTGGATCTCTTAATGTGCCATGAGAATGCAGAAGTGGGAGTATAGATACAGGAACAGCCTGCTGTGGTGGTGTGCTCTGTGTTAGCGTTCTGAAAACTAGTGTTCTGGATCTCTTAATGTGCCATGAGAATGCAGAATTGACAATACAGATACAGGAACAACGTGCAGGGGTGGTGTGCTCTGTGTTAGCGTTCTGAAAACTAGTGTTCTGGATCTCTCACTGTGCCATGAGAATGCAGAAGTGACAATATAGATACAGGAACAACCTGCAGTGGTGGTGGGCTCTGTGTTAGCATTCTGAAAACTAGTGTTCTGGATCTCTCAATGTGCCATGAGAATGCAGACGTGACAATATAGATACAGGAACAACTTGCTGTGGTGGTGTGCTCTGTGTTAGCGTTCTGAAAACTAGTGTTCTGGATCTGTTAACGTGCCATGAGAATGCAGAAGTGACACTATAGATACAGGAACAACGTGCAGTGGTGGTGGGCTCTGTGTTAGCATTCTGAAAACTAGTGTTCTGGATCTCTCATTGTGCCATGAGAATGCAGAAGTGACAATATAGATACAGGAACAACTTGCTGTGGTGGTGTGCTCTGTGTTAGCGTTCTGAAAACTAGTGTTCTAGATCTCTTAATGTGCCATCAGGATGCAGAAGTGACAATATAGATACAGGAACATCCTGCTGTGGTGGTGCGCTCTTTGGTAATGTTCTGAAAACTAATGTTATGGATCTCTTAATGTGCCATGAGAATACAGAAGTGGCACTATAGATACAGGAACATCCTGCTGTGGTGGTGTGCTCTGTGTTAGCATTCTGAAAACTAGTGTTCTGGATCTCTCAATGTGCCATGAGAATGCAGAAGTGACACTATAGATACAGGAATAGTCTGCTGTGGTGGTGGGCTCTGTGTTAGCGTTCTGAAAACTAATGTTCTGGATCTCTTAATGTGCCATGAGAATGCAGAAGTGGGAGTATAGATACAGGAACAGCCTGCTGTGGTGGTGTGCTCTGTGTTAGCGTTCTGAAAACTAGTGTTCTGGATCTCTTAATGTGCCATGAGAATGCAGAATTGACAATACAGATACAGGAATAACGTGCAGGGGTGGTGTGCTCTGTGTTAGCGTTCTGAAAACTAGTGTTCTGGATCTCTCACTGTGCCATGAGAATGCAGAAGTGACAATATAGATACAGGAACAACCTGCAGTGGTGGTGGGCTCTGTGTTAGCATTCTGAAAACTAGTGTTCTGGATCTCTCAATGTGCCATGAGAATGCAGACGTGACAATATAGATACAGGAACAACTTGCTGTGGTGGTGTGCTCTGTGTTAGCGTTCTGAAAACTAGTGTTCTGGATCTGTTAACGTGCCATGAGAATGCAGAAGTGACACTATAGATACAGGAACAACGTGCAGTGGTGGTGGGCTCTGTGTTAGCATTCTGAAAACTAGTGTTCTGGATCTCTCATTGTGCCATGAGAATGCAGAAGTGACAATATAGATACAGGAACAACTTGCTGTGGTGGTGTGCTCTGTGTTAGCGTTCTGAAAACTAGTGTTCTAGATCTCTTAATGTGCCATCAGGATGCAGAAGTGACAATATAGATACAGGAACATCCTGCTGTAGTGGTGCGCTCTTTGGTAATGTTCTGAAAACTAATGTTATGGATCTCTTAATGTGCCATGAGAATACAGAAGTGGCACTATAGATACAGGAACATCCTGCTGTGGTGGTGTGCTCTGTGTTAGCATTCTGAAAACTAGTGTTCTGGATCTCTCAATGTGCCATGAGAATGCAGAAGTGACACTATAGATACAGGAACAACGTGCAGTGTTGGTGGGCTCTGTGTTAGCGTTCTGAAAACTAATGTTATGGATCTCTTATTGTGCCATGGTTATACAGAAGTGGCACTATAGATACAGGAACATCCTGCTGTGGTGGTGTGGTCTGTGTTAGCGTTCTGAAACCTAGTGTTCTAGATCTCTTAATGTGACATGAGAATGGAGAAGTGACACTATAGATACAGGAACAACCTGCTGTGGTGGTGTGGTCTGTGTTAGCGTTCTGAAAACTAGTGTTCTAGATCTCTTAATGTACCATCAGAGTGCAGAAGTGACAATATAGATACAGGAACATCCTGCTGTGGTGGTGTGCTCTTTGTTAATGTTCTGAAGACTAGTGTTCTGGATCTCTTAATGTGCCATGAGAATGCAGAAGTGACACTATAGATACAGGAATAGTCTGCTGTGGTGGTGGGCTCTGTGTTAGCGTTCTGAAAACTAATGTTCTGGATCTCTTATTGTGCCATGAGAATACCGAAGTGGCACTATAGATACAGGAACAGTCTGCTGTGGTGGTGGGCTCTGTGTTAGCGTTCTGAAAACTAGTGTTCTGGATCTCTTAATGTGCCATGAGAATGCAGAAGTGACACTATAGATACAGGAATAGTCTGCTGTGGTGGTGGGCTCTGTGTTAGCGTTCTGAAAACTAATGTTCTGGATCTCTTATTGTGCCATGAGAATACCGAAGTGGCACTATAGATACAGGAACAGTCTGCTGTGGTGGTGGGCTCTGTGTTAGCGTTCTGAAAACTAATGTTCTGGATCTCTTAATGTGCCATGAGAATGCAGAAGTGGGAGTATAGATACAGGAACAGCCTGCTGTGGTGGTGTGCTCTGTGTTAGCGTTCTGAAAACTAGTGTTCTGGATCTCTTAATGTGCCATCAGGATGCAGAAGTGACAATATAGATACAGGAACATCCTGCTGTGGTGGTGCGCTCTTTGGTAATGTACTGAAAACTAATGTTATGGATCTCTTAATGTGCCATGAGAATACAGAAGTGGCACTATAGATACAGGAACATCCTGCTGTGGTGGTGTGCTCTGTGTTAGCATTCTGAAAACTAGTGTTCTGGATCTCTTAATGTGCCATGAGAATGCAGAAGTGACAATATAGATACAGGAACAATGTGCAGTGGTGGTGTGCTCTGTGTTAGCGTTCTGAAAACTAGTGTTCTGGATCTCTCAATGTGCCATGAGAATGCAGACGTGACAATATAGATACAGGAACAACTTGCTGTGGTGGTGTGCTCTGTGTTAGCGTTCTGAAAACTAGTGTTCTGGATCTGTTAACGTGCCATGAGAATGCAGAAGTGACACTATAGATACAGGAACAACGTGCAGTGGTGGTGGGCTCTGTGTTAGCATTCTGAAAACTAGTGTTCTGGATCTCTCATTGTGCCATGAGAATGCAGAAGTGACAATATAGATACAGGAACAACTTGCTGTGGTGGTGTGCTCTGTGTTAGCGTTCTGAAAACTAGTGTTCTAGATCTCTTAATGTGCCATCAGGATGCAGAAGTGACAATATAGATACAGGAACATCCTGCTGTAGTGGTGCGCTCTTTGGTAATGTTCTGAAAACTAATGTTATGGATCTCTTAATGTGCCATGAGAATACAGAAGTGGCACTATAGATACAGGAACATCCTGCTGTGGTGGTGTGCTCTGTGTTAGCATTCTGAAAACTAGTGTTCTGGATCTCTCAATGTGCCATGAGAATGCAGAAGTGACACTATAGATACAGGAACAACGTGCAGTGTTGGTGGGCTCTGTGTTAGCGTTCTGAAAACTAATGTTATGGATCTCTTATTGTGCCATGGTTATACAGAAGTGGCACTATAGATACAGGAACATCCTGCTGTGGTGGTGTGGTCTGTGTTAGCGTTCTGAAACCTAGTGTTCTAGATCTCTTAATGTGACATGAGAATGGAGAAGTGACACTATAGATACAGGAACAACCTGCTGTGGTGGTGTGGTCTGTGTTAGCGTTCTGAAAACTAGTGTTCTAGATCTCTTAATGTACCATCAGAGTGCAGAAGTGACAATATAGATACAGGAACATCCTGCTGTGGTGGTGTGCTCTTTGTTAATGTTCTGAAGACTAGTGTTCTGGATCTCTTAATGTGCCATGAGAATGCAGAAGTGACACTATAGATACAGGAATAGTCTGCTGTGGTGGTGGGCTCTGTGTTAGCGTTCTGAAAACTAATGTTCTGGATCTCTTATTGTGCCATGAGAATACCGAAGTGGCACTATAGATACAGGAACAGTCTGCTGTGGTGGTGGGCTCTGTGTTAGCGTTCTGAAAACTAGTGTTCTGGATCTCTTAATGTGCCATGAGAATGCAGAAGTGACACTATAGATACAGGAATAGTCTGCTGTGGTGGTGGGCTCTGTGTTAGCGTTCTGAAAACTAATGTTCTGGATCTCTTATTGTGCCATGAGAATACCGAAGTGGCACTATAGATACAGGAACAGTCTGCTGTGGTGGTGGGCTCTGTGTTAGCGTTCTGAAAACTAATGTTCTGGATCTCTTAATGTGCCATGAGAATGCAGAAGTGGGAGTATAGATACAGGAACAGCCTGCTGTGGTGGTGTGCTCTGTGTTAGCGTTCTGAAAACTAGTGTTCTGGATCTCTTAATGTGCCATCAGGATGCAGAAGTGACAATATAGATACAGGAACATCCTGCTGTGGTGGTGCGCTCTTTGGTAATGTACTGAAAACTAATGTTATGGATCTCTTAATGTGCCATGAGAATACAGAAGTGGCACTATAGATACAGGAACATCCTGCTGTGGTGGTGTGCTCTGTGTTAGCATTCTGAAAACTAGTGTTCTGGATCTCTCAATGTGCCATGAGAATGCAGAAGTGACACTATAGATACAGGAACAACGTGCAGTGTTGGTGGGCTCTGTGTTAGCGTTCTGAAAACTAATGTTATGGATCTCTTAATGTGCCATGAGAATACAGAAGTGACACTATAGATACAGGAACAACTTGCTGTGGTGCTGTGCTCTGTGTTAGCGTTCTGAAAACTAGTGTTCTGGATCTGCTAATATGCCATGAGAATGCAGAAGTGGCACTATAGATACAGGAACATCCTGCTGTGGTGGTGTGGTCCGTGTTAGCGTTCTGAAAACTAGTGTTCTAGATCTCTTAATGTGACATGAGAATGGAGAAGTGGCACTATAGATACAGGAACAGTCTGCTGTGGTGGTGGGCTCTGTGTTAGCGTTCTGAAAACTAATGTTATGGATCTCTTAATGTGCCATGAGAATACAGAAGTGGCACTATAGATACAGGAACATCCTGCTGTGGTGGTGTGGTCTGTGTTAGCGTTCTGAAAACTAGTGTTCTGGATCTCTTAATGTGCCATCAGAATGCAAAAGTGACACTATAGATACAGGAATAGTCTGCTGTGGTGGTGGGCTCTGTGTTAGCGTTCTGAAAACTAATGTTCTGGATCTCTTATTGTGCCATGAGAATACAGAAGTGGCACTATAGATACAGGAACACCCTGCTGAGGTGGTGTGGTCTGTGTTAGCGTTCTGAAAACTAGTGTTCTAGATCTCTTAATGTGCCATGAGAATGCAGAAGTGGCAGTATAGATACAGGAACAGACTGCTGTGGTGGTGTGCTCTGTGTTAACTTTCTGAAAACTAGTGTTCTGGATCACTCAATGTGCCATGAGAATACAGAAGTGGCACTATAGATACAGGAACATCCTGCTGTGGTGGTGTGGTCTGTGTTAGCGTTCTGAAAACTAGTGTTCTGGATCTCTTAATGTGCCATCAGAATGCAGAAGTGACACTATAGATACAGGAATAGTCTGCTGTGGTGGTGTGCTCTGTGTTAGCATTATGAAAACTAGTGTTCTGGATCTCTCAATGTGCCATGAGAATGCAGAAGTGACAATATAGATACAGGAACAACTTGCTGTGGTGCTGTGCTCTGTGTTAGCGTTGTGAAAACTAGTGTTCTAGATCTCTTAATGTGCCATCAGGATGCAGAAGTGACAATATAGATACAGGAACATCCTGCTGTGGTGGTGTGCTCTTTGTTAATGTTCTGAAAACTAATGTTATGGATCTCTTTATGTGCCATGAGAATACAGAAGTGGCACTATAGATACAGGAACATCCTGCTGTGGTGGTGTGCTCTGTGTTAGCATTCTGAAAACTAGCGTTCTGGATCTCTCAATGTGCCATGAGAATGCAGAAGTGACAATATAGATACAGGAACAACTTGCTGTGGTGGTGTGCTCTGTGTTAGCGTTCTGAAAACTAGTGTTCTAGATCTCTTAATGTGCCATCAGGATGCAGAAGTGACAATATAGATACAGGAACATCCTGCTGTGGTGGTGCGCTCTTTGTTAATGTTCTGAAAACTAATGTTATGGATCTCTTAATGTACCATGAGAATACAGAAGTGGCACTATAGATACAGGAACATCCTGCTGTGGTGGTGTGCTCTGTGTTAGCATTCTGAAAACTAGTGTTCTGGATTTCTCAATGTGCCATGAGAATGCAGAAGTGACAATATAGATACAGGAACAACGTGCAGTGGTGGTGGGCTCTGTGTTAGCGTTCTGAAAACTAATGTTATGGATCTCTTAATGAGCCATGGTTATACAGAAGTGGCACTATAGATACAGGAACATCCTGGCGTGGTGGTGTGGTCTGTGTTAGCGTTCTGAAAACTAATGTTCTAGATCTCTTAATTTGACATGAGAATGGAGAAGTGACACTATAGATACAGGAACAACCTGCTGTGGTGTTGTGGTCTGTGTTAGCGTTCTGAAAACTAGTGTTCTAGATCTCTTAATGTGCCATCAGAATGCAGAAGTGACAATATAGATACAGGAACATCCTGCTGTGGTGGTGGGCTCTGTGTTAGCGTTCTGAAAACTAATGTTCTAGATCTCTTAATGTGCCATGAGAATGCAGAAGTGACAATATAGATACAGGAACAGCCTGCTGTGGTGGTGTGCCCTGTGTTTAGCGTTCTGAAAACTAGTGTTCTGGATCTCTCAATGTGCCATGAGAATGCAGAAGTGGCAGTATAGATACAGGAACAGTCTGTTGTGGTGGTGTGCTCTGTGTTAATGTTCTGAAAACTAGTGTTCTGGATCTCTTAATGTGACATGAGAATGGAGAAGTGACACTATAGGAACAGTAACAGTCTGCTGTGGTGGTGTGCTCTGTGTTAGCGTTCTGAAAACTAGTGTTCTAGATCTCTTAATGTGCCATCAGAATGCAGAAGTGACAATATAGATACAGGAACATCCTGCTGTGGTGGTGTGCTCTTTGTTAATGTTCTGAAAACTAGTGTTCTCGCTCTCTTAATGTGCCATGAGAATGCAGAAGTGGCAGTATAGATACAGGAACAGCCTGCTGTGGTGGTGTGCTCTGTGTTAGCGTTCTGAAAACTAGTGTTCTAGATCTCTTAATGTGCCATGAGAATGCAGAAGTGACACTATAGATACAGGAATAATCTGCTGTGGTGGTGGGCTCTGTATTAGCGTTCTGAAAACTAATGTTATGGATCTCTTATTGTGCCATGAGAATACAGAAGTGGCACTATAGATACAGGAACTTCCTGCTGTGGTGGTGTGGTCTGTGTTAGCGTTCTGAAAACTAGTGTTCTAGATCTCTTAATGTGACATGAGAATGGAGAAGTGACACTATAGATACAGGAACATCCTGCTGTGGTGGTGTGCTCTTTGTTAATGTTCTGAAAACTAGTGTTCTGGATCTCTTAATGTGCCATGAGAATGCAGAAGTGACACTATAGATACAGGAATAGTCTGCTGTGGTGGTGGGCTCTGTGTTAGCGTTCTGAAAACTAATGTTCTGGATCTCTTATTGTGCCATGAGAATACCGAAGTGGCACTATAGATACAGGAACATCCTGCTGTGGTGGTGTGGTCTGTGTTAGCGTTCTGAAAACTAGTGTTCTGGATCTGTTAATGTGCCATGAGAATGCAGAAGTGACACTATAGATACAGGAACAGTCTGCTGTGGTGGTGTGGTCTGTGTTAGCGTTCTGAAAACTAGTGTTCTGGATCTCTTAATGTGCCATGAGAATACAGAAGTGGCACTATAGATACAGGAACATCGTGCTGTGGTTGTGTGCTCTGTGTTAGCGTTCTGAAAATTAGTGTTCTAGATCTCTTAATGTGCCATGAGAATGCAGAAGTGACAATATAGATACAGGAACAGCCTGCTGTGGTGGTGTGCCCTGTGTTTAGCGTTCTGAAAACTAATGTTCTGGATCTCTTAATGTGACATGAGAATGCAGAAGTGGCACTATAGATACAGCAACAGCCTGCTGTGGTGGTGTGGTCTGTGTTAACGTTCTGAAAACTAGTGTTTGGGATCTCTGAATGTGCCATGAGAATGCAGAAGTGGCAGTACAGATACAGGAACAGTCTGTTGTGGTGGTGTGCTCTGTGTTAACGTTCTGGAAACTAGTGTTCTCGATCTCTTAATGTGCCATAAGAATGCAGAAGTGGCAGTATATATACAGGAACAGCCTGCTGTGGTGGTGTGCTCTGTGTTAGCGTTCTGAAAACTAGTGTTCTCGCTCTCTTAATGTGCCATGAGAATGCAGAAGTGGCAGTATAGATACAGGAACAGCCTGCTGTGGTGGTGTGCTCTGTGTTAGCGTTCTGAAAACTAGTGTTCTAGATCTCTTAATGTGACATGAGAATGGAGAAGTGACACTATAGATACAGGAACAACCTGCTGTGGTGGTGTGGTCTGTGTTAACGTTGTGAAAACTAGTGTTCTAGATCTCTTAATGTGCCATCGGAAGGCATAAGTGACAATATAGATACAGGAACATCCTGCTGTTGTGGTGTGCTCTTTGTTAATGTTCTGAAAACTAGTGTTCTGGATCTCTTAATGTGCCATGAGAATGCAGAAGTGACACTATACATACAGGAATAGTCTGCTGTGGTGGTGGGCTCTGTGTTGTCGTTCTGAAAACTAATGTTATGGATCTCTTATTGTGCCATGAGAATACAGAAGTGGCACTATAGATACAGGAACATCCTGCTGTGGTGGTGTGGTCTGTGTTAGCGTTCTGAAAACTAGTGTTCTAGATCTCTTAATGTGACATGAGAATGGAGAAGTGACACTATAGATACAGGAACAACCTGCTGTGGTGGTGTGGTCTGTGTTAGCGTTCTGAAAACTAGTGTTCTAGATCTCTTAATGTGCCATCAGAATGCAGAAGTGACAATATAGATACAGGAACATCCTGCTGTGGTGGTGTGCTCTTTGTTAATGTTCTGAAAACTAGTGTTCTCGCTCTCTTAATGTGCCATGAGAATGCAGAAGTGGCAGTATAGATACAGGAACAGCCTGCTGTGGTGGTGTGCTCTGTGTTAGCGTTCTGAAAACTAGTGTTCTAGATCTCTTAATGTGCCATGAGAATGCAGAAGTGACACTATAGATACAGGAATAATCTGCTGTGGTGGTGGGCTCTGTATTAGCGTTCTGAAAACTAATGTTATGGATCTCTTATTGTGCCATGAGAATACAGAAGTGGCACTATAGATACAGGAACTTCCTGCTGTGGTGGTGTGGTCTGTGTTAGCGTTCTGAAAACTAGTGTTCTAGATCTCTTAATGTGACATGAGAATGGAGAAGTGACACTATAGATACAGGAACATCCTGCTGTGGTGGTGTGCTCTTTGTTAATGTTCTGAAAACTAGTGTTCTGGATCTCTTAATGTGCCATGAGAATGCAGAAGTGACACTATAGATACAGGAATAGTCTGCTGTGGTGGTGGGCTCTGTGTTAGCGTTCTGAAAACTAATGTTCTGGATCTCTTATTGTGCCATGAGAATACCGAAGTGGCACTATAGATACAGGAACATCCTGCTGTGGTGGTGTGGTCTGTGTTAGCGTTCTGAAAACTAGTGTTCTGGATCTGTTAATGTGCCATGAGAATGCAGAAGTGACACTATAGATACAGGAACAGTCTGCTGTGGTGGTGTGGTCTGTGTTAGCGTTCTGAAAACTAGTGTTCTGGATCTCTTAATGTGCCATGAGAATACAGAAGTGGCACTATAGATACAGGAACATCGTGCTGTGGTTGTGTGCTCTGTGTTAGCGTTCTGAAAATTAGTGTTCTAGATCTCTTAATGTGCCATGAGAATGCAGAAGTGACAATATAGATACAGGAACAGCCTGCTGTGGTGGTGTGCCCTGTGTTTAGCGTTCTGAAAACTAATGTTCTGGATCTCTTAATGTGACATGAGAATGCAGAAGTGGCACTATAGATACAGCAACAGCCTGCTGTGGTGGTGTGGTCTGTGTTAACGTTCTGAAAACTAGTGTTTGGGATCTCTGAATGTGCCATGAGAATGCAGAAGTGGCAGTACAGATACAGGAACAGTCTGTTGTGGTGGTGTGCTCTGTGTTAACGTTCTGGAAACTAGTGTTCTCGATCTCTTAATGTGCCATAAGAATGCAGAAGTGGCAGTATATATACAGGAACAGCCTGCTGTGGTGGTGTGCTCTGTGTTAGCGTTCTGAAAACTAGTGTTCTCGCTCTCTTAATGTGCCATGAGAATGCAGAAGTGGCAGTATAGATACAGGAACAGCCTGCTGTGGTGGTGTGCTCTGTGTTAGCGTTCTGAAAACTAGTGTTCTAGATCTCTTAATGTGACATGAGAATGGAGAAGTGACACTATAGATACAGGAACAACCTGCTGTGGTGGTGTGGTCTGTGTTAACGTTGTGAAAACTAGTGTTCTAGATCTCTTAATGTGCCATCGGAAGGCATAAGTGACAATATAGATACAGGAACATCCTGCTGTTGTGGTGTGCTCTTTGTTAATGTTCTGAAAACTAGTGTTCTGGATCTCTTAATGTGCCATGAGAATGCAGAAGTGACACTATACATACAGGAATAGTCTGCTGTGGTGGTGGGCTCTGTGTTGTCGTTCTGAAAACTAATGTTATGGATCTCTTATTGTGCCATGAGAATACAGAAGTGGCACTATAGATACAGGAACATCCTGCTGTGGTGGTGTGGTCTGTGTTAGCGTTCTGAAAACTAGTGTTCTAGATCTCTTAATGTGACATGAGAATGGAGAAGTGACACTATAGATACAGGAACAACCTGCTGTGGTGGTGTGGTCTGTGTTAGCGTTCTGAAAACTAGTGTTCTAGATCTCTTAATGTGCCATCGGAAGGCATAAGTGACAATATAGATACAGGAACATCCTGCTGTGGTGGTGTGCTCTTTGTTAATGTTCTGAAAACTAGTGTTCTGGATCTCTTAATGTGCCATGAGAATGCAGAAGTGACACTATACATACAGGAATAGTCTGCTGTGGTGGTGGGCTCTGTGTTAGCGTTCTGAAAACTAATGTTCTGGATCTCTTATTGTGCCATGAGAATACCGAAGTGGCACTATAGATACAGGAACATCCTGCTGTGGTGGTGTGGTCTGTGTTAGCGTTCTGAAAACTAGTGTTCTGGATCTGTTAATGTGCCATGAGAATGCAGAAGTGACACTATAGATACAGGAACAGCCTGCTGTGGTGGTGTGGTCTGTGTTAGCGTTCTGAAAACTAATGTTATGGATCTCTTAATGTGCCATGAGAATACAGAAGTGGCACTATAGATACAGGAACATCCTGCTGTGGTGGTGTGCTCTGTGTTAGCATTCTGAAAACTAGCGTTCTGGATCTCTTAATGTGCCATGAGAATGCAGAAGTGGCAGTATATATACAGGAACAGCCTGCTGTGGTGGTGTGCTCTGTGTTAGCGTTCTGAAAACTAGTGTTCTCGCTCTCTTAATGTGCCATGAGAATGCAGAAGTGGCAGTATAGATACAGGAACAGCCTGCTGTGGTGGTGTGCTCTGTGTTAGCGTTCTGAAAACTAGTGTTCTAGATCTCTTAATGTGCCATGAGAATCCAGAAGTGACACTATAGATACAGAAATAGTCTGCTGTGGTGGTGGGCTCTGTGTTGTCGTTCTGAAAACTAATGTTATGGATCTCTTATTGTGCCATGAGAATACAGAAGTGGCACTATAGATACAGGAACATCCTGCTGTGGTGGTGTGGTCTGTGTTAGCGTTCTGAAAACTAGTGTTCTAGATCTCTTAATGTGACATGAGAATGGAGAAGTGACACTATAGATACAGGAACAACCTGCTGTGGTGGTGTGGTCTGTGTTAGCGTTCTGAAAACTAGTGTTCTAGATCTCTTAATGTGCCATCGGAAGGCATAAGTGACAATATAGATACAGGAACATCCTGCTGTGGTGGTGTGCTCTTTGTTAATGTTCTGAAAACTAGTGTTCTGGATCTCTTAATGTGCCATGAGAATCCAGAAGTGACACTATACATACAGGAATAGTCTGCTGTGGTGGTGGGCTCTGTGTTAGCGTTCTGAAAACTAGTGTTCTGGATCTGTTAATGTGCCATGAGAATGCAGAAGTGACACTATAGATACAGGAACAGCCTGCTGTGGTGGTGTGGTCTGTGTTAGCGTTCTGAAAACTAATGTTATGGATCTCTTAATGTGCCATGAGAATACAGAAGTGGCACTATAGATACAGGAACATCCTGCCGTGGTGGTGTGCTCTGTGTTAGCATTCTGAAAACTAGCGTTCTGGATCTCTCAATGTGCCATGAGAATGCAGAAGTGACAATATAGATACAGGAACAACTTGCTGTGGTGGTGTGCTCTGTGTTAGCGTTCTGAAAACTAGTGTTCTAGATCTCTTAATGTGCCATCAGGATGCAGAAGTGACAATCTAGATACAGGAACATCCTGCTGTGGTGGTGCGCTCTTTGTTAATGTTCTGAAAACTGATGTTATGGATCTCTTAATGTGCCATGAGAATACAGAAGTGGCACTATAGATACAGGAACATCCTGCTGTGGTTGTGTGCTCTGTGTTAGCATTCTGAAAACTAGTGTTCTGGATTTCTCAATGTGCCATGAGAATGCAGAAGTGACAATATAGATACAGGAACAACGTGCAGTGGTGGTGGGCTCTGTGTTAGCGTTCTGAAAACTAATGTTATGGATCTCTTAATGAGCCATGGTTATACAGAAGTGGCACTATAGATACAGGCACATCCTGCTGTGGTGGTGTGGTCTGTGTTAGCGTTCTGAAAACTAATGTTCTAGATCTCTTAATTTGACATGAGAATGGAGAAGTGACACTATAGATACAGGAACAACCTGCTGTGGTGTTGTCGTCTGTGTTAGCGTTCTGAAAACTAGTGTTCTAGATCTCTTAATGTGCCATCAGAATGCAGAAGTGACAATATAGATACAGGAACATCCTGCTGTGGTGGTGGGCTCTGTGTTAGCGTTCTGAAAACTAATGTTATGGATCTCTTAATGTGCCATGAGAATACCGAAGTGGGACTATAGATACAGGAACATCCTGCTGTGGTGGTGTGCTCTGTGTTAGCGTTCTGAAAATTAGTGTTCTAGATCTCTTAATGTGCCATGAGAATGCAGAAGTGACAATATAGATACAGGAACAGCCTGCTGTGGTGGTGTGCCCTGTGTTTAGCGTTCTGAAAACTAGTGTTCTGGATCTCTCAATGTGCCATGAGAATGCAGAAGTGGCAGTATAGATACAGGAACAGTCTGTTGTGGTGGTGTGCTCTGTGTTAATGTTCTGAAAACTAGTGTTCTGGATCTCTTAATGTGACATGAGAATGGAGAAGTGACACTATAGAAACAGGAACAACCTGCTGTGGTGGTGTGGTCTGTGTTAGCGTTCTGAAAACTAGTGTTCTAGATCTCTTAATGTGCCATGAGAATGCAGAAGTGGCACTATAGATACAGAAACAGCTTGCTGTGGTGGTGTGCTCTGTGTTAACGTTCTGAAAACTAGTGTTCTCGATCTCTTAATGTGTCATGAGAATGCAGAAGTGGCAGTATAGATACAGTAACAGTCTGCTGTGGTGGTGTGCTCTGTGTTAGCGTTCTGAAAACTAGTGTTCTAGATCTCTTAATGTGCCACCAGAATGCAGAAGTGACAATATAGATACAGGAACATCCTGCTGTGGTGGTGTGCTCTTTGTTAATGTTCTGAAAACTAGTGTTCTCGCTCTCTTAATGTGCCATGAGAATGCAGAAGTGGCAGTATAGATACAGGAACAGCCTGCTGTGGTGGTGTGCTCTGTGTTAGCGTTCTGAAAACTAGTCTTCTAGATCTCTTAATGTGCCATGAGAATGCAGAAGTGACACTATAGATACAGGAATAATCTGCTGTGGTGGTGGGCTCTGTATTAGCGTTCTGAAAACTAATGTTATGGATCTCTTATTGTGCCATGAGAATACAGAAGTGGCACTATAGATACAGGAACATCGTGCTGTGGTTGTGTGCTCTGTGTTTGCGTTCTGAAAATTAGTGTTCTAGATCTCTTAATGTGCCATGAGAATGCAGAAGTGACAATATAGATACAGGAACAGCCTGCTGTGGTGGTGTGCCCTGTGTTTAGCGTTCTGAAAACTAGTGTTCTGGATCTCTTAATGTGACATGAGAATGCAGAAGTGGCACTATAGATACAGCAACAGCCTGCTGTGGTGGTGTGGTCTGTGTTAACGTTCTGAAAACTAGTGTTTGGGATCTCTGAATGTGCCATGAGAATGCAGAAGTGGCAGTACAGATACAGGAACAGTCTGTTGTGGTGGTGTGCTCTGTGTTAACGTTCTGGAAACTAGTGTTCTCGATCTCTTAATGTGCCATAAGAATGCAGAAGTGGCAGTATATATACAGGAACAGCCTGCTGTGGTGGTGTGCTCTGTGTTAGCGTTCTGAAAACTAGTGTTCTCGCTCTCTTAATGTGCCATGAGAATGCAGAAGTGGCAGTATAGATACAGGAACAGCCTGCTGTGGTGGTGTGCTCTGTGTTAGCGTTCTGAAAACTAGTGTTCTAGATCTCTTAATGTGCCATGAGAATCCAGAAGTGACACTATAGATACAGAAATAGTCTGCTGTGGTGGTGGGCTCTGTGTTGTCGTTCTGAAAACTAATGTTATGGATCTCTTATTGTGCCATGAGAATACAGAAGTGGCACTATAGATACAGGAACATCCTGCTGTGGTGGTGTGGTCTGTGTTAGCGTTCTGAAAACTAGTGTTCTAGATCTCTTAATGTGACATGAGAATGGAGAAGTGACACTATAGATACAGGAACAAACTGCTGTGGTGGTGTGGTCTGTGTTAGCGTTCTGAAAACTAGTGTTCTAGATCTCTTAATGTGCCATCGGAAGGCATAAGTGACAATATAGATACAGGAACATCCTGCTGTGGTGGTGTGCTCTTTGTTAATGTTCTGAAAACTAGTGTTCTGGATCTCTTAATGTGCCATGAGAATGCAGAAGTGACACTATACATACAGGAATAGTCTGCTGTGGTGGTGGGCTCTGTGTTAGCGTTCTGAAAACTAATGTTCTGGATCTCTTATTGTGCCATGAGAATACCGAAGTGGCTCGATAGATACAGGAACATCCTGCTGTGGTGGTGTGGTCTGTGTTATCGTTCTGAAAACTAGTGTTCTGGATCTCTTAATGTGCCATAAGAATACAGAAGTGGCACTATAGATACAGGAACATCCTGCTGTGGTTGTGTGCTCTGTGCTAGCGTTCTGAAAATTAGTGTTCTAGATCTCTTAATGTGCCATGAGAATGCAGAAGTGACAATATAGATACAGGAACAACCTGCTGTGGTGGTGTGGTCTGTGTTAGCGTTCTGAAAACTAGTGTTCTAGATCTCTTAATGTGACATGAGAATGCAGAAGTGGCACTATAGATACAGCAACAGCCTGCTGTGGTGGTGTGGTCTGTGTTAACGTTCTGAAAACTAGTGTTCGGGATCTCTCAATGTGCCATGAGAATGCAGAAGTGACACTATAGATACAGGAATAGTCTGCTGTGGTGGTGGGCTCTGTGTTAGCGTTCTGAAAACTAGTGTTCTGGATCTCTTAATGTGACATGAGAATGCAGAAGTGGCACTATAGATACAGGAATAGCCTGCTGTGGTGGTGTGGTCTGTGTTAGCGTTCTGAAAACTAGTGTTCTAGATCTCTTAATGTGCCATGAGAATGCAGAAGTGGCACTATAGATACAGGAACAGCTTGCTGTGGTGGTGTGCTCTGTGTTAACGTTCTGAAAACTAGTGTTCTCGATCTCTTAATGTGCCATGAGAATGCAGAAGTGGCAGTATAGATACAGTAACAGTCTCCTGTGGTGGTGTGCTCGGCGTTAGCGTTCTGAAAATTAGTGTTCTAGATCTCTTAATGTGCCATGAGTATGCAGAAGTGGCACTATAGATACAGGAACAGCTTGCTGTGGTGGTGTGCTCTGTATTAACGTTCTGAAAACTAGTGTTCTCGATCTCTTAATGTGCCATAAGAATGCAGAAGTGGCAGTATAGATACAGGAACAGCCTGCTGTGGTGGTGTGCTCTGTGTTAGCGTTCTGAAAACTAGTGTTCTCGCTCTCTTAATGTGCCACGAGAATGCAGAAGTGGCAGTATAGATACAGGAACAGCCTGCTGTGGTGGTGTGCTCTGTGTTAGCGTTCTGAAACCTAGTGTTCTAGATCTCTTAATGTGCCATGAGAATGCAGAAGTGACACTATAGATACAGGAACAGTATGCTGTGGTGGTGGGCTCTGTGTTAGCGTTCTGAAAACTAATGTTATGGATCTCTTAACGTGCCATGAGAATACCGAAGTGGCACTATAGATACAGGAACATCCTGCTGTGGTGGTGTGGTCTGTGTTTAGCGTTCTGAAAACTAGTGTTCTGGATCTCTTAATGTGACATGAGAATGCAGAAGTGGCATTATAAATACAGGAACAGCCTGCTGTGGTGGTGTGGTCTGTGTTAGCGTTCTGAAAACTAGTGTTCTAGATCTCTTAATGTGCCATGAGAATGCAGAAGTGACAATATAGATACAGGAGCAGCATGCTGTGGTGGTGTGCTCTGTGTTAGCGTTCTGAAAGCTAGTGTTCTGGATCTGTTAATGTGCCATGAGAATGCAGAAGTGACACTATAGATACAGGAACAGTATGCTGTGGTGGTGGGCTCTGTGTTAGTGTTCTGAAAACTAATGTTATGGATCTTTTAACGTGCCATTAGAATACCGAAGTGGCACTATAGATACAGGAACATCCTGCTGTGGTGGTGTGGTCTGTGTTAGCGTTCTGAAAATTAGTGTTCTGGATCTCTTAATGTGACATGAGAATGGAGAAGTGGCATTATAGATACAGCAACAGACTGCTGTGGTGGTGTGGTCTGTGTTAACGTTCTGAAAACTTGTGTTCGGGATCTCTCAATGTGCCATGAGAATGCAGAAGTGGCAGTATAGATACAGGAACAGTCTGTTGTGGTGGTGTGCTCTGTGTTATTGTTCTGAAAACTAGTGTTCTGGATCTCTTAATGTGACATGAGAATGGAGAAGTGACACTATAGATACAGGAACAACCTGCTGTGGTGGTGTGGTCTGTGTTAGCGTTCTGAAAACTAGTGTTCTCGATCTCTTAATGTGCCATAAGAATGCAGAAGTAGCAGTATAGATACAGGAACAGCCTGCTGTGGTGGTGTGCTCTGTGTTAGCGTTCTGAAAACTAGTGTTCTCGCTCTCTTAATGTGCCATGAGAATGCAGAAGTGGCAGTATAGATACAGGAATAGTCTGCTGTGGTGGTGGGCTCTGTGTTAGCGTTCTGAAAACTAATGTTATGGATCTCTTATTGTGCCATGAGAATACAGAAGTGGCACTATAGATACAGGAACATCCTGCTGTGGTGGTGTGGTCTGTGTTAGCGTTCTGAATACAAGTGTTCTAGATCTCTTAATGTGACATGAGAATGGAGAAGTGGCACTATAGATACAGGAACAGTCTGCTGTGGTGGTGGGCTCTGTGTTAGCGTTCTGAAAACTAATGTTATGGATCTCTTAATGTGCCATAAGAATGCAGAAGTGGCAGTATAGATACAGGAACAGCCTGCTGTGGTCGTGTGCTCTGTGTTAGCGTTCTGAAAACTAGTGTTCTCGCTCTCTTAATGTGCCACGAGAATGCAGAAGTGGCAGTATAGATACAGGAACAGCCTGCTGTGGTGGTGTGCTCTGTGTTAGCGTTCTGAAACCTAGTGTTCTAGATCTCTTAATGTGCCATGAGAATGCAGAAGTGACACTATAGATACAGGAACAGTATGCTGTGGTGGTGGGCTCTGTGTTATCGTTCTGAAAACTAATGTTATGGATCTCTTAACGTGCCATGAGAATACCGAAGTGGCACTATAGATACAGGAACATCCTGCTGTGGTGGTGTGGTCTGTGTTTAGCGTTCTGAAAACAAGTGTTATGGATCTCTTAATGTGACATGAGAATGCAGAAGTGGCACTATAAATACAGGAACAGCCTGCTGTGGTGGTGTGGTCTGTGTTAGCGTTCTGAAAACTAGTGTTCTAGATCTCTTAATGTGCCATGAGAATGCAGAAGTGACAATATAGATACAGGAGCAGCATGCTGTGGTGGTGTGCTCTGTGTTAGCGTTCTGAAAGCTAGTGTTCTGGATCTGTTAATGTGCCATGAGAATGCAGAAGTGACACTATAGATACAGGAACAGTATGCTGTGGTGGTGGGCTCTGTGTTAGCGTTCTGAAAACTAATGTTATGGATCTCTTAACGTGCCATGAGAATACCGAAGTGGCACTATAGATACAGGAACATCCTGCTGTGGTGGTGTGGTCTGTGTTAGCGTTCTGAAAATTAGTGTTCTAGATCTCTTAATGTGCCATGAGAATGCAGAAGTGACAATATAGATACAGGAACAGCCTGCTGTGGTGGTGTGCTCTGTGTTTAGCGTTCTGAAAACTAGTGTTCTGGATCTCTTAATGTGACATGAGAATGGAGAAGTGGCACTATAGATACAGCAACAGCCTGCTGTGGTGGTGTGGTCTGTGTTAACGTTCTGAAAACTAGTGTTCGGGATCTCTCAATGTGCCATGAGAATGCAGAAGTGGCAGTATAGATACAGGAACAGTCTGTTGTGGTGGTGTGCTCTGTGTTATTGTTCTGAACACTAGTGTTCTGGATCTCTTAATGTGACATGAGAATGGAGAAGTGACACTATAGATACAGGAACAACCTGCTGTGGTGGTGTGGTCTGTGTTAGCGTTCTGAAAACTAGTGTTCTAGATCTCTGAATGTGCCATGAGAATACCGAAGTGGCACTATAGATACAGGAACATCCTGCTGTGGTGGTGTGCTCTGTGTTAACGTTCTGAAAACTAGTGTTCTCGATCTCTTAATGTGCCATAAGAATGCAGAAGTGGCAGTATGGATACAGGAACAGCCTGCTGTGGTGGTGTGCTCTGTGTTAGCGTTCTGAAAACTAGTGTTCTCGCTCTCTTAATGTGCCATGAGAATGCAGAAGTGGCAGTATAGATACAGGAACAGCCTGCTGTGGTGGTGTGCTCTGTGTTAGCGTTCTGAAACCTAGTGTTCTAGATCTCTTAATATGCCATGAGAATGCAGAAGTGACACTATAGATACAGGAATAGTCTGCTGTGGTGGTGGGCTCTGTGTTAGCGTTCTGAAAACTAATGTTATGGATCTCTTAATGTGCCAAGAGAATACAGAAGTGGCACTATAGATACAGGAACATCCTGCTGTGGTGGTGTGGTCTGTGTTAGCGTTCTGAAAACTAGTGTTCTGGATCTCTTAATGTGTCATGAGAATGCAGAAGTGACACTATAGATACAGGAATAGTCTGCTGTGGTGGTGGGCTCTGCGTTAGCGTTCTGAAAACTAATGTTCTGGATCTCTTAATGTGCCATGAGAATGCAGAAGTGGGAGTATAGATACAGGAACAGCCTGCTGTGGTGGTGTGCTCTGTGTTAGCGTTCTGAAAACTAGTGTTCTGGATCTCTTAATGTGCCATGAGAATGCAGAATTGACAATACAGATACAGGAACAACGTGCAGGGGTGGTGTGCTCTGTGTTAGCGTTCTGAAAACTAGTGTTCTGGATCTCTCACTGTGCCATGAGAATGCAGAAGTGACAATATAGATACAGGAACAACCTGCAGTGGTGGTGGGCTCTGTGTTAGCATTCTGAAAACTAGTGTTCTGGATCTCTCAATGTGCCATGAGAATGCAGACGTGACAATATAGATACAGGAACAACTTGCTGTGGTGGTGTGCTCTGTGTTAGCGTTCTGAAAACTAGTGTTCTGGATCTGTTAACGTGCCATGAGAATGCAGAAGTGACACTATAGATACAGGAACAACGTGCAGTGGTGGTGGGCTCTGTGTTAGCATTCTGAAAACTAGTGTTCTGGATCTCTCATTGTGCCATGAGAATGCAGAAGTGACAATATAGATACAGGAACAACTTGCTGTGGTGGTGTGCTCTGTGTTAGCGTTCTGAAAACTAGTGTTCTAGATCTCTTAATGTGCCATCAGGATGCAGAAGTGACAATATAGATACAGGAACCTCCTGCTGTGGTGGTGCGCTCTTTGGTAATGTTCTGAAAACTAATGTTATGGATCTCTTAATGTGCCATGAGAATACAGAAGTGGCACTATAGATACAGGAACATCCTGCTGTGGTGGTGTGCTCTGTGTTAGCATTCTGAAAACTAGTGTTCTGGATCTCTCAATGTGCCATGAGAATGCAGAAGTGACACTATAGATACAGGAATAGTCTGCTGTGGTGGTGGGCTCTGTGTTAGCGTTCTGAAAACTAATGTTCTGGATCTCTTAATGTGCCATGAGAATGCAGAAGTGGGAGTATAGATACAGGAACAGCCTGCTGTGGTGGTGTGCTCTGTGTTAGCGTTCTGAAAACTAGTGTTCTGGATCTCTTAATGTGCCATGAGAATGCAGAATTGACAATACAGATACAGGAATAACGTGCAGGGGTGGTGTGCTCTGTGTTAGCGTTCTGAAAACTAGTGTTCTGGATCTCTCACTGTGCCATGAGAATGCAGAAGTGACAATATAGATACAGGAACAACCTGCAGTGGTGGTGGGCTCTGTGTTAGCATTCTGAAAACTAGTGTTCTGGATCTCTCAATGTGCCATGAGAATGCAGACGTGACAATATAGATACAGGAACAACTTGCTGTGGTGGTGTGCTCTGTGTTAGCGTTCTGAAAACTAGTGTTCTGGATCTGTTAACGTGCCATGAGAATGCAGAAGTGACACTATAGATACAGGAACAACGTGCAGTGGTGGTGGGCTCTGTGTTAGCATTCTGAAAACTAGTGTTCTGGATCTCTCATTGTGCCATGAGAATGCAGAAGTGACAATATAGATACAGGAACAACTTGCTGTGGTGGTGTGCTCTGTGTTAGCGTTCTGAAAACTAGTGTTCTAGATCTCTTAATGTGCCATCAGGATGCAGAAGTGACAATATAGATACAGGAACATCCTGCTGTAGTGGTGCGCTCTTTGGTAATGTTCTGAAAACTAATGTTATGGATCTCTTAATGTGCCATGAGAATACAGAAGTGGCACTATAGATACAGGAACATCCTGCTGTGGTGGTGTGCTCTGTGTTAGCATTCTGAAAACTAGTGTTCTGGATCTCTCAATGTGCCATGAGAATGCAGAAGTGACACTATAGATACAGGAACAACGTGCAGTGTTGGTGGGCTCTGTGTTAGCGTTCTGAAAACTAATGTTATGGATCTCTTATTGTGCCATGGTTATACAGAAGTGGCACTATAGATACAGGAACATCCTGCTGTGGTGGTGTGGTCTGTGTTAGCGTTCTGAAACCTAGTGTTCTAGATCTCTTAATGTGACATGAGAATGGAGAAGTGACACTATAGATACAGGAACAACCTGCTGTGGTGGTGTGGTCTGTGTTAGCGTTCTGAAAACTAGTGTTCTAGATCTCTTAATGTACCATCAGAGTGCAGAAGTGACAATATAGATACAGGAACATCCTGCTGTGGTGGTGTGCTCTTTGTTAATGTTCTGAAGACTAGTGTTCTGGATCTCTTAATGTGCCATGAGAATGCAGAAGTGACACTATAGATACAGGAATAGTCTGCTGTGGTGGTGGGCTCTGTGTTAGCGTTCTGAAAACTAATGTTCTGGATCTCTTATTGTGCCATGAGAATACCGAAGTGGCACTATAGATACAGGAACAGTCTGCTGTGGTGGTGGGCTCTGTGTTAGCGTTCTGAAAACTAGTGTTCTGGATCTCTTAATGTGCCATGAGAATGCAGAAGTGACACTATAGATACAGGAATAGTCTGCTGTGGTGGTGGGCTCTGTGTTAGCGTTCTGAAAACTAATTTTCTGGATCTCTTATTGTGCCATGAGAATACCGAAGTGGCACTATAGATACAGGAACAGTCTGCTGTGGTGGTGGGCTCTGTGTTAGCGTTCTGAAAACTAATGTTCTGGATCTCTTAATGTGCCATGAGAATGCAGAAGTGGGAGTATAGATACAGGAACAGCCTGCTGTGGTGGTGTGCTCTGTGTTAGCGTTCTGAAAACTAGTGTTCTGGATCTCTTAATGTGCCATCAGGATGCAGAAGTGACAATATAGATACAGGAACATCCTGCTGTGGTGGTGCGCTCTTTGGTAATGTACTGAAAACTAATGTTATGGATCTCTTAATGTGCCATGAGAATACAGAAGTGGCACTATAGATACAGGAACATCCTGCTGTGGTGGTGTGCTCTGTGTTAGCATTCTGAAAACTAGTGTTCTGGATCTCTCAATGTGCCATGAGAATGCAGAAGTGACACTATAGATACAGGAACAACGTGCAGTGTTGGTGGGCTCTGTGTTAGCGTTCTGAAAACTAATGTTATGGATCTCTTATTGTGCCATGGTTATACAGAAGTGGCACTATAGATACAGGAACATCCTGCTGTGGTGGTGTGGTCTGTGTTAGCGTTCTGAAACCTAGTGTTCTAGATCTCTTAATGTGACATGAGAATGGAGAAGTGACACTATAGATACAGGAACAACCTGCTGTGGTGGTGTGGTCTGTGTTAGCGTTCTGAAAACTAGTGTTCTAGATCTCTTAATGTACCATCAGAGTGCAGAAGTGACAATATAGATACAGGAACATCCTGCTGTGGTGGTGTGCTCTTTGTTAATGTTCTGAAGACTAGTGTTCTGGATCTCTTAATGTGCCATGAGAATGCAGAAGTGACACTATAGATACAGGAATAGTCTGCTGTGGTGGTGGGCTCTGTGTTAGCGTTCTGAAAACTAATGTTCTGGATCTCTTATTGTGCC
This sequence comes from Chaetoderma sp. LZ-2023a, assembly GCA_034401795.1. NCBI lineage: Eukaryota > Metazoa > Mollusca > Caudofoveata > Chaetodermatida > Chaetodermatidae > Chaetoderma > Chaetoderma sp. LZ-2023a. Next base: position 2,110,327 of record CM067362.1, read on the forward strand.
ATGAGAATACCGAAGTGGCACTATAGATACAGGAAAAGTCTGCTGTGGTGGTGGGCTCTGTGTTAGCGTTCTGAAAACTAATGTTATGGATCTATTAATGTGCCATGAGAATACAGAAGTGGCACTATAGATACAGGAACATCCTGCTGTGGTGGTGTGGTCTGTGTTAGCGTTCTGAAAACTAGTGCTCTGGATCTCTTAATGTGCCATGAGAATGCAGAAGTGACACTATAGATACAGGAATAATCTGCTGTGGTGGTGGGCTCTGTGTTAGCGTTCTGAAAACTAATGTTCTGGATCTCTTATTGTGCCATGAGAATACCGAAGTGGCACTATAGATACAGGAACATCCTGCTGTGGTGGTGTGGTCTGTGTTAGCGTTCTGAAAACTAGTGTTCTAGATCTCTTAATGTGCCATGAGAATGCAGATGTGGCAGTATAGATACAGGAACAGCCTGCTGTGGTGGTGTGCTCTGTGTTAACGTTCTGAAAACTAGTGTTCTGGATCTCTCAATGTGCCATGAGAATGCAGAAGTGACACTATAGATACAGGAACAACCTGCTGTGGTGGTGTGCTCTGTGTTAACGTTCTGAAAACTAGTGTTCTAGTTCTCTTAATGTGCCATGAGAATGCAGAAGTGGCAGTATAGATAGAGGAACAGCCTGCTGTGGTGGTGTGCTCTGTGTTAGCGTTCTGAAAACTAGTGTTCTGGATCTCTTAATGTGCCATGAGAATGCAGAAGTGACAATATAGATACAGGAACAACGTGCAGTGGTGGTGTGCTCTGTGTTAGCGTTCTGAAAACTAGTGTTCTGGATCTCTTAATGTGCCATGAGAATGCAGAGTGGCACTATAGATACAGGAACAGCCTGCTGTGGTGGTGTGCTCTGTGTTAGCGTTCTGAAAACTAGTGTTCTGGATCTGTTAACGTGACATGAGAATGGAGAAGTGACACTATAGATACAGGAACAACCTGCTGTGGTGGTGTGCTCTGTGTTAACGTTCTGAAAACTAGTGTTATGGATCTCTTAATGTGCCATGAGAATACAGAAGTGACACTATAGATACAGGAATAGTCTGCTGTGCTGGTGGGCTCTGTGTTAGCGTTCTCAAAACTAATGTTCTGGATCTCTTATTGTGCCATGAGAATACCGAAGTGGCACTACAGATACAGGAACAGTCTGCTGTGGTGGTGGGCTCTGTGTTAGCGTTCTGAAAACTAATGTTATGGATCTCTTAATGTTCCATGAGAATACAGAAGTGGAACTATAGATACAGGAACATCCTGCTGTGGTGGTGTGGTCTGTGTTAGCGTTCTGAAAACTAGTGTTCTGGATCTCTTAATGTGCCATGAGAATGCAGAAGTGACACTATAGATACAGGAATAGTCTGCTGTGGTGGTGGGCTCTGTGTTAGCGTTCTGAAAACTAATGTTCTGGATCTCTTAATGTGCCATGAGAATGCAGAAGTGACAATATAGATACAGGAACAACGTGCAGTGGTGGTGTGCTCTGTGTTAGCGTTCTGAAAACTAGTGTTCTGGATCTCTTAATGTGCCATGAGAATGCAGAGTGGCACTATAGATACAGGAACAGCCTGCTGTGGTGGTGTGCTCTGTGTTAGCGTTCTGAAAACTAGTGTTCTGGATCTGTTAATGTGACATGAGAATGGAGAAGTGACACTATAGATACAGGAACAACCTGCTGTGGTGGTGTGCTCTGTGTTAACGTTCTGAAAACTAGTGTTATGGATCTCTTAATGTGCCATGAGAATACAGAAGTGACACTATAGATACAGGAATAGTCTGCTGTGGTGGTGGGCTCTGTGTTAGCGTTCTGAAAACTAATGTTCTGGATCTCTTATTGTGCCATGAGAATACCGAAGTGGCACTACAGATACAGGAACAGTCTGCTGTGGTGGTGGGCTCTGTGTTAGCGTTCTGAAAACTAATGTTATGGATCTCTTAATGTTCCATGAGAATACAGAAGTGGCACTATAGATACAGGAACATCCTGCTGTGCTGGTGTGGTCTGTGTTAGCGTTCTGAAAACTAGTGTTCTGGATCTCTTAATGTGCCATGTGAATGCTGAAGTGACACTATAGATACAGGAATAGTCTGCTGTGGTGGTGGGCTCTGTGTTAGCGTTCTGAAAACTAATGTTATGGATCTCTTATTGTGCCATGAGAATACCGAAGTGGCACTATAGATACAGGAACATCCTGCTGTGGTGGTGTGGTCTGTGTTAGCGTTCTGAAAACTAGTGTTCTAGATCTCTTAATGTGCCATGAGAATGCAGAAGTGGCAGTATAGATACATGAACAGCCTGCTGTGGTGGTGTGCTCTGTGTTAACGTTCTGAAAACTAGTGTTCTAGATCTCTCAATGTGCCATGAGAATGCAGAAGTGACACTAGAGATACAGGAACAACCTGCTGTGGTGGTGTGCTCTGTGTTAACGTTCTGAAAACTAGTGTTCTAGATCTCTTAATGTGCCATGAGAATGCAGAAGTGGCAGTATAGATACAGGAACAGCCTGCTGTGGTGGTGTGCTCTGTGTTAGCGTTCTGAAAACTAGTGTTCTGGATCTCTTAATGTGCCATGAGACTGCAGAAGTGACAATATAGATACAGGAACAACGTGCAGTGGTGGTGTGCTCTGTGTTAGCGTTCTGAAAACTAGTGTTCTGGATCTCTTAATGTGCCATGAGAATGCAGAAGTGACACTATAGATACAGGAACAGCCTGCTGTGGTGGTGTGCTCTGTGTTAGCGTTCTGAAAACTAGTGTTCTGGATCTGTTAATGTGACATGAGAATGGAGAAGTGACACTATAGATACAGGAACAGTCTGTTGTGGTGGTGGGCTCTGTGTTAGCGTTCTGAAAACTAATGTTATGGATCTCTTAATGAGCCATGAGAATACAGAAGTGGCACTATAGATACAGGAACATCCTGCTGTGGTGGTGTGCTCTGTGTTAGCATTCTGAAAACTAGTGTTCTGGATCTCTCAATGTGCCAGGAGAATGCAGAAGTGACAATATAGATACAGGAACAACTTGCTATGGTGGTGTGCTCTGTGTTAGCGTTCTGAAAACTAGTGTTCTGGATCTTTTAATGTGACATGAGAATGCAGAAGTGGCAGTATAGATACAGGAACAGCCTGCTGTGGTGGTGTGCTCTGTGTTAGCGTTCTGAAACCTAGTGTTCTAGATCTCTTAATATGCCATGAGAATGCAGAAGTGACACTATAGATACAGGAATAGTCTGCTGTGGTGGTGGGCTCTGTGTTAGCGTTCTGAAAACTAATGTTATGGATCTCTTATTGTGCCATGAGAATACAGAAGTGGCACTATAGATACAGGAACATCCTGCTGTGGTGGTGTGGTCTCTGTTAGCGTTCTTAAAACTAGTGTTCTGGATCTCTTAATGTGCCATGAGAATGCAGAAGTGACACTATAGATACAGGAATAGTCTGCTGTGGTGGTGGGCTCTGTGTTAGCGTTCTGAAAACTAATGTTCTGGATCTCTTATTGTGCCATGAGAATACCGAAGTGGCACTATAGATACAGGAACATCCTGCTGTGGTGGTGTGGTCTGTGTTAACGTTCTGAAAACTAGTGTTCTAGATCTCTTAATGTGCCAGGAGAATGCAGAAGTGGCAGTATAGATACAGGAACAGCCTGCTGTGGTGGTGTGCTCTGTGTTAGCGTTCTGAAAACTAGTGTTCTGGATCTCTTAATGTGCCATGAGAATGCAGAAGTGACAATATAGATACAGGAACAACGTGCATGGGTGGTGTGCTCTGTGTTAGCCTTCTGAAAACTAGTGTTCTGGATCTCTTAATGTGCCATGAGAATGCAGAAGTGACACTATAGATACATGAACAGCCTGCTGTGGTGGTGTGCTCTGTGTTAGCGTTCTGAAAACTAGTATTCTGGATCTGTTAATGTGCCATGAGAATGCAGAAGTGACAATATAGATACAGCAACAACCTGCTGTGGTGGTGTGCTCTGTGTTAGCATTCTGAAAACTAGTGTTCTGGATCTCTCAATGTGCCATGTGAATGCAGAAGTGACAATATAGATACAGGAACAACTTGCTGTGGTGGTGTGCTCTGTGTTAGCGTTCTGAAAACTAGTGTTCTAGATCTCTTAATGTGCCATCAGTATCAGAAGTGACAACATAGATACAGGAACATCCTGCTGTGGTGGTTTGCTCTTTGTTACTGTTCTGAAAACTAATGTTATGGATCACTTAATGTGCCATGAGAATACAGAAGTGGCACTATAGATACAGGAACATCCTGCTGTGGTGGTGTGCTCTGTGTTAACATTCTGAAAACTAGTGTTCTGGATCTCTCACTGTGCCATGAGAATGCAGAAGTGACAATATAGATACAGGAACAACGTGCAGTGGTGGTGGGCTCTGTGTTAGCATTCTGAAAACTAGTGTTCTGGATCTCTCAATGTGCCATGAGAATGCAGAAGTGACAATATAGATACAGGAACAACTTGCTGTGGTGGTGTGCTCTGTGTTAGCGTTCTGAAAACTAGTGTTCTAGATCTCTTAATGTGCCATCAGGATGCAGAAGTGACAATATAGATACAGGAACATCCTGCTGTGCTGGTGCGCTCTTTGTTAATGTTCTGAAAACTACTGTTATGGATCTCTTAATGTGCCATGAGAATACAGAAGTGGCACCATAGATACGGAACATCCTGCTGTGGTGGTGTGCTCTGTGTTAGCATTCTGAAAACTAGTGTTCTGGATCTATCAATGTGCCATGAGAATGCAGAAGTGACACTATAGATACAGGAACAACGTGCAGTGTTGGTGGGCTCTGTGTTAGCGTTCTGAAAACTAATGTTATGGATCTCTTATTGTGCCATGGTTATACAGAAGTGGCACTATAGATACAGGAACATCCTGCTGTGGTGGTGTGGTCTGTGTTAGCATTCTGAAAACTAGTGTTCTAGATCTCTTAATGTGACATGAGAATGGAGAAGTGACACTATAGATACAGGAACAACCTGCTGTGGTGGTGTGGTCTGTGTTACCGTTCTGAAAACTAGTGTTCTAGATCTCTTAATGTACCATCAGAATGCAGAAGTGACAATATAGATACAGGAACATCCTGCTGTGGTGGTGTGCTCTTTGTTAATGTTCTGAAACCTAGTGTTCTGGATCTCTTAATGTGCCATGAGAATGCAGAAGTGACACTATAGATACAGGAATAGTCTGCTGTGGTGGTGGGCTCTGTGTTAGCGTTCTGAAAACTAATGTTCTGGATCTCTTATTGTGCCATGAGAATACCGAAGTGGCACTATAGATACAGGAACAGTCTGCTGTGGTGGTGGGCTCTGTGTTAGCGTTCTGAAAACTAATGTTATGGATCTCTTAATGTGCCATGAGAATACAGAAGTGGCACTATAGATACAGGAACATCCTGCTGTGGTGGTGTGGTCTGTGTTAGCGTTCTGAAAACTAGTGTTCTAGATCTCTTAATGTGCCATGAGAATGCAGAAGTGGCAGTATAGATACAGGAACAGCCTGCTGTGGTGGTGTGCGCTGTGTTAGCGTTCTGAAAACTAGTGTTCTGGATCTCTTAATGTGCCATGAGAATGCAGAAGTGACACTATAGATACAGGAACAACCTGCTGTGGTGGTGTGCTCTGTGTTAACGTTCTGAAAACTAGTGTTCTAGATCTCTTAATGTGCCATGAGAATGCAGAAGTGGCAGTATAGATACAGGAACAGCCTGCTGTGGTGGTGTGCTCTGTGTTAGCGTTCTGAAAACTAGTGTTCTGGATCTCTTAATGTGCCATGAGAATGCAGAAGTGACAATATAGATACAGGAACAACGTGCAGTGGTGGTGTGCTCTGTGTTAGCGTTCTGAAAACTAGTGTTCTGGATCTCTTAATGTGCCATGAGAATGCAGAGTGGCACTATAGATACAGGAACAGCCTGCTGTGGTGGTGTGCTCTGTGTTAGCGTTCTGAAAACTAGTGTTCTGGATCTGTTAATGTGACATGAGAATGGAGAAGTGACACTATAGATACAGGAACAATCTGCTGTGGTGGTGTGCTCTGTGTTAACGTTCTGAAAACTAGTGTTATGGATCTCTTAATGTGCCATGAGAATACAGAAGTGACACTATAGATACAGGAATAGTCTGCTGTGGTGGTGGGCTCTGTGTTAGCGTTCTGAAAACTAATGTTCTGGATCTCTTATTGTGCCATGAGAATACCGAGGTGGCACTACAGATACAGGAACAGTCTGCTGTGGTGGTGGGCTCTGTGTTAGCGTTCTGAAAACTAATGTTATGGATCTCTTAATGTTCCATGAGAATACAGAAGTGGCACTATAGATACAGGAACATCCTGCTGTGGTGGTGTGGTCTGTGTTAGCGTTCTGAAAACTAGTGTTCTGGATCTCTTAATGTGCCATGAGAATGCAGAAGTGACACTATAGATACAGGAATAGTCTGCTGTGGTGGTGGGCTCTGTGTTAGCGTTCTGAAAACTAATGTTCTGGATCTCTTATTGTGCCATGAGAATACCGAAGTGGCACTATAGATACAGGAACATCCTGCTGTGGTGGTGTGGTCTGTGTTAGCGTTCTGAAAACTAGTGTTCTAGATCTCTTAACGTGCCATGAGAATGCAGAAGTGGCAGTATAGATACATGAACAGCCTGCTGTGGTGGTGTGCTCTGTGTTAACGTTCTGAAAACTAGTGTTCTAGATCTCTCAATGTGTCAGGAGAATGCAGAAGTGACACTAGAGATACAGGAACAACCTGCTGTGGTGGTGTGCTCTGTGTTAGCGTTCTGAAAACTAGTGTTCTGGATCTCTTAATGTGCCATGAGAATGCAGAAGTGACAATATAGATACAGGAACAACGTGCAGTGGTGGTGTGCTCTGTGTTAGCGTTCTGAAAACTAGTGTTCTGGATCTCTTAATGTGCCATGAGAATGCAGAAGTGACACTATAGATACAGGAACAGCCTGCTGTGGTGGTGTGCTCTGTGTTAGCGTTCTGAAAACTAGTGTTCTGGATCTGTTAATATGCCATGAGAATGCAGAAGTGACACTATAGATACAGGAATAGTCTGCTGTGGTGGTGGGCTCTGTGTTAGCGTTCTGAAAACTAATGTTATGGATCTCTTATTGTGCCATGAGAATACAGAAGTGGCACTATAGATACAGGAACATCCTGCTGTGGTGGTGTGGTCTCTGTTAGCGTTCTTAAAACTAGTGTTCTGGATCTCTTAATGTGCCATGAGAATGCAGAAGTGACACTATAGATACAGGAATAGTCTGCTGTGGTGGTGGGCTCTGTGTTAGCGTTCTGAAAACTAATGTTCTGGATCTCTTATTTGCCATGAGAATACCGAAGTGGCACTATAGATACAGGAACATCCTGCTGTGGTGGTGTGCTCTGTGTTAGCATTCTGAAAACTAGTGTTCTGGATCTTTTAATGTGACATGAGAATGCAGAAGTGGCAGTATAGATACAGGAACAGCCTGCTGTGGTGGTGTGCTCTGTGTTAGCGTTCTGAAACCTAGTGTTCTAGATCTCTTAATATGCCATGAGAATGCAGAAGTGACACTATAGATACAGGAATAGTCTGCTGTGGTGGTGGGCTCTGTGTTAGCGTTCTGAAAACTAATGTTATGGATCTCTTATTGTGCCATGAGAATACAGAAGTGGCACTATAGATACAGGAACATCCTGCTGTGGTGGTGTGGTCTCTGTTAGCGTTCTTAAAACTAGTGTTCTGGATCTCTTAATGTGCCATGAGAATGCAGAAGTGACACTATAGATACAGGAATAGTCTGCTGTGGTGGTGGGCTCTGTGTTCGCGTTCTGAAAACTAATGTTCTGGATCTCTTATTGTGCCATGAGAATACCGAAGTGGCACTATAGATACAGGAACATCCTGCTGTGGTGGTGTGGTCTGTGTTAGCGTTCTGAAAACTAGTGTTCTAAATCTCTTAATGTGCCAGGAGAATGCAGAAGTGGCAGTATAGATACAGGAACAGCCTGCTGTGGTGGTGTGCTCTGTGTTAGCGTTCTGAAAACTAGTGTTCTGGATCACTTAATGTGCCATGAGAATGCAGAAGTGACAATATAGATACAGGAACAATGTGCAGGGGTGGTGTGCTCTGTGTTAGCCTTCTGAAAACTAGTGTTCTGGATCTCTTAATGTGACATGAGAATGCAGAAGTGACACTATAGATACAGGAACAGCCTGCTGTGGTGGTGTGCTCTGTGTTAGCGTTCTGAAAACTAGTATTCTGGATCTGTTAATGTGACATGAGAATGGAGAAGTGACACTATGGATACAGGAACAACCTGCTGTGGTTGTGTGCTCTGTGTTAACGTTCTGGAAACTAGTGTTCTGGATCTCTCAATGTGCCATGAGAATGCAGAAGTGACAATATAGATACAGGAACAACCTGCTGTGGTGGTGTGCTCTGTGTTAGCATTCTGAAAACTAGTGTTCTGGATCTCTCAATGTGCCATGAGAATGCAGAAGTGACAATATAGATACAGGAACAACTTGCTGTGGTGGTGTGCTCTGTGTTAGCGTTCTGAAAACTAGTGTTCTAGATCTCTTAATGTGCCATCAGGATGCAGAAGTGACAATATAGATACAGGAACATCCTGCTGTGGTGGTTTGCTCTTTGTTACTGTTCTGAAAACTAATGTTATGGATCTCTTAATGTGCCATGAGAATACAGAAGTGGCACTATAGATACAGGAACATCCTGCTGTGGTGGTGTGCTCTGTGTTAGCATTCTGAAAACCAATGTTCTGGATCTCTCACTGTGCCATGAGAATGCAGAAGTGACAATATAGATACAGGAACAACGTGCAGTGGTGGTGGGCTCTGTGTTAGCATTCTGAAAACTAGTGTTCTGGATCTCTCAATGTGCCATGAGAATGCAGAAGTGACAATATAGATACAGGAACAACTTGCTGTGGTGGTGTGCTCTGTGTTAGCGTTCTGAAAACTAGTGTTCTGGATCTGTTAATGTGCCATGAGAATGCAGAAATGACACTATAGATACAGGAACATCCTGCTGTGCTGGTGCGCTCTTTGTTAATGTTCTGAAAACTACTGTTATGGATCTCTTAATGTGCCATGAGAATACAGAAGTGGCACTATAGATACAGGAATATCCTGCTGTGGTGGTGTGCTCTGTGTTAGCATTCTGAAAACTAGTGTTCTGGATCTATCAATGTGCCATGAGAATGCAGAAGTGACACTATAGATACAGGAACAACGTGCAGTGTTGGTGGGCTCTGTGTTAGCGTTCTGAAAACTAATGTTATGGATCTCTTATTGTGCCATGGTTATACAGAAGTGGCACTATAGATATAGGAACATCCTGCTGTGGTGGTGTGGTCTGTGTTAGCGTTCTGAAAACTAGTGTTCTAGATCTCTTAATGTGACATGAGAATGGAGAAGTGACACTATAGATACAGGAACAACCTGCTGTGGTGGTGTGGTCTGTGTTAGCGTTCTGAAAACTAGTGTTCTAGATCTCTTAATGTACCATCAGAATGCAGAAGTGACAATATAGATACAGGAACATCCTGCTGTGGTGGTGTGCTCTTTGTTAATGTTCTGAAACCTAGTGTTCTGGATCTCTTAATGTGCCATGAGAATGCAGAAGTGACACTATAGATACAGGAATAGTCTGCTGTGGTGGTGGGCTCTGTGTTAGCGTTCTGAAAACTAATGTTCTGGATCTCTTATTGTGCCATGAGAATACCGAAGTGGCACTATAGATACAGGAACAGTCTGCTGTGGTGGTGGGCTCTGTGTTAGCGTTCTGAAAACTAATGTTATGGATCTCTTAATGTGCCATGAGAATACAGAAGTGGCAGTATAGATACAGGAACATCCTGCTGTGGTGGTGTGGTCTGGGTTAGCGTTCTGAAAACTAGTGTTCTAGATCTCTTAATGTGCCATGAGAATGCAGAAGTGACACTATAGATACAGGAATAGTCTGCTGTGGTGCTGGGCTCTGTGTTAGCTTTCTGAAAACTAATGGTCTGGATCTCTTATTGTGCCATGAGAATACCGAAGTGGCACTATAGATACAGGAACATCCTGCTGTGGTGGTGTGGTCTGTGTTAGCGTTCTGAAAACTAGTGTTCTAGATCTCTTAATGTGCCATGAGAATGCAGAAGTGGCAGTATAGATACAGGAACAGCCTGCTGTGGTGGTGTGCGCTGTGTTAGCGTTCTGAAAACTAGTGTTCTGGATCTCTTAATGTGCCATGCGAATGCAGAAGTGACAATATAGATACAGGAACAACGTGCAGTGGTGGTGTGCTCTGTGTTAGCGTTCTGAAAACTAGTGTTCTGGATCTCTTAATGTGCCATGAGAATGCAGAAGTGACACTATAGATACAGGAACAGCCTGCTGTGGTGGTGTGCTCTGTGTTAGCGTTCTGAAAACTAGTGTTCTGGATCTGTTAATGTGACATGAGAATGGAGAAGTGACACTATAGATACATGAACAACCTGCTGTGGTGGTGTGCTCTGTGTTAACGTTCTGAAAACTAGTGTTCTGGATCTCTCAATGTGCCATGACAATGCAGAAGTGACACTATAGATACAGGAACAACCTGCTGTGGTGGTGTGCTCTGTGTTAACGTTCTGAAAACTAGTGTTCTAGATCTCTTAATGTGCCATGAGAATGCAGAAGTGGCAGTATAGATACAGAAACAGCCTGCTGTGGTGGTGTGCTCTGTGTTAGCGTTCTGAAAACTAGTGTTCTGGATCTCTTAATGTGCCATGAGAATGCAGAAGTGACAATATAGATACAGGAACAACGTGCAGTGGTGGTGTGCTCTGTGTTAGCGTTCTGAAAACTAGTGTTGTGGATCTCTTAATGTGCCATGAGAATGCAGAAGTGACACTATAGATACAGGAACAGCCTGCTGTGGTGGTGTGCTCTGTGCTAGCGTTCTGAAAACTAGTGTTCTGGATCTGTTAATGTCACATGAGAATGGAGAAGTGACACTATAGATAAAGGAACAACCTGCTGTGGTGGTGTGCTCTGTGTTAACGTTCTGCAAACTAGTGTTATGGATCTCTTAATGTGCCATGAGAATACAGAAGTGGCACTATAGATACAGGAACAACTTGCTGTGGTGGTGTGCTCTGTGTTAGCATTCTGAAAACTAGTGTTCTGGATCTCTCAATGTGCCATGAGAATGCAGAAGTGACAATATAGATACAGGAACAACTTGCTGTGGTGGTGTGCTCTGTGTTAGCGTTCTGAAAACTAATGTTATGGATCTCTTATTGTGCCATGGTTATACAGAAGTGGCACTATAGTTACAGGAACATCCTGCTGTGGTGGTGTGGTCTGTGTTAGCGTTCTGAAAACTAGTGTTCTAGATCTCTTAATGTGACATGAGAATGGAGAAGTGACACTATAGATACAGGAACAACCTGCTGTGGTGGTGTGGTCTGTGTTAGCGTTCTGAAAACTAGTGTTCTAGATCTCTTATTGTACCATCAGAATGCAGAAGTGACAATATAGATACAGGAACATCCTGCTGTGGTGGTGTGCTCTTTGTTAATGTTCAGAAATCTAGTGTTCTGGATCTTTTAATGTGCCATGAGAATGCAGAAGTGACAGTATAGATACAGGAATAGTCTGCTGTGGTGGTGGGCTCTGTGTTAGCGTTCTGAAAACTAATGTTCTGGATCTCTTATTGTGCCATGAGAATACCGAAGTGGCACTATAGATACAGGAACAGTCTGCTGTGGTGGTGGGCTCTGTGTTAGCGTTCTGAAAACTAATGTTATGGATCTCTTAATGTGCCATGAGAATACAGAAGTGGCACTATAGATACAGGAACATCCTGCTGTGGTGGTGTGGTCTGTGTTAGCGTTCTGAAAACTAGGGTTCTGGATGTCTTAATGTGCCATGAGAATGCAGAAGTGACACTATAGATAGAGGAATAGTCTGCTGTGGTGGTGGGCTATGTGTTAGCGTTCTGAAAACTAATGTTATGGATCTCTTAATGTGCCATGAGAATACAGAAGTGGCACTATAGATACAGGAACATCCTGCTGTGGTGGTGTGGTCTGTGTTAGCGTTCTGAAAACTAGTGTTCTGGATCTCTTAATGTGCCATGAGAATGCAGAAGTGACACTATAGATACAGGAATAGTCTGCTGTGGTGGTGGGCTCTGTGTTAGCGTTCTGAAACCTAATGGTCTGGATCTCTTATTGTGCCATGAGAATACCGAAGTGGCACTATAGATACAGGAACATCCTGCTGTGGTGGTGTGGTCTGTGTTAGCGTTCTGAAAACTAGTGTTCTAGATCTCTTAATGTGCCATGAGAATGCAGAAGTGGCAGTATAGATACAGGAACAGCCTGCTGTGGTGGTGTGCGCTGTGTTAGCGTTCTGAAAACTGGTGTTCTGGATCTCTTAATGTGCCATGAGAATGCAGAAGTGACAATATAGATACAGCAACAACGTGCAGTGGTGGTGTGCTCTGTGTTAGCGTTCTGAAAACTAGTGTTCTGGATCTCTTAATGTGCCATGAGAATGCAGAAGTGACACTATAGATACAGGAACAGCCTGCTGTGATGGTGTGCTCTGTGTTAGCGTTCTGAAAACTAGTGTTCTGGATCTGTTAATGTGCCATGAGAATACAGAAGTGGCACTATAGATACAGGAACATCCTGCTGTGGTGGTGTGCTCTGTGTTAGCATTCTGAAAACTAGTGTTCTGGATCTCTCAATGTGCCATGAGAATGCAGAAGTGACAATATAGATACAGGAACAACTTGCTGTGGTGGTGTGCTCTGTGTTAGCGTTCTGAAAACTAGTGTTCTGGATCTTTTAATGTGACATGAGAATGCAGAAGTGACACTATAGATACAGGAACAGGCTGCTGTGGTGGTGGGCTCTGTGTTAGCGTTCTGAAAACTAATGTTATGGATCTCTTAATGTGCCATGAGAATACAGAAGTGGCACTATAGATACAGGAACATCCTGCTGTGGTATTGTGGTCTGTGTTAGCGTTCTGAAAACTAGTCTTCTGGATCTCTTAATGTGCCATAAGAATGGAGAAGTGGCAGTATAGATACAGGAACAACGTGCAGTCTTGGTGGGCTCTGTGTTAGCGTTTTGAAAACTAATGTTATGGATCTCTTATTGTGCCATGCTTATACAGAAGTGGCACTATAGATACAGGAACATCCTGCTGTGGTGGTGTGGTCTGTGTTAGCGTTCTGAAAACTAGTGTTCTAGATCTCTTAATGTGACATGAGAATGGAGAAGTGACACTATAGATACAGGAACAACCTGCTGTGGTGGTGTGGTCTGTGTTAGCGTTATGAAAACTAGTGTTCTAGATCTCTTATTGTACCATCAGAATGCAGAAGTGACAATATAGATACAGGAACATCCTGCTGTGGTGGTGTGCTCTTTGTTAATGTTCTGAAAACTAGTGTTCTGGATCTCTTAATGTGCCATGAGAATGCAGAAGTGACACTATAGATACAGGAATAGTCTGCTGTGGTGATGGGCTCTGTGTTAGCGTTCTGAAAACTAATGGTCTGGATCTCTTATTGTGCCATGAGAATACCGAAGTGGCACTATAGATACAGGAACATCCTGCTGTGGTGGTGTGGTCTGTGTTAGCGTTCTGAAAACTAGTGTTCTAGATCTCTTAATGTGCCATGAGAATGCAGAAGTGGCAGTATAGATACAGGAACAGCCTGCTGTGGTGGTGTGCGCTGTGTTAGCGTTCTGAAAACTAGTGTTCTGGATCTCTTAATGTGCCATGAGAATGCAGAAGTGACAATATAGATACAGGAACAACGTGCAGTGGTGGTGTGCTCTGTGTTCGCGCTCTGAAAACTAGTGTTCTGGATCTCTTAATGTGCCATGAGAATGCAGAAGTGACACTATAGATACAGGAACAGCCTGCTGTGGTGGTGTGCTCTGTGTTAGCGTTCTGAAAACTAGTGTTCTGGATCTGTTAATGTGACATGAGAATGGAGAAGTGACACTATAGATACAGGAACAACCTGCTGTGGTGGTGTGCTCTGTGTTAACGTTCTGAAAACTAGTGTTATGGATCTCTTAATGTGCCATGAGAATACAGAGGTGGCACTATAGATACAGGAACAACCTGCTGTGGTGGTGTGCTCTGTGTTAGCATTCTAAAAACTAGTGTTCTGGATCTCTCAATGTGCCATGAGAATGCAGAAGTGACAATATAGATACAGGAACAACTTGCTGTGGTGGTGTGGTCCGTGTTAGCGTTCTGAAAACTAGTGTTCTGGATCTGTTAATGTGCCATGAGAATGCAGAAGTGACACTATAGATACAGGAACAACCTGCTGTGGTGGTGTGCTCTGTGTTAACGTTCTGAAAACTAGTGTTCTGGATCTCTCGATGTGCCATGAGAATGCAGAAGTGACACTATAGATACAGGAACAACCTGCTGTGGTGGTGTGCTCTGTGTTAACGTTCTGAAAACTAGTGTTCTAGATCTCTTAATGTGCCATGAGAATGCAGAAGTGGCAGTATAGATACAGGAACAGCCTGCTGTGGTGGTGTGCTCTGTGTTAGCGTTCTGAAAACTAGTGTTCTGGATCTCTTAATGTGCCATGAGAATGCAGAAGTGACAATATAGATACAGGAATAACGTGCAGTGGTGGTGTGCTCTGTGTTAGCGTTCTGAAAACTAGTGTTCTGGATCTCTTAATGTGCCATGAGAATGCAGAAGTGACAATATAGATACAGGAACAACGTGCAGTGGTGGTGTGCTCTGTGTTAGCGTTCTGAAAACTAGTGTTCTGGATCTCTTAATGTGCCATGAGAATGCAGAAGTGACACTATAGATACAGGAACAGCCTGCTGTGGTGGTGTGCTCTGTGTTAGCGTTCTGAAAACTAGTGTTCTGGATCTGTTAATGTGACATGAGAATGGAGAAGTGACACTATAGATACAGGAACAACCTGCTGTGGTGGTGTGCTCTGTGTTAACGTTCTGAAAACTAGTGTTCTGGATCTCTCAATGTGCCATGAGAATGCAGAAGTGGCAGTATAGATACAGGAACAGCCTGCTGTGGTGGTGTGCTCCGTGTTAGCGTTCTGAAAACTAGTGTTCTTGATCTCTTAATGTGCCATGAGAATGCAGAAGTGACAATATAGATACAGGAACAACGTGCAGTGGTGGTGTGCTCTGTGTTAGCGTTCTGAAAACTAGTGTTCTGGATCTCTTAATGTGCCATGAGAATGCAGAAGTGACACTATAGATACAGGAACAGCCTGCTGTGGTGGTGTGCTCTGTGTTAGCGTTCTGAAAACTAGTGTTCTGGATCTGTTAATGTGACATGAGAATGGAGAAGTGACACTATAGATACAGGAACAACCTGCTGTGGTGGTGTGCTCTGTGTTAACGTTCTGAAAACTAGTGTTATGGATCTCTTAATGTGCCATGAGAATACAGAGGTGGCACTATAGATAGAGGAACAACCTGCTGTGGTGGTGTGCTCTGTGTTAGCATTCTAAAAACTAGTGTTCTGGATCTCTCAATGTGCCATGAGAATGCAGAAGTGACAATATAGATACAGGAACAACTTGCTGTGGTGGTGTGGTCCGTGTTAGCGTTCTGAAAACTAGTGTTCTGGATCTGTTAATGTGCCATGAGAATGCAGAAGTGACACTATAGATACAGGAACAACCTGCTGTGGTGGTGTGCTCTGTGTTAACGTTCTGAAAACTAGTGTTCTGGATCTCTCAATGTGCCATGAGAATGCAGAAGTGACACTATAGATACAGGAACAACCTGCTGTGGTGGTGTGCTCTGTGTTAACGTTCTGAAAACTAGTGTTCTAGATCTCTTAATGTGCCATGAGAATGCAGAAGTGGCAGTATAGATACAGGAACAGCCTGCTGTGGTGGTGTGCTCTGTGTTAGCGTTCTGAAAACTAGTGTTCTGGATCTCTTAATGTGCCATGAGAATGCAGAAGTGACAATATAGATACAGGAATAACGTGCAGTGGTGGTGTGCTCTGTGTTAGCGTTCTGAAAACTAGTGTTCTGGATCTCTTAATGTGCCATGAGAATGCAGAAGTGACAATATAGATACAGGAACAACGTGCAGTGGTGGTGTGCTCTGTGTTAGCGTTCTGAAAACTAGTGTTCTGGATCTCTTAATGTGCCATGAGAATGCAGAAGTGACACTATAGATAGAGGAACAGCCTGCTGTGGTGGTGTGCTCTGTGTTAGCGTTCTGAAAACTAGTGTTCTGGATCTGTTAATGTGACATGAGAATGGAGAAGTGACACTATAGATACAGGAACAACCTGCTGTGGTGGTGTGCTCTGTGTTAACGTTCTGAAAACTAGTGTTCTGGATCTCTCAATGTGCCATGAGAATGCAGAAGTGGCAGTATAGATACAGGAACAGCCTGCTGTGGTGGTGTGCTCCGTGTTAGCGTTCTGAAAACTAGTGTTCTGGATCTCTTAATGTGCCATGAGAATGCAGAAGTGACAATATAGATACAGGAACAACGTGCAGTGGTGGTGTGCTCTGTGTTAGCGTTCTGAAAACTAGTGTTCTGGATCTCTTAATGTGCCATGAGAATGCAGAAGTGACACTATAGATACAGGAACAGTCTGCTGTGGTCGTGTGCTCTGTGTTAGCGTTCTGAAAACTAGTGTTCTGGATCTGTTAATGTGACATGAGAATGGAGAAGTGACACTATAGATACAGGAACAACCTGCTGTGGTGGTGTGCTCTGTGTTAACGTTCTGAAAACTAGTGTTCTGGATCTCTCAATGTGCCATGAGAATGCAGAAGTGACACTATAGATACAGGACCAACCTGCTGTGGTGGTGTGCTCTGTGTTAACGTTCTGAAAACTAGTGTTCTAGATCTCTTAATGTGCCATGAGAATGCAGAAGTGGCAGTATAGATAGAGGAACAGCCTGCTGTGGTGGTGTGCTCCGTGTTAGCGTTCTGAAAACTAGTGTTCTGGATCTCTTAATGTGCCATGAGAATGCAGAAGTGACAATATAGATACAGGAACAACGTGCAGTGGTGGTGTGCTCTGTGTTAGCGTTCTGAAAACTAGTGTTCTGGATCTCTTAATGTGCCATGAGAATGCAGAAGTGATACTATAGATACAGGAACAGCCTGCTGTGGTGGTGTGCTCTGTGTTAGCGTTCTGAAAACTAGTGTTCTGGATCTGTTAATGTGACATGAGAATGGAGAAATGACACTATAGATACAGGAACAACCTGCTGTGGTGGTGTGCTCTGTGTTAACGTTCTGAAAACTAGTGTTCTGGATCTCTCAATGTGCCATGAGAATGCAGAAGTGACAATATAGATACAGGAACAACTTGCTGTGGTGGTGTGCTCTGTGTTAGCGTTCTGAAAACTAGTGTTCTGGATCTGTTAATGTGCCATGAGAATGCAGAAGTGACACTATAGATACAGGAACAGTGTGCTGTGGTGGTGGGCTCTGTGTTAGCGTTCTGAAAACTAATGTTATGGATCTCTTAATGTGCCATGAGAATACAGAAGTGGCACTATAGATACAGGAACATCCTGCTGTGGTGGTGTGCTCTGTGTTAGCATTCTGAAAACTAGTGTTCTGGATCTCTCAATGTGCCATGAGAATGCAGAAGTGACAATATAGATACAGGAACAACTTGCTGTGGTGGTGAGCTCTGTGTTAGCGTTCTGAAAACTAGTGTTCTGGATCTTTTAATGTGACATGAGAATGCAGAAGTGACACTATAGATACAGGAACAGTCTGCTGTGGTGGTGGGCTCTGTGTTAGCGTTCTGAAAACTAATGTTATGGATCTCTTAATGTGCCATGAGAATACAGAAGTGGCACAATAGATACAGGAACATCCTGCTGTGGTGGTGTGCTCTGTGTTAGCGTTCTGAAAACTAGTGTTCTGGATTTGTTAATGTGACATGAGAATGGAGAAGTGACACTATAGATACAGGAACAACCTGCTGTGGTGGTGTGCTCTGTGTTAACGTTCTGAAAACTAGTGTTATGGATCTCTTAATGTGCCATGAGAATACAGAAGTGGCACTATAGATACAGGAACAACCTGCTGTGGTGGTGTGCTCTGTGTTAGCATTCTGAAAACTAGTGTTCTGGATCTCTCAATGTGCCATAAAAATGCAGAAGTGACAATATAGATACAGGAACAACTTGCTGTGGTGGTGTGCTCTGTGCTAGCGTTCTGAAAACTAGTGTTCTGGATC
This sequence comes from Chaetoderma sp. LZ-2023a, assembly GCA_034401795.1. Taxonomy (NCBI): domain Eukaryota; kingdom Metazoa; phylum Mollusca; class Caudofoveata; order Chaetodermatida; family Chaetodermatidae; genus Chaetoderma; species Chaetoderma sp. LZ-2023a. The sequence goes on from CM067362.1 coordinate 2,128,613, forward strand.
TGTTAATGTGCCATGAGAATGCAGAAGTGACACTATAGATACAGGAACAGTCTGCTGTGGTGGTGCGCTCTGTGTTAGCGTTCTGAAAACTAATGTTATGGATCTCTTAATGTGCCAAGAGAATACAGAAGTGGCACTATAGATACAGGAACATCCTGCTGTGGTGGTGTGCTCTGTGTTAGCATTCTGAAAACTAGTGTTCTGGATCTCTCAATGTGCCATGAGAATGCAGAAGTGACAATATAGATACAGGAACAACTTGCTGTGGTGGTGTGCTCTGTGTTAGCGTTCTGAAAACTAGTGTTCTTGATCTTTTAATGTGACATGAGAATGCAGAAGTGACACTATAGATACAGGAACAGTCTGCTGTGGTGGTGGGCTCTGTGTTAGCGTTCTGAAAACTAATGTTATGGATCTCTTAATGTGCCATGAGAATACAGAAGTGGCACTATAGATACAGGAACATCCTGCTGTGGTGGTGTGGTCTGTGTTAGCGTTCTGAAAACTAGTGTTCTGGATCTCTTAATGTGCCATAAGAATGCAGAAGTGGCAGTATAGATACAGGAACAACGTGCAGTGTTGGTGGGTCTCTGTGTTAGCGTTCTGAAAACTAATGTTATGGATCTCTTATTGTGCCATGGTTATACAGAAGTGGCACTATAGATACAGGAACATCCTGCTGTGGTGGTGTGGTCTGTGTTAGCGTTCTGAAAACTAGTGTTCTAGATCTCTTAATGTGACATGAGAATGGAGAAGTGACACTATAGATACAGGAACAACCTGCTGTGGTCGTGTGGTCTGTGTTAGCGTTCTGAAAACTAGTGTTCTAGATCTCTTATTGTACCATCAGAATGCAGAAGTGACAATATAGATACAGGAACATCCTGCTGTGGTGGTGTGCTCTTTGTTAATGTTCTGAAAACTACTGTTCTGGATCTCTTAATGTGCCATGAGAATGCAGAAGTGACACTATAGATACAGGAATAGTCTGCTGTGGTGGTGGGCTCTGTGTTAGCGTTCTGAAAACTAATGTTCTGGATCTCTTATTGTGCCATGAGAATACCGAAGTGGCACTATAGATACAGGAACAGTCTGCTGTGGTGGTGGGCTCTGTGTTAGCGTTCTGAAATCTAATGTTATGGATCTCTTAATGTGCCATGAGAATACAGAAGTGGCACTATAGATACAGGAACATCCTGCTGTGGTGGTGTGGTCTGTGTTAGCGTTCTGAAAACTAGTGTTCTAGATCTCTTAATGTGCCATGAGAATGCAGAAGTGGCAGTATAGATACAGGAACAGCCTGCTGTGGTGGTGTGCGTTGTGTTAGCGTTCTGAAAACTAGTGTTCTGGATCTCTTAATGTGCCATGAGAATGCAGAAGTGACAATATAGATACAGGAACAACGTGCAGTGGTGGTGTGCTCTGTGTTAGCGTTATGAAAACTAGTGTTCTGGATCTCTTAATGTGCCATGAGAATGCAGAAGTGACAATATAGATACAGGAACAGCCTGCTGTGGTGGTGTGCTCTGTGTTAGCGTTCTGAAAACTAGTGTTCTGGATCTGTTAATGTGACATGAGAATGGAGAAGTGACACTATAGATACAGGAACAACCTGCTGTGGTGGTGTGCTCTGTGTTAACGTTCTGAAAACTAGTGTTCTGGATCTCTCAATGTGCCATGAGAATGCAGAAGTGACACTATAGATACAGGAACAACCTGCTGTGGTGGTGTGCTCTGTGTTAACGTTCTGAAAACTAATGTTCTAGATCTCTTAATGTGCCATGAGAATGCAGAAGTTGCAGTATAGATACAGGAACAGCCTGCTGTGGTGGTGTGCTCTGTGTTAGCGTTCTGAAAACTAGTGTTCTGGATCTCTTAATGTGCCATGAGAATGCAGAAGTGACAATATAGATACAGGAACAACGTGCAGTGGTGGTGTGCTCTGTGTTAGCGTTCTGAAAACTAGTGTTCTGGATCTGTTAATGTGACATGAGAATGGAGAAGTGACACTATAGATACAGGAACAACCTGCTGTGGTGGTGTGCTCTGTGTTAACGTTCTGGAAACTAGTGTTATGGATCTCTTAATGTGCCATGAGAATACAGAAGTGGCACTATAGATACAGGAACAACCTGCTGTGGTGGTGTGCTCTGTGTTAGCATTCTGAAAACTAGTGTTCTGGATCTCTCAATGTGCCATGAGAATGCAGAAGTGACAATATAGATACAGGAACAACTTGCTGTGGTGGTGTGCTCTGTGTTAGCGTTCTGAAAACTAGTGTTCTGGATCTGTTAATGTGCCATGAGAATGCAGAAGTGACACTATAGATACAGGAACAGTCTGCTGTGGTGGTGGGCTCTGTGTTAGCGTTCTCAAAACTAATGTTATGGATCTCTTAATGTGCCATGAGAATACAGAAGTGACACTATAGATACAGGAACAGTCTGCTGTGGTGGTGGGCTCTGTGTTAGCGTTCTGAAAAACTAATGTTATGGATCTCTTAATGTGCCATGAGAATACAGAAGTGGCACTATAGACACAGGAACATCCTGCTGTGGTGGTGTGGTCTGTGTTAGCGTTCTGAAAACTAGTGTTCTGGATCTCTTAATGTGCCATGAGAATGCAGAAGTGACACTATAGATCCAGGAACAGCCTGCTGTGTTGGTGTGCTCAGTGTTAACGTTCTGAAAACTAGTGTTCTGGATCTCTCAATGTGCCATGAGAATGCAGAAGTGACACTATAGATACAGGAACAACCTGCTGTGGTGGTGTGCTCTGTGTTAACGTTCTGAAAACTAGTGTTCTAGATCTCTTAATGTGCCATGAGAATGCAGAAGTGGCAGTATAGATACAGGAACAGCCTGCTGTGGTGGTGTGCTCTGTGTTAGCGTTCTGAAAACTAGTGTTCTGGATCTCTTAATGTGCCATGAGAATGCAGAAGTGACAATATAGATACAGGAACAACGTGCAGTGCTGGTGTGCTCTGTGTTAGCGTTCTGAAAACTAGTGTTCTGGATCTCTTAATGTGCCATGAGAATGCAGAAGTGACACTATAGTTACAGGACCAGCCTGCTGTGGTGGTGTGCTCTGTGTTAGCGTTCTGAAAACTAGTGTTCTGGATCTGTTAATGTGACATGAGAATGGAGAAGTGACACTATAGATACAGGAACAACCTGCTGTGGTGGTGTGCTCTGTGTTAACGTTCTGAAAACTAGTGTTATGGATCTCTTAATGTGCCATGAGAATACAGAAGTGTCACTATAGATACAGGAACAACCTGCTGTGGTGGTGTGCTCTGTGTTAGCATTCTGAAAACTAGTGTTCTGGATCTCTCAATGTGCCATGAGAATGCAGAAGTGACAATATAGATACAGGAATAGTCTGCTGTGGTGGTGGGCTCTGTGTTATCGTTCTGAAAACTAATGTTCTGGATCTCTTATTGTGCCATGAGAATACCGAAGTGGCACTATAGATACAGGAACAGTCTGCTGTGGTGGTGGGCTCTGTGTTAGCGTTCTGAAAACTAATGTTATGGATCTCTTAATGTGCCATGAGAATGCAGAAGTGACACTATAGATACATGAATAGTCTGCTGTGGTGGTGGGCTCTGTGTTAGCGTTCTGAAAACTAATGTTCTGGATCTCTTATTGTGCCATGAGAATACCGAAGTGGCACTATAGATACAGGAACAGTCTGCTGTGGTGGTGGGCTCTGTGATAGCGTTCTGAAAACTAATGTTCTGGATCTCTTATTGTGCCATGAGAATACCGAAGTGGCACTATAGATACAGGAACAGTCTGCTGTGGTGGTGGGCTCTGTGTTAGCGTTCTGAAAACTAATGTTATGGATCTCTTAATGTGCCATGAGAATACAGAAGTGGCACTATAGATACAGGAACATCCTGCTGTGGTGGTGTGCTCTGTGTTAGCATTCTGAAAACTAGTGTTCTGGATCCCTCAATGTGACATGAGAATGCAGAAGTGACACTATAGATACAGGAACAGTCTGCTGTGGTGGTGGGCTCTGTGTTAGCGTTCTGAAAACTAATGTTATGGATCTCTTAATGTGCCATGAGAATACAGAAGTGGCACTATAGATACAGGAACATCCTGCTGTGGTGGTGTGGTCTGTGTTAGCGTTCTGAAAACTAGTGTTCTGGATCTCTTAATGTGCCATAAGAATGCAGAAGTGGCAGTATAGATACAGGAACAACGTGCAGTGTTGGTGGGCTCTGTGTTAGCGTTCTGAAAACTAATGTTATGGATCTCTTATTGTGCCATGGTTATACAGAAGTGGCACTATAGATACAGGAACATCCTGCTGTGGTGGTGTGGTCTGTGTTAGCGTTCTGAAAACTAGTGTTCTAGATCTCTTAATGTGACATGAGAATGGAGAAGTGACACTATAGATACAGGAACAACCTGCTGTGGTGGTGTGGTCTGTGTTAGCGTTCTGAAAACTAGTGTTCTAGATCTATTATTGTACCATCAGAATGCAGAAGTGACAATATAGATATAGGAACATCCTGCTGTGGTGGTGTGCTCTTTGTTAATGTTCTGAAAACTACTGTTCTGGATCTCTTAATGTGCCATGAGAATGCAGAAATGACACTATAGATACAGGAATAGTCTGCTGTGGTGGTGGGCTCTGTGTTAGCGTTCTGAAAACTAATGTTCTGGATCTCTTATTGTGCCATGAGAATACCGAAGTGGCACTATAGATACAGGAACAGTCTGCTGTGGTGGTGGGCTCTGTGTTAGCGTTCTGAAAACTAATGTTATGGATCTCTTAATGTGCCATGAGAATACAGAAGTGGCACTATAGATACAGGAACATCCTGCTGTGGTGGTGTGGTCTGTGTTAGCGTTCTGAAAACTAGTGTTCTGGATCTCTTAATGTGCCATGAGAATGCAGAAGTGACACTATAGATACAGGAATAGTCTGCTGTGGTGGTGGGCTCTGTGTTAGCGTTCTGAAAACTAATGGTCTGGATCTCTTATTGTGCCATGAGAATACCGAAGTGGCACTATAGATACAGGAACATCCTGCTGTGGTGGTGTGGTCTGTGTTAGCGTTCTGAAAACTAGTGTTCTAGATCTCTTAATGTGCCATGAGAATGCAGAAGTGGCAGTATAGATACAGGAACAGCCTGCTGTGGTGGTGTGCGCTGTGTTAGCGTTCTCAAAACTAGTGTTCTGGATCTCTTGATGTGCCATGAGAATGCAGAAGTGACAATATAGATACAGGAACAACGTGCAGTGGTGGTGTGCTCTGTGTTAGCGTTCTGAAAACTAGTGTTCTGGATCTCTTAATGTGCCATGAGAATGCAGAAGTGACAATATAGATACAGGAACAGCCTGCTGTGGTGGTGTGCTCTGTGTTAGCGTTCTGAAAACTAGTGTTCTGGATCTGTTAATGTGACATGAGAATGGAGAAGTGACACTATAGATACAGGAACAACCTGCTGTGGTGGTGTGCTCTGTGTTAGCGTTCTGAAAACTAGTGTTCTGGATCTGTTAATGTGACATGAGAATGGAGAAGTGACACTATAGATACAGGAACAACCTGCTGTGGTGGTGTGCTCTGTGTTAACGTTCTGAAAACTAGTGTTATGGATCTCTTAATGTGCCATGAGAATACAGAAGTGGCACTATAGATACAGGAACAACCTGCTGTCGTGGTGTGCTCTGTGTTAGCATTCTGAAAACTAGTGTTCTGGATCTCTCAATGTGCCATGAGAATGCAGAAGTGACAATATAGATACAGGAACAACTTGCTGTGATGGTGTGCTCTGTGTTAGCGTTCTGAAAACTAGTGTTCTGGATCTGTTAATGTGCCATGAGAATGCAGAAGTGACACTATAGATACAGGAACAGTCTGCTGTGGTGGTGGGCTCTGTGTTAGCGTTCTGAAAACTAATGTTATGGATCTCTTAATGTGCCATGAGAATACAGAAGTGGCACTATAGATACAGGAACATCCTGCTGTGGTGGTGTGCTCTGTGTTAGCATTCTGAAAACTAGAGTTCTGGATCTCTCAATGTGCCATGAGAATGCAGAAGTGACAATATAGATACAGGAACAACCTGTTGTGGTGGTGTGCTCTGTGTTAACGTTCTGAAAACTAGTGTTCTAGATCTCTTAATGTGCCATGAGAATGCAGAAGTGGCAGTATAGATACAGGAACAGCCTGCTGTGGTGGTGTGCTCTGTGTTAGCGTTCTGAAAACTAGTGTCCTGGATCTCTTAATGTGCCATGAGAATGCAGAAGTGACAATATAGATACAGGAACAACGTGCAGTGGTGGTGTGCTCTGTGTTAGCGTTCTGAAAACTAGTGTTCTGGATCTCTTAATGTGCCATGAGAATGCAGAAGTGACACTATAGATACAGGACCAGCCTGTTGTGGTGGTGTGCTCTGTGTTAGCGTTCTGAAAACTAGTGTTCTGGATCTCTCAATGTGCCATTAGAATGCAGAAGTGACAATATAGATACAGGAACAACTTGCTGTGGTAGTGTGCTCTGTGTTAGCGTTCTGAAAACTAGTGTTCTGGATCTGTTAATGTGCCATGAGAATGCAGAAGTGACACTATAGATACAGGAACAGTCTGCTGTGGTGGTGGGCTCTGTGTTAGCGTTCTGAAAACTAATGTTATGGATCTCTTAATGTGCCATGAGAATACAGAAGTGGCACTATAGATACAGGAACATCCTGCTGTGGTGGTGTGCTCTGTGTTAGCATTCTGAAAACTAGTGTTCTGGATCTCTCAATGTGCCATGAGAATGCAGAAGTGACAATATAGATACAGGAACAACTTGCTGTGGTGGTGTGCTCTGTGTTAGCGTTCTGAAAACTAGTGTTCTGGATCTTTTAATGTGACATGAGAATGCAGAAGTGACACTATAGATACAGGAACAGTCTGCTGTGGTGGTGGGCTCTGTGTTAGCGTTCTGAAAACTAATGTTATGGATCTCTTAATGTGCCATGAGAATCCAGAAGTGGCACTATAGATACAGGAACATCCTGCTGTGGTATTGTGGTCTGTGTTAGCGTTCTGAAAACTAGTGTTCTGGATCTCTTAATGTGCCATAAGAATGCAGAAGTGGCAGTATAGATACAGGAACATCCTGCTGTGGTGGTGTGGTCTGTGTTAGCGTTCTGAAAACTAGTGTTCTAGATCTCTTATTGTACCATCAGAATGCAGAAGTGACAATATAGATACAGGAATAGTCTGCTGTGGTGGTGCGCTCTGTGTTAGCGTTCTGAAAACTAATGTTCTGGATCTCTTATTGTGCCATGAGAATACCGAAGTGGCACTATAGATACAGGAACAGTCTGCTGTGGTGGTGGGCTCTGTGTTAGCGTTCTGAAAACTAATGTTATGGATCTCTTAATGTGCCATGAGAATGCAGAAGTGACACTATAGATACAGGAATAGTCTGCTGTGGTGGTGGGCTCTGTGTTAGCGTTCTGAAAACTAATGTTCTGGATCTCTTAATGTGCCATGAGAATACAGAAGTGGAACTATAGATACAGGAACATCCTGCTGTGGTGGTGTGGTCTGTGTTAGCGTTCTGAAAACTAGTGTTCTGGATCTCTTAATGTGCCATGAGAATGCAGAAGTGACACTATAGATACAGGAATAGTCTGCTGTGGTGGTGGGCTCTGTGTTAGCGTTCTGAAAACTAATGTTATGGATCTCTTAATGTGCCATGAGAATACAGAAGTGGCACTATAGATACAGGAACATCATGCTGTGGTGGTGTGGTCTGTGTTAGCGTTCTGAAAACTAGTGTTCTGGATCTCTTAATGTGCCATAAGAATGCAGAAGTGGCAGTATAGATACAGGAACAACGTGCAGTGTTGGTGGGCTCTGTGTTAGCGTTCTGAAAACTAATGTTATGGATCTCTTATTGTGCCATGGTTATACAGAAGTGGCACTATAGATACAGGAACATCCTGCTGTGGTGGTGTGGTCTGTGTTAGCGTTCTGAAAACTAGTGTTCTAGATCCCTTAATGTGACATGAGAATGGAGAAGTGACACTATAGATACAGGAACAACCTGCTGTGGTGGTGTGGTCTGTGTTAGCGTTCTGAAAACTAGTGTTCTAGATCTCTTATTGTACCATCAGAATGCAGAAGTGTCAATATAGATACAGGAACATCCTGCTGTGGTGGTGTGCTCTTTGTTAATGTTCTGAAAACTAGTGTTCTGGATCTCTTAATGTGCCATGAGAATGCAGAAGTGACACTATAGATACAGGAATAGTCTGCTGTGGTGGTGGGCTCTGTGTTAGCGTTCTGAAAACTAATGTTCTGGATCTCTTATTGTGCCATGAGAATACCGAAGTGGCACTATATATACAGGAACAGTCTGCTGTGGTGATGGGCTGTGTGTTAGCGTTCTGAAAACTAATGTTATGGATCTCTTAATGTGCCATGAGAATACAGAAGTGGCACTATAGATACAGGAACATCCTGCTGTGGTGGTGTGCTCTGTGTTAGCATTCTTAAAACTAGTGTTCTGGATCTCTCAATGTGCCATGAGAATGCAGAAGTGACAATATAGATACAGGAACAACTTGCTGTGGTGGTGTGCTCTGTGTTAGCGTTCTGAAAACTAGTGTTCTGGATCTTTTAATGTGACATGAGAATGCAGAAGTGACACTATAGGTACAGGAACAGTCTGCTGTGGTGGTGGGCTCTGTGTTAGCGTTCTGAAAACTAATGTTATGGATCTCTTAATGTGCCATGAGAATACAGAAGTGGCACTATAGATACAGGAACATCCTGCTGTGGTGGTGTGGTCTGTGTTAGCGTTCTGAAAACTAGTGTTCTGGATCTCTTAATGTGCCATAAGAATGCAGAAGTGGCAGTATTGTTACAGGAACAACGTGCAGTGTTGGTGGGCTCTGTGTTAGCGTTCTGAAAACTAATGTTATGGATCTCTTATTGTGCCATGGTTATACAGAAGTGGCACTATAGATACAGGAACATCCTGCTGTGGTGGTGTGGTCTGTGTTAGCGTTCTGAAAACTAGTGTTCTAGATCTCTTAATGTGACATGAGAATGGAGAAGTGACACTATAGATACAGGAACAACCTGCTGTGGTGGTGTGGTCTGTGTTAGCGTTCTGAAAACTAGTGTTCTAGATCTCTTATTGTACCATCAGAATGCAGAAGTGACAATATAGATACAGGAACATCCTGCTGTGGTGGTGTGCTCTTTGTTAATGTTCTGAAAACTACTGTTCTGGATCTCTTAATGTGCCATGAGAATGCAGAAGTGACACTATAGATACAGGAATAGTCTGCTGTGGTGGTGGGCTCTGTGTTAGCGTTCTGAAAACTAATGTTCTGGATCTCTTATTGTGCCATGAGAATACCGAAGTGGCACTATAGATACAGGAACAGTCTGCTGTGGTGGTGGGCTCTGTGTTAGCGTTCTGAAAACTAATGTTATGGATCTCTTAATGTGCCATGAGAATACAGAAGTGGCACTATAGATACAGGAACATCCTGCTGTGGTGGTGTGGTCTGTGTTAGCGTTCTGAAAACTAGTGTTCTGGATCTCTTAATGTGCCATGAGAATGCAGAAGTGACACTATAGATACAGGAATAGTCTGCTGTGGTGGTGGGCTCTGTGTTAGCGTTCTGAAAACTAGTGTTCTAGATCTCTTAATGTGCCATGAGAATGCAGAAGTGGCAGTATAGATACAGGAACAGCCTGCTGTGGTGGTGTGCGCTGTGTTAGAGTTCTGAAAACTAGTGTTCTGGATCTCTTAATGTGCCATGAGAATGCAGAAGTGACAATATAGATACAGGAACAACGTGCAGTGGTGGTGTGCTCTGTGTTAGCGTTCTGAAAACTAGTGTTCTGGATCTCTTAATGTGCCATGAGAATGCAGAAGTGACACTATAGATACAGGAACAGCCTGCTGTGGTGGTGTGCTCTGTGTTAGCGTTCTGAAAACTAGTGTTCTGGATCTGTTAATGTGACATGAGAATGGAGAAGTGACACTATAGATACAGGAACAACCTGCTGTGGTGGTGTGCTCTGTGTTAACGTTCTGAAAACTAGTGTTCTGGATCTCTCAATGTGCCATGAGAATGCAGAAGTGACACTATAGATACAGGAACAACCTGCTGTGGTGGTGTGCTCTGTGTTAACGTTCTGAAAACTAGTGTTCTAGATCTCTTAATGTGCCATGAGAATGCAGAAGTTGCAGTATAGATACAGGAACAGCCTGCTGTGGTGGTGTGCTCTGTGTTAGCATTCTGAAAACTAGTGTTCTGGATCTCTCAATGTGCCATGAGAATGCAGAAGTGACAATATAGATACAGGAACAACTTGCTGTGGTGGTGTGCTCTGTGTTAGCGTTCTGAAAACTAGAGTTGTGGATATTTTAATGTGACATGAGAATGCAGAAGTGACACTATAGATACAGGAACAGTCTGCTGTGGTGGTGGCCTCTGTGTTAGCGTTCTGAAAACTAATGTTATGGATCTCTCAATGTGCCATGAGAATGCAGAAGTGACACTATAGATATAGGAACAACCTGCTGTGGTGGTGTGCTCTGTGTTAACGTTCTGAAAACTAGTGTTCTGGATCTCTTAATGTGCCATGAGAATGCAGAAGTGACCATATAGATACAGGAACAACGTGCAGTGGTGGTGTGCTCTGTGTTAGCGTTCTGAAAACTAGTGTTCTGGATCTCTTAATGTGCCATGAGAATGCAGAAGTGACACTATAGATAGAGGACCAGCCTGCTGTGGTGGTGTGCTCTGTGTTAGCGTTCCGAAAACTAGTGTTCTGGATCTGTTAATGTGACATGAGAATGGAGAAGTGACACTATAGATACAGGAACAACCTGCTGTGGTGGTGTGCTCTGTGTTAACGTTCTAAAAACTAGTGTTATGGATCTCTTAATGTGCCATGAGAATACAGAAGTGTCACTATAGATACAGGAACAACCTGCTGTGGTGGTGTGCTCTGTGTTAGCATTCTGAAAACTAGTGTTCTGGATCTCTCAATGTGCCATGAGAATGCAGAAGTGACAATATAGATACAGGAACAACTTGCTGTGGTGGTGTTCTCTGTGTTAGCGTTCTGAAAACTAGTGTTCTGGATCTGTTAATGTGCCATAAGAATGCAGAAGTGGCAGTATAGATACAGGAACAACGTGCAGTGTTGGTGGGCTCTGTGTTAGCGTTCTGAAAACTAATGTTATGGATCTCTTATTGTGCCATGGTTATACAGAAGTGGCACTATAGATACAGGAACATCCTGCTGTGGTGGTGTGGTCTGTGTTAGCGTTCTGAAAACTAGTGTTCTAGATCCCTTAATGTGACATGAGAATGGAGAAGTGACACTATAGATACAGGAACAACCTGCTGTGGTGGTGTGGTCTGTGTTAGCGTTCTGAAAACTAGTGTTCTAGATCTCTTATTGTACCATCAGAATGCAGAAGTGTCAATATAGATACAGGAACATCCTGCTGTGGTGGTGTGCTCTTTGTTAATGTTCTGAAAACTAGTGTTCTGGATCTCTTAATGTGCCATGAGAATGCAGAAGTGACACTATAGATACAGGAATAGTCTGCTGTGGTGGTGGGCTCTGTGTTAGCGTTCTGAAAACTAATGTTCTGGATCTCTTATTGTGCCATGAGAATACCGAAGTGGCACTATATATACAGGAACAGTCTGCTGTGGTGATGGGCTGTGTGTTAGCGTTCTGAAAACTAATGTTATGGATCTCTTAATGTGCCATGAGAATACAGAAGTGGCACTATAGATACAGGAACATCCTGCTGTGGTGGTGTGCTCTGTGTTAGCATTCTTAAAACTAGTGTTCTGGATCTCTCAATGTGCCATGAGAATGCAGAAGTGACAATATAGATACAGGAACAACTTGCTGTGGTGGTGTGCTCTGTGTTAGCGTTCTGAAAACTAGTGTTCTGGATCTTTTAATGTGACATGAGAATGCAGAAGTGACACTATAGGTACAGGTACAGTCTGCTGTGGTGGTGGACTCTGTGTTAGCGTTCTGAAAACTAATGTTATGGATCTCTTAATGTGCCATGAGAATACAGAAGTGGCACTATAGATACAGGAACATCCTGCTGTGGTGGTGTGGTCTGTGTTAGCGTTCTGAAAACTAGTGTTCTGGATCTCTTAATGTGCCATAAGAATGCAGAAGTGGCAGTATTGTTACAGGAACAACGTGCAGTGTTGGTGGGCTCTGTGTTAGCGTTCTTAAAACTAATGTTATGGATCTCTTATTGTGCCATGGTTATACAGAAGTGGCACTATAGATACAGGAACATCCTGCTGTGGTGGTGTGGTCAGTGTTAGCGTTCTGAAAACTAGTGTTCTAGATCTCTTAATGTGACATGAGAATGGAGAAGTGACACTATAGATACAGGAACAACCTGCTGTGGTGGTGTGGTCTGTGTTAGCGTTCTGAAAACTAGTGTTCTAGATCTCTTATTGTACCATCAGAATGCAGAAGTGACAATATAGATACAGGAACATCCTGCTGTGGTGGTGTGCTCTTTGTTAATGTTCTGAAAACTACTGTTCTGGATCTCTTAATGTGCCATGAGAATGCAGAAGTGACACTATAGATACAGGAATAGTCTGCTGTGGTGGTGGGCTCTGTGTTAGCGTTCTGAAAACTAATGTTCTGGATCTCTTATTGTGCCATGAGAATACCGAAGTGGCACTATAGATACAGGAACAGTCTGCTGTGGTGGTGGGCTCTGTGTTAGCGTTCTGAAAACTAATGTTATGGATCTCTTAATGTGCCATGAGAATACAGAAGTGGCACTATAGATACAGGAACATCCTGCTGTGGTGGTGTGGTCTGTGTTAGCGTTCTGAAAACTAGTGTTCTGGATCTCTTAATGTGCCATGAGAATGCAGAAGTGACACTATAGATACAGGAATAGTCTGCTGTGGTGGTGGGCTCTGTGTTAGCGTTCTGAAAACTAGTGTTCTAGATCTCTTAATGTGCCATGAGAATGCAGAAGTGGCAGTATAGATACAGGAACAGCCTGCTGTGGTGGTGTGCGCTGTGTTAGCGTTCTGAAAACTAGTGTTCTGGATCTCTTAATGTGCCATGAGAATGCAGAAGTGACAATATAGATACAGGAACAACGTGCAGTGGTGGTGTGCTCTGTGTTAGCGTTCTGAAAACTAGTGTTCTGGATCTCTTAATGTGCCATGAGAATGCAGAAGTGACACTATAGATACAGGAACAGCCTGCTGTGGTGGTGTGCTCTGTGTTAGCGTTCTGAAAACTAGTGTTCTGGATCTGTTAATGTGACATGAGAATGGAGAAGTGACACTATAGATACAGGAACAACCTGCTGTGGTGGTGTGCTCTGTGTTAACGTTCTGAAAACTAGTGTTCTGGATCTCTCAATGTGCCATGAGAATGCAGAAGTGACACTATAGATACAGGAACAACCTGCTGTGGTGGTGTGCTCTGTGTTAACGTTCTGAAAACTAGTGTTCTAGATCTCTTAATGTGCCATGAGAATGCAGAAGTTGCAGTATAGATACAGGAACAGCCTGCTGTGGTGGTGTGCTCTGTGTTAGCATTCTGAAAACTAGTGTTCTGGATCTCTCAATGTGCCATGAGAATGCAGAAGTGACAATATAGATACAGGAACAACTTGCTGTGGTGGTGTGCTCTGTGTTAGCGTTCTGAAAACTAGAGTTGTGGATATTTTAATGTGACATGAGAATGCAGAAGTGACACTATAGATACAGGAACAGTCTGCTGTGGTGGTGGCCTCTGTATTAGCGTTCTGAAAACTAATGTTATGGATCTCTCAATGTGCCATGAGAATGCAGAAGTGACACTATAGATATAGGAACAACCTGCTGTGGTGGTGTGCTCTGTGTTAACGTTCTGAAAACTAGTGTTCTAGATCTCTTAATGTGCCATGAGAATGCAGAAGTGGCAGTATAGATACAGGAATAGCCTGCTGTGGTGGTGTGCTCTGTGTTAGCGTTCTGAAAACTAGTGTTCTGGATCTCTTAATGTGCCATGAGAATGCAGAAGTGACCATATAGATACAGGAACAACGTGCAGTGGTGGTGTGCTCTGTGTTAGCGTTCTGAAAACTAGTGTTCTGGATCTCTTAATGTGCCATGAGAATGCAGAAGTGACACTATAGATACAGGACCAGCCTGCTGTGGTGGTGTGCTCTGTGTTAGCGTTCCGAAAACTAGTGTTCTGGATCTGTTAATGTGACATGAGAATGGAGAAGTGACACTATAGATACAGGAACAACCTGCTGTGGTGGTGTGCTCTGTGTTAACGTTCTGAAAACTAGTGTTATGGATCTCTTAATGTGCCATGAGAATACAGAAGTGTCACTATAGATACAGGAACAACCTGCTGTGGTGGTGTGCTCTGTGTTAGCATTCTGAAAACTAGTGTTCTGGATCTCTCAATGTGCCATGAGAATGCAGAAGTGACAATATAGATACAGGAACAACTTGCTGTGGTGGTGTTCTCTGTGTTAGCGTTCTGAAAACTAGTGTTCTGGATCTGTTAATGTGCCATGAGAATGCAGAAGTGACACTATAGATACAGGAACAGTCTGCTGTGGTGGTGGGCTCTGTGTTAGCGTTCTGAAAACTAATGTTATGGATCTCTTAATGTGCCATGAGAATACAGAAGTGGCACTATAGATACAGGAACATCCTGCTGTGGTGGTGTGCTCTGTGTTAGCATTCTGAAAACTAGTGTTCTGGATCTCTCAATGTGCCATGAGAATGCAGAAGTGACAATATAGATACAGGAACAACTTGCTGTGGTGGTGTGCTCTGTGTTAGCATTCTGAAAACTAGTGTTCTGGATCTCTCAATGTGCCATGAGAATGCAGAAGTGACAATATAGATACAGGAACAACTTGCTGTGGTGGTGTTCTCTGTGTTAGCGTTCTGAAAACTAGTGTTCTGGATCTGTTAATGTGCCATGAGAATGCAGAAGTGACACTATAGATACAGGAACAGTCTGCTGTGGTGGTGGGCTCTGTGTTAGCGTTCTGAAAACTAATGTTATGGATCTCTTAATGTGCCATGAGAATACAGAAGTGGCACTATAGATACAGGAACATCCTGCTGTGGTGGTGTGCTCTGTGTTAGCATTCTGAAAACTAGTGTTCTGGATCTCTCAATGTGCCATGAGAATGCAGAAGTGACAATATAGATACAGGAACAACTTGCTGTGGTGGTGTGCTCTGTGTTAGCGTTCTGAAAACTAGTGTTCTGGATCCTTTAATGTGACATGAGAATGCAGAAGTGACACTATAGATACAGGAACAGTCTACTGTGGTGGTGGGCTCTGTGTTAGCGTTCTGAAAACTAATGTTATGGATCTCTTAATGTGCCATGAGAATACAGAAGTGGCACTATAGATACAGGAACATCCTGCTGTGGTATTGTGGTCTGTGTTAGCGTTCTGAAAACTAGTGTTCTGGATCTCTTAATGTGCCATAAGAATGCAGAAGTGGCAGTATAGATACAGGAACAACGTGCAGTGTTGGTGGGCTCTGTGTTAGCGTTCTGAAAACTAATGTTATGGATCTCTTATTGTGCCATGGTTATACAGAAGTGGCACTATAGATACAGGAACATCCTGCTGTGGTGGTGTGGTCTGTCTTAGCGTTCTGAAAACTAGTGTTCTAGATCTCTTAATGTGACATGAGAATGGAGAAGTGACACTATAGATACAGGAACAACCTGCTGTGGTGGTGTGGTCTGTGTTAGCGTTCTGAAAACTAGTGTTCTAGATCTCTTATTGTAGCATCAGAATGCAGAAGTGACAATATAGATACAGGAACATCCTGCTGTGGTGGTGTGCTCTTTGTTAATGTTCTGAAAACTAGTGTTCTGGATCTCTTAATGTGCCATGAGAATGCAGAAGTGACACTATAGATACAGGAATAGTCTGCTGTGGTGGTGGGCTCTGTGTTAGCGTTCTGAAAACTAATGTTCTGGATCTCTTATTGTGCCATGAGAATACCGAAGTGGCACTATAGATACAGGAACAGTCTGCTGTGGTGGTGGGCTCTGTGTTAGCGTTCTGAAAACTAATGTTATGGATCTCTTAATGTGCCATGAGAATACAGAAGTGGCACTATAGATACAGGAACATCCTGCTGTGGTGGTGTGGTCTGTGTTAGCGTTCTGAAAACTAGTGTTCTGGATCTCTTAATGTGCCATGGAATGCAGAAGTGACACTATAGATACAGGAATAGTCTGCTGTGGTGGTGTGGTCTGGGTTAGCGTTCTGAAAACTAGTGTTCTGGATCTCTTAATGTGCCATGAGAATGCAGAAGTGACACTATAGATACAGGAATAGTCTGCTGTGGTGGTGGGCTCTGTGTTAGCGTTCTGAAAACTAATTGTCTGGATCTCTTATTGTGCCATGAGAATACCGAAGTGGCACTATAGATACTGGAACAGTCTGCTGTGGTGGTGGGCTCTGTGTTAGCGTTCTGAAAACTAATGTTATGGATCTCTTAATGTGCCATGAGAATACAGAAGTGGCACTATAGATACAGGAACATCCTGCTGTGGTGGTGTGGTCTGTGTTAGCGTTCTGAAAACTAGTGTTCTGGATCTCTTAATGTGCCATGAGAATGCAGAAGTGACACTATAGATACAGGAATAGTCTGCTGTGGTGGTGGGCTCTGTGTTAGTGTTCTGAAAACTAATGGTCTGGATCTCTTAATGTGCCATGAGAATACAGAAGTGGCACTATAGATACAGGAACATCCTGCAGTGGTGGTGGGCTCTGTGTTAGCGTTCTGAAAACTAATGTTATCGATCTCTTAATGTGCCATGAGAATACAGAAGTGGCACTATAGATACAGGAACATCCTGCTGTGGTGGTGTGGTCTGTGTTAGCGTTCTGAAAACTAGTGTTCTGGATCTCTTAATGTGCCATGAGAATGCAGAACTGACAATATAGATACAGGAACAACGTGCAGTGGTGGTGTGCTCTGTGTTAGCGTTCTGAAAACTAGTGTTCTGGATCTCTTAATGTGCCATGAGAATGCAGAAGTGACACTATAGATACAGGAACAGCCTGCTGTGGTGGTGTGCTCTGTGTTAGCGTTCTGAAAACTAGTGTTCTGGATCTGTTAATGTGACATGAGAATGGAGAAGTGACACTATAGATACAGGAACAACCTGCTGTGGTGGTGTGCTCTGTGTTAACGTTCTGAAAACTAGTGTTCTAGATCTCTTAATGTGCCATGAGAATGCAGAAGTTGCAGTATAGATACAGGAACAGTCTGCTGTGGTGGTGTGCTCTGTGTTAGCGTTCTAAAAACTAGTGTTCTGGATCTCTTAATGTGCCATGAGAATGCAGAAGTGACAATATAGATACAGGAACAACGTGCAGTGGTGGTGTGCTCTGTGTTAGCGTTCTGAAAACTAATGTTATGGATCTCTTAATGTGCCATGAGAATACAGAAGTGGCAATATAGATACAGGAACATCCCGCTGTGGTGGTGTGCTCTGTGTTAGCATTCTGAAAACTAGTGTTCTGGATCTCTCAATGTGCCATGAGAATGCAGAAGTGACAATATAGATACAGGAACAACTTGCTGTGGTGGTGTGCTCTGTGTTAGCGTTCTGAAAACTAGAGTTGTGGATATTTTAATGTGACATGAGAATGCAGAAGTGACACTATAGATACAGGAACAGTCTGCTGTGGTGGTGGGCTCTGTGTTAGCGTTCTGAAAACTAATGTTATGGATCTCTCAATGTGCCATGAGAATGCAGAAGTGACACTATAGATACAGGAACAACCTGCTGTGGTGGTGTGCTCTGTGTTAACGTTCTGAAAACCAGTGTTCTAGATCTCTTAATGTGCCATGAGAATGCAGAAGTGGCAGTATAGATACAGGAACAGCCTGCTGTGGTGGTGTGCTCTGTGTTAGCGTTCTGAAAACTAGTGTTCTGGATCTCTTAATGTGCCATGAGAATGCAGAAGTGACCATATAGATACAGGAACAACGTGCAGTGGTGGTGTGCTCTGTGTTAGCGTTCTGAAAACTAGTGTTCTGGATCTCTTAATGTGCCATGAGAATGCAGAAGTGACACTATAGATACAGGACCAGCCTGCTGTGGTGGTGTGCTCTGTGTTAGCGTTCCGAAAACTAGTGTTCTGGATCTGTTAATGTGACATGAGAATGGAGAAGTGACACTATAGATACATGAACAACCTGCTGTGGTGGTGTGCTCTGTGTTAACGTTCTGAAAACTAGTGTTATGGATCTCTTAATGTGCCATGAGAATACAGAAGTGTCACTATAGATACAGGAACAACCTGCTGTGGTGGTGTGCTCTGTGTTAGCATTCTGAAAACTAGTGTTCTGGATCTGTTAATGTGCCATGAGAATGCAGAAGTGACACTATAGATACAGGAACAGTCTGCTGTGGTGGTGGGCTCTGTGTTAGCGTTCTGAAAACTAGTGTTCTGGATCCTTTAATGTGACATGAGAATGCAGAAGTGACACTATAGATACAGGAACAGTCTACTGTGGTGGTGGGCTCTGTGTTAGCGTTCTGAAAACTAATGTTATGGATCTCTTAATGTGCCATGAGAATACAGAAGTGGCACTATAGATACAGGAACATCCTGCTGTGGTATTGTGGTCTGTGTTAGCGTTCTGAAAACTAGTGTTCTGGATCTCTTAATGTGCCATAAGAATGCAGAAGTGGCAGTATAGATACAGGAACAACGTGCAGTGGTGGTGTGCTCTGTGTTAGCGTTCTGAAAACTAGTGTTCTGGATCTCTTAATGTGCCATGAGAATGCAGAAGTGACACTATAGATACAGGACCAGCCTGCTGTGGTGGTGTGCTCTGTGTTAGCGTTCCGAAAACTAGTGTTCTGGATCTGTTAATGTGACATGAGAATGGAGAAGTGACACTATAGATACAGGAACAACCTGCTGTGGTGGTGTGCTCTGTGTTAACGTTCTGAAAACTAGTGTTATGGATCTCTTAATGTGCCATGAGAATACAGAAGTGTCACTATAGATACAGGATCAACCTGCTGTGGTGGTGTGCTCTGTGTTAGCATTCTGAAAACTAGTGTTCTGGATCTGTTAATGTGCCATGAGAATGCAGAAGTGACACTATAGATACAGACACAGTCTGCTGTGGTGGTGGGCTCTGTGTTAGCGTTCTGAAAACTAATGTTATGGATCTCTTAATGTGCCATGAGAATAGAGAAGTGGCACTATAGATACAGGAACATACTGCTGTGGTGGTGTGCTCTGTGTTAGCATTCTGAAAACTAGTGTTCTGGATCTCTCAATGTGCCATGAGAATGCAGAAGTGACAATATGGATACAGGAACAACTTGCTGTGGTGGTGTGCTCTGTGTTAGCGTTCTGAAAACTAGTGTTCTGGATCCTTTAATGTGACATGAGAATGCAGAAGTGACACTATAGATACAGGAACAGTCTACTGTGGTGGTGGGCTCTGTGTTAGCGTTCTGAAAACTAATGTTATGGATCTCTTAATGTGCCATGAGAATACAGAAGTGGCACTATAGATACAGGAACATCCTGCTGTGGTATTGTGGTCTGTGTTAGCGTTCTGAAAACTAGTGTTCTGGATCTCTTAATGTGCCATAAGAATGCAGAAGTGGCAGTATAGATACAGGAACAACGTGCAGTGTTGGTGGGCTCTGTGTTAGCGTTCTGAAAACTAATGTTATGGATCTCTTATTGTGCCATGGTTATACAGAAGTGGCACTATAGATACAGGAACATCCTGCTGTGGTGGTGTGGTCTGTCTTAGCGTTCTGAAAACTAGTGTTCTAGATCTCTTAATGTGACATGAGAATGGAGAAGTGACATTATAGATACAGGAACAACCTGCTGTGGTGGTGTGGTCTGTGTTAGCGTTCTGAAAACTAGTGTTCTAGATCTCTTATTGTACCATCAGAATGCAGAAGTGACAACATAGATACAGGAACATCCTGCTGTGGTGGTGTGCTCTTTGTTAATGTTCTGAAAACTAGTGTTCTGGATCTCTTAATGTGCCATGAGAATGCAGAAGTGACACTATAGATACAGGAATAGTCTGCTGTGGTGGTGGGCTCTGTGTTAGCGTTCTGAAAACTAATGTTCTGGATCTCTTATTGTGCCATGAGAATACCGAAGTGGCACTATAGATACAGGAACAGTCTGCTGTGGTGGTGGGCTCTGTGTTAGCGTTCTGAAAACTAATGTTATGGATCTCTTAATGTGCCATGAGAATACAGAAGTGGCACTATAGATACAGGAACATCCTGCTGTGGTGGTGTGGTCTGTGTTAGCGTTCTGAAAACTAGTGTTCTGGATCTCTTAATGTGCCATGGAATGCAGAAGTGACACTATAGATACAGGAATAGTCTGCTGTGGTGGTGGGCTCTGTGTTAGAGTTCTGAAAACTAATGTTATGGATCTCTTAATGTGCCATGAGAATACAGAAGTGGCACTATAGATACAGGAACATCATGCTGTGGTGGTGTGGTCTGTGTTAGCGTTCTGAAAACTAGTGTTCTGGATCTCTTAATGTGCCATAAGAATGCAGAAGTGGCAGTATAGATACAGGAACAACGTGCAGTGGTGGTGTGCTCTGTGTTAGCGTTCTGAAAACTAGTGTTCTGGATCTCTTAATGTGCCATGAGAATGCAGAAGTGACACTATAGATACAGGACCAGCCTGCTGTGGTGGTGTGCTCTGTGTTAGCGTTCCGAAAACTAGTGTTCTGGATCTGTTAATGTGACATGAGAATGGAGAAGTGACACTATAGATACAGGAACAACCTGCTGTGGTGGTGTGCTCTGTGTTAACGTTCTGAAAACTAGTGTTATGGATCTCTTAATGTGCCATGAGAATACAGAAGTGTCACTATAGATACAGGAACAACCTGCTGTGGTGGTGTGCTCTGTGTTAGCATTCTGAAAACTAGTGTTCTGGATCTGTTAATGTGCCATGAGAATGCAGAAGTGACACTATAGATACAGACACAGTCTGCTGTGGTGGTGGGCTCTGTGTTAGCGTTCTGAAAACTAATGTTATGGATCTCTTAATGTGCCATGAGAATACAGAAGTGGCACTATAGATACAGGAACATCCTGCTGTGGTGGTGTGCTCTGTGTTAGCATTCTGAAAACTAGTGTTCTGGATCTCTCAATGTGCCATGAGAATGCAGAAGTGACAATATGGATACAGGAACAACTTGCTGTGGTGGTGTGCTCTGTGTTAGCGTTCTGAAAACTAGTGTTCTGGATCCTTTAATGTGACATGAGAATGCAGAAGTGACACTATAGATACAGGAACAGTCTACTGTGGTGGTGGGCTCTGTGTTAGCGTTCTGAAAACTAATGTTATGGATCTCTTAATGTGCCATGAGAATACAGAAGTGGCACTATAGATACAGGAACATCCTGCTGTGGTATTGTGGTCTGTGTTAGCGTTCTGAAAACTAGTGTTCTGGATCTCTTAATGTGCCATAAGAATGCAGAAGTGGCAGTATAGATACAGGAACAACGTGCAGTGTTGGTGGGCTCTGTGTTAGCGTTCTGAAAACTAATGTTATGGATCTCTTATTGTGCCATGGTTATACAGAAGTGGCACTATAGATACAGGAACATCCTGCTGTGGTGGTGTGGTCTGTCTTAGCGTTCTGAAAACTAGTGTTCTAGATCTCTTAATGTGACATGAGAATGGAGAAGTGACACTATAGATACAGGAACAACCTGCTGTGGTGGTGTGGTCTGTGTTAGCGTTCTGAAAACTAGTGTTCTAGATCTCTTATTGTACCATCAGAATGCAGAAGTGACAATATAGATACAGGAACATCCTGCTGTGGTGGTGTGCTCTTTGTTAATGTTCTGAAAACTAGTGTTCTGGATCTCTTAATGTGCCATGAGAATGCAGAAGTGACACTATAGATACAGGAATAGTCTGCTGTGGTGGTGGGCTCTGTGTTAGCGTTCTGAAAACTAATGTTCTGGATCTCTTATTGTGCCATGAGAATACCGAAGTGGCACTATAGATACAGGAACAGTCTGCTGTGGTGGTGGGCTCTGTGTTAGCGTTCTGAAAACTAATGTTATGGATCTCTTAATGTGCCATGAGAATACAGAAGTGGCACTATAGATACAGGAACATCCTGCTGTGGTGGTGTGGTCTGTGTTAGCGTTCTGAAAACTAGTGTTCTGGATCTCTTAATGTGCCATGGAATGCAGAAGTGACACTATAGATACAGGAATAGTCTGCTGTGGTGGTGGGCTCTGTGTTAGAGTTCTGAAAACTAATGTTATGGATCTCTTAATGTGCCATGAGAATACAGAAGTGGCACTATAGATACAGGAACATCATGCTGTGGTGGTGTGGTCTGTGTTAGCGTTCTGAAAACTAGTGTTCTGGATCTCTCAATGTGCCATAAGAATGCAGAAGTGGCAGTATAGATACAGGAACAACGTGCAGTGTTGGTGGGCTCTGTGTTAGCGTTCTGAAAACTAAAGTTATGGATCTCTTATTGTGCCATGGTTATACAGAAGTGGCACTATAGATACAGGAACATCCTGCTGTGGTGGTGTGGTCTGTGTTAGCGTTCTGAAAACTAGTGTTCTAGATCTCTTAATGTGACATGAGAATGGAGAAGTGACACTATAGATACAGGAACAACCTGCTGTGGTGGTGTGGTCTGTGTTAGCGTTCTGAAAACTAGTGTTCTGGATCTCTTAATGTGCCATGAGAATGCAGAAGTGACACTATAGATACAGGAATAGTCTGCTGGTGTGGTGGGCTCTGTGTTAGCGTTCTGAAAACTAATTGTCTGGATCTCTTATTGTGCCATGAGAATACCGAAGTGGCACTATAGATACAGGAACAGTCTGCTGTGGTGGTGGGCTCTGTGTTAGCGTTCTGAAAACTAATGTTATGGATCTCTTAATGTGCCATGAGAATACAGAAGTGGCACTATAGATACAGGAACATCCTGCTGTGGTGGTGTGGTCTGTGTTAGCGTTCTGAAAACTAGTGTTCTGGATCTCTTAATGTGCCATGAGAATGCAGAAGTGACACTATAGATACAGGAATAGTCTGCTGTGGTGGTGGGCTCTGTGTTAGCGATCTGAAAACTAATGGTCTGGATCTCTTATTGTGCCATGAGAATACCGAAGTGGCACTATAGATACAGGAACATCCTGCTGTGGTGGTGTGGTCTGTGTTAGCGTTCTGAAAACTAGTGTTCTAGATCTCTTAATGTGCCATGAGAATGCAGAAGTGGCAGTATAGATACAGGAACAGCCTGCTGTGGTGGTGTGCGCTGTGTTAGCGTTCTGAAAACTAGTGTTCTGGATCTCTTAATGTGCCATGAGAATGCAGAAGTGACAATATAGATACAGGAACAACGTGCAGTGGTGGTGTGCTCTGTGTTAGCGTTCTGAAAACTAGTGTTCTGGATCTCTTAATGTGCCATGAGAATGCAGAAGTGACACTATAGATACAGGAACAGCCTGCTGTGGTGGTGTGCTCTGTGTTAGCGTTCTGAAAACTAGTGTTCTGGATCTGTTAATGTGACATGAGAATGGAGAAGTGACACTATAGATACAGGAACAACCTGCTGTGGTGGTGTGCTCTGTGTTAACGTTCTGAAAACTAGTGTTCTGGATCTCTCAATGTGCCATGAGAATGCAGATGTGACACTATAGATACAGGAACAACCTGCTGTGGTGGTGTGCTCTGTGTTAGCGTTCTGAAAACTAGTGTTCTGGATCTCTTAATGTGCCATGAGAATGCAGAAGTGAGAATATAGATACAGGAACAACGTGCAGTGGTGGTGTGCTCTGTGTTAGCGTTCTGAAAACTAGTGTTCTGGATCTCTTAATCTGCCATGAGAATGCAGAAGTGACACTATAGATACAGGAACAGCCTGCTGTGGTGGTGTGCTCTGTGTTAGCGTTCTGAAAACTAGTGTTCTGGATCTCTTAATGTGCCATAAGAATGCAGAAGTGGCAGTATAGATACAGGAACAACGTGCAGTGTTGGTGGGCTCTGTGTTAGCGTTCTGAAAACTAATCTTATGGATCTCTTATTGTGCCATGGTTATACAGAAGTGGCACTATAGATACAGGAACATCCTGCTGTGGTGGTGTGGTCTGTGTTAGCGTTCTGAAAACTAGTGTTCTAGATCTCTTAATGTGACATGAGAATGGAGAAGTGACACTATAGATACAGGAACAACCTGCTGTGGTGGTGTGGTCTGTGTTAGCGTTCTGAAAACTAGTGTTCTAGATCTCTTATTGTACCATCAGAATGCAGAAGTGACAATATAGATACAGGAACATCCTGCTGTGGTGGTGTGCTCTTTGTTAATGTTCTGAAAACTAGTCTTCTGGATCTCTTAATGTGCCATGAGAATGCAGAAGTGACACTATAGATACAGGAATAGTCTGCTGTGGTGGTGGGCTCTGTGTTAGCGTTCTGAAAACTAATGTTCTGGATCTCTTATTGTGCCATGAGAATACCGAAGTGGCACTATAGATACAGGAACAGTCTGCTGTGGTGGTGGGCTCTGTGTTAGCGTTCTGAAAACTAATGTTATGGATCTCTTAATGTGCCATGAGAATACGGAAGTGGCACTATAGATACAGGAATATCCTGCTGTGGTGGTGTGGTCTGTGTTAGCGTTCTGAAAACTAGTGCTCTGGATCTCTTAATGTGCCATGAGAATGCAGAAGTGACACTATAGATACAGGAATAGTCTGCTGTGGTGGTGGGCTCTGTGTTAGCGTTCTGAAAACTAATGGTCTGGATCTCTTATTGTGCCATGAGAATACCGAAGTGGCACTATAGATACAGGAACATCCTGCTGTGGAGGTGTGGTCTGTGTTAACGTTCTGAAAACTAGTGTTCTAGATCTCTTAATGTGCCATGAGAATGCAGAAGTGGCAGTATAGATACATGAACAGCCTGCTGTGGTGGTGTGCGCTGTGTTAGCCATCTGAAAACTAGTGTTCTGGATCTCTTAATGTGCCATGAGAATGCAGAAGTGACAATATAGATACAGGAACAACGTGCAGTGGTGGTGTGCTCTGTGTTAGCGTTCTGAAAACTAGTGTTCTGGATCTCTTAATGTGCCATGATAATGCAGAAGTGACACTATAGATACAGGAACAGCCTGCTGTGGTGGTGTGCTCTGTGTTAGCGTTCTGAAAACTAGTGCTCTGGATCTGTTAATGTGACATGAGAATGGAGAAGTGACACTATAGATACAGGAACAACCTGCTGTGGTGGTGTGCTCTGTGTTAACGTTCTGAAAACTAGTGTTCTGGATCTCTCAATGTGCCATGAGAATGCAGAAGTGACACTATAGATACAGGAACAACCTGCTGTGGTGGTGTGCTCTGTGTTAACGTTCTGGAAACTAGTGTTCTAGATCTCTTAATGTGCCATGAGAATGCAGAAGTGGCAGTATAGATACAGGAACAGCCTGCTGTGGTGGTGTGCTCTGTGTTAACATTCTGAAAACTAGCGTTCTGGATCTCTCAATGTGCCATGAGAATGCAGAAGTGACAATATAGATACACGAACAACTTGCTGTGGTGGTGTGCTCTGTGTTAGCGTTCTGAAAACTAGTGTTCTGGATCTGTTAATGTGACATGAGAATGGAGAAGTGACACTATAGATACAGGAACAACCTGCTGTGGTGGTGTGCTCTGTGTTAACGTTCTGAAAACTTGTGTTCTGGATCTCTCAATGTGCCATGAGAATGCAGAAGTGACA
This sequence comes from Chaetoderma sp. LZ-2023a, assembly GCA_034401795.1. Taxonomy (NCBI): domain Eukaryota; kingdom Metazoa; phylum Mollusca; class Caudofoveata; order Chaetodermatida; family Chaetodermatidae; genus Chaetoderma; species Chaetoderma sp. LZ-2023a. The sequence continues at coordinate 2,154,436 of CM067362.1, forward strand.
CTATAGATACAGGAACAGCCTGCTGTGGTGGTTTGCTCTGTGTTAGCGTTCTGAAAACTAGTGTTCTGGATCTGTTAATGTGACATGAGAATGGAGAAGTGACACTATAGATACAGGAACAACCTGCTGTGGTGGTGTGCTCTGTGTTAACGTTCTGAAAACTAGTGTTATGGATCTCTTAATGTGCCATGAGAATACAGAAGTGGCACTATAGATACAGGAACAACCTGCTGTGGTGGTGTGCTCTGTGTTAGCATTCTGAAAACTAGTGTTCTGGATCTCTCAATGTGCCATGAGAATGCAGAAGTGACAATATAGATACAGGAACAACTTGCTGTGGTGGTGTGCTCTGTGTTAGCGTTCTGAAAACTAGTGTTATGGATCTGTTAATGTGCCATGAGAATGCAGAAGTGACACTATAGATACAGGAACAGTCTGCTGTGGTGGTGGGCTCTGTGTTAGCGTTCTGAAAACTAATGTTATGGATCTCTTAATGTGCCATGAGAATACAGAAGTGGCACTATAGATACAGGAACATCCTGCTGTGGTTGTGTGCTCTGTGTTAGCATTCTGAAAACTAGTGTTCTGGATCTCTCAATGTGCCATGAGAATGCAGAAGTGACAATATAGATACAGGAACAACTTGCTGTGGTGGTGGGCTCTGTGTTAGCGTTCTGAAAACTAATGTTATGGATCTCTTAATGTGCCATGAGAATACAGAAGTGGCACTATAGATACAGGAACATCCTGCTGTGGTATTGTGGTCTGTGTTAGCGTTCTGAAAACTAGTGTTCTGGATCTCTTAATGTGCCATAAGAATGCAGAAGTGGCAGTATAGATACAGGAACAACGTGCAGTGTTGGTGGGCTCTGAGTTAGCGTTCTGAAAACTAATGTTATGGATCTCTTATTGTGCCATGGTTATACAGAAGTGGCACTATAGATACAGGAACATCCTGCTGTGGTGGTGTGGTCTGTGTTAGCGTTCTGAAAACTAGTGTTCTAGATCTCTTGTTGTACCATCAGAATGCAGAAGTGACAATATAGATACAGGAACATCCTGCTGTGGTGGTGTGCTCTTTGTTAATGTTCTGAAAACTAGTGTTCTGGATCTCTTAATGTGCCATGAGAATGCAGAAGTGACACTATAGATACAGGAATAGTCTGCTGTGGTGGTGGGCTCTGTGTTAGCGTTCTGAAAACTAATGTTCTGGATCTCTTATTGTGCCATGAGAATACCGAAGTGGCACTATAGATACAGGAACAGTCTGCTGTGGTGGTGGGCTCTGTGTTAGCGTTCTGAAAACTAATGTTATGGATCTCTTAATGTGCCAGGAGAATGCAGAAGTGGCAGTATAGATACAGGAACAGCCTGCTGTGGTGGTGTGCTCTGTGTTAGCGTTCTGAAAACTAGTGTTCTGGATCTGTTAATGTGACATGAGAATGGAGAAGTGACACTATAGATACAGGAACAACCTGCTGTGGTGGTGTGCTCTGTGTTAACGTTCTGAAAACTAGTGTTCTGGATCTCTCAATGTGCCATGAGAATGCAGAAGTGACACTATAGATACAGGAACAACCTGCTGTGGTGGTGTGCTCTGTGTTAACGTTCTGGAAACTAGTGTTCTAGATCTCTTAATGTGCCATGAGAATGCAGAGGTGACAATATAGATAGAGGAACAACTTGCTGTGGTGGTGTGCTCTGTGTTAGCGTTCTGAAAACTAGTGTTCTAGATCTCTTAATGTGCCATCAGGATGCAGAAGTGACAATATAGATACAGGAACATCCTGCTGTGCTGGTGCGCTCTTTGTTAATGTTCTGAAAACTACTGTTATGGATCTCTTAATGTGCCATGAGAATACAGAAGTGGCAGTATAGATACAGGAACAGCCTGCTGTGGTGGTGTGCTCTGTGTTAGCGTTCTGAAAACTAGTGTTCTGGATCTCTTAATGTGCCATGAGAATGCAGAAGTGACAATATAGATACAGGAACAACGTGCAGTGGTGGTGTGCTCTGTGTTAGCGTTCTGAAAACTAGTGTTCTGGATCTCTTAATGTGCCATGAGAATGCAGAAGTGACACTATAGATACAGGAACAGCCTGCTGTGGTGGTGTGCTCTGTGTTAGCGTTCTGAAAACTAGTGTTCTGGATCTGTTAATGTGACATGAGAATGGAGAAGTGACACTATAGATACAGGAACAACCTGCTGTGGTGGTGTGCTCTGTGTTAACGTTCTGAAAACTAGTGTTATGGATCTCTTAATGTGCCATGAGAATACAGAAGTGGCACTATAGATACAGGAACAACCTGATGTGGTGGTGTGCTCTGTGTTAGCATTCTGAAAACTAGTGTTCTGGATCTCTCAATGTGCCATGAGAATGCAGAAGTGACAATATAGATACAGGAACAACTTGCTGTGGTGGTGTGCTCTGTGTTAGCGTTCTGAAAACTAGTGTTCTGGATCTGTTAATGTGCCATGAGAATGCAGAAGTGACACTATAGATACAGGAACAGTCTGTTGTGGTGGTGGGCTCTGTGTTAGCGTTCTGAAAACTAATGTTATGGATCTCTTAATGTGCCATGAGAATACAGAAGTGGCACTATAGATACAGGAACATCCTGCTGTGGTTGTGTGCTCTGTGTTAGCATTCTGAAAACTAGTGTTCTGGATCTCTCAATGTGCCATGAGAATGCAGAAGTGACAATATAGATACAGGAACAACTTGCTGTGGTGGTGGGCTCTGTGTTAGCGTTCTGAAAACTAATGTTATGGATCTCTTAATGTGCCATGAGAATACAGAAGTGGCACTATAGATACAGGAACATCCTGCTGTGGTATTGTGGTCTGTGTTAGCGTTCTGAAAACTAGTGTTCTGGATCTCTTAATGTGCCATAAGAATGCAGAAGTGGCAGTATAGATACAGGAACAACGTGCAGTGTTGGTGGGCTCTGAGTTAGCGTTCTGAAAACTAATGTTATGGATCTCTTATTGTGCCATGGTTATACAGAAGTGGCACTATAGATACAGGAACATCCTGCTGTGGTGGTGTGGTCTGTGTTAGCGTTCTGAAAACTAGTGTTCTAGATCTCTTAATGTGACATGAGAATGGAGAAGTGACACTATAGATACAGGAACAACCTGCTGTGGTGGTGTGGTCTGTGTTAGCGTTCTGAAAACTAGTGTTCTAGATCTCTTATTGTACCATCAGAATGCAGAAGTGACAATATAGATACAGGAACATCCTGCTGTGGTGGTGTGCTCTTTGTTAATGTTCTGAAAACTAGTGTTCTGGATCTCTTAATGTGCCATGAGAATGCAGAAGTGACACTATAGATACAGGAATAGTCTGCTGTGGTGGTGGGCTCTGTGTTAGCGTTCTGAAAACTAGTGTTCTGGATCTCTTATTGTGCCATGAGAATACCGAAGTGGCACTATAGATACAGGAACAGTCTGCTGTGGTGGTGGGCTCTGTGTTAGCGTTCTGAAAACTAATGTTATGGATCTCTTAATGTGTCATGAGAATACAGAAGTGGCACTATAGATACAGGAACATCTTGCTGTGGTGGTGTGGTCTGTGTTAGCGTTCTGAAAACTAGTGTTCTGGATCTCTTAATGTGCCATGAGAATGCAGAAGTGACACTATAGATACAGGAATAGTCTGCTGTGGTGGTGGGCTCTGTGTTAGCGTTCTGAAAACTAATGGTCTGGATCTCTTATTGTGCCATGAGAATACCGAAGTGGCACTATAGATACAGGAACATCCTGCTGTGGTGGTGTGGTCTGTGTTAGCGTTCTGAAAACTAGTGTTCTAGATCTCTTAATGTGCCATGAGAATGCAGAAGTGGCAGTATAGATACAGGAACAGCCTGCTGTGGTGGTGTGCGCTGTGTTAGCGTTCTGAAAACTAGTGTTCTGGATCTCTTAATGTGCTATGAGAACGCAGAAGTGACAATATAGATACAGCAACAACGTGCAGTGGTGGTGTGCTCTGTGTTAGCGTTCTGAAAACTAGTGTTCTGGATCACTTAATGTGCCATGAGAATGCAGAAGTGACACTATAGATACAGGAACAGCCTGCTGTGGTGGTGTGCTCTGTGTTAGCGTTCTGAAAACTAGTGTTCTGGATCTGTTAATGTGACATGAGAATGGAGAAGTGACACTATAGATACAGGAACAACCTGCTGTGGTGGTGTGCTCTGTGTTAACGTTCTGAAAACTAGTGTTCTGGATCTCTCAATGTGCCATGAGAATGCAGAAGTGACACTATAGATACAGGAACAACCTGCTGTGGTGGTGTGCTCTGTGTTAACGTTCTGGAAACTAGTGTTATGGATCTCTTAATGTGCCATGAGAATGCAGAAGTGGCACTATAGATACAGGAACAACCTGCTGTGGTGGTGTGCTCTGTGTTAGCATTCTGAAAACTAGTGTTCTGGCTCTCTCAATGTGCCATGAGAATGCAGAAGTGACAATATAGATACAGGAACAACTTGCTGTGGTGGTGGGCTCTGTGTTAGCGTTCTGAAAACTAATGTTATGGATCTCTTAATGTGCCATGAGAATACAGAAGTGGCACTATAGATACAGGAACATCCTGCTGTGGTATTGTGGTCTGTGTTAGCGTTCTGAAAACTAGTGTTCTGGATCTCTTAATGTGCCATAAGAATGCAGAAGTGGCAGTATAGATACAGGAACAACGTGCAGTGTTGGTGGGCTCTGAGTTAGCGTTCTGAAAACTAATGTTATGGATCTCTTATTGTGCCATGGTTATACAGAAGTGGCACTATAGATACAGGAACATCCTGCTGTGGTGGTGTGGTCTGTGTTAGCGTTCTGAAAACTAGTGTTCTAGATCTCTTGTTGTACCATCAGAATGCAGAAGTGACAATATAGATACAGGAACATCCTGCTGTGGTGGTGTGCTCTTTGTTAATGTTCTGAAAACTAGTGTTCTGGATCTCTTAATGTGCCATGAGAATGCAGAAGTGACACTATAGATACAGGAATAGTCTGCTGTGGTGGTGGGCTCTGTGTTAGCGTTCTGAAAACTAATGTTCTGGATCTCTTATGGTGCCATGAGAATACCGAAGTGGCACTATAGATACAGGAACAGTCTGCTGTGGTGGTGGGCTCTGTGTTAGCGTTCTGAAAACTAATGTTATGGATCTCTTAATGTGCCATGAGAATACAGAAGTGGCACTATAGATACAGGAACATCTTGCTGTGGTGGTGTGGTCTGTGTTAGCGTTCTGAAAACTAGTGTTCTGGATCTCTTAATGTGCCATGAGAATGCAGAAGTGACACTATAGATACAGGAATAGTCTGCTGTGGTGGTGGGCTCTGTGTTAGCGTTCTGAAAACTAATGTTCTGGATCTCTTATTGTGCCATGAGAATACCGAAGTGGCACTATAGATACAGGAACATCCTGCTGTGGTGGTGTGGTCTGTGTTAGCGTTCTGAAACCTAATGTTCTAGATCTCTTAATGTGCCAGGAGAATGCAGAAGTGGCAGTATAGATACAGGAACAGCCTGCTGTGGTGGTGTGCTCTGTGTTAGCGTTCTGAAAACTAGTGTTCTGGATCTGTTAATGTGACATGAGAATGGAGAAGTGACACTATAGATACAGGAACAACCTGCTGTGGTGGTGTGCTCTGTGTTAACGTTCTGAAAACTAGTGTTCTGGATCTCTCAATGTGCCATGAGAATGCAGAAGTGACACTATAGATACAGGAACAACCTGCTGTGGTGGTGTGCTCTGTGTTAACGTTCTGGAAACTAGTGTTCTAGATCTCTTAATGTGCCATGAGAATGCAGAGGTGACAATATAGATAGAGGAACAACTTGCTGTGGTGGTGTGCTCTGTGTTAGCGTTCTGAAAACTAGTGTTCTAGATCTCTTAATGTGCCATCAGGATGCAGAAGTGACAATATAGATACAGGAACATCCTGCTGTGCTGGTGCGCTCTTTGTTAATGTTCTGAAAACTACTGTTATGGATCTCTTAATGTGCCATGAGAATACAGAAGTGGCAGTATAGATACAGGAACAGCCTGCTGTGGTGGTGTGCTCTGTGTTAGCGTTCTGAAAACTAGTGTTCTGGATCTCTTAATGTGCCATGAGAATGCAGAAGTGACAATATAGATACAGGAACAACGTGCAGTGGTGGTGTGCTCTGTGTTAGCGTTCTGAAAACTAGTGTTCTGGATCTCTTAATGTGCCATGAGAATGCAGAAGTGACACTATAGATACAGGAACAGCCTGCTGTGGTGGTGTGCTCTGTGTTAGCGTTCTGAAAACTAGTGTTCTGGATCTGTTAATGTGACATGAGAATGGAGAAGTGACACTATAGATACAGGAACAACCTGCTGTGGTGGTGTGCTCTGTGTTAACGTTCTGAAAACTAGTGTTATGGATCTCTTAATGTGCCATGAGAATACAGAAGTGGCACTATAGATACAGGAACAACCTGATGTGGTGGTGTGCTCTGTGTTAGCATTCTGAAAACTAGTGTTCTGGATCTCTCAATGTGCCATGAGAATGCAGAAGTGACAATATAGATACAGGAACAACTTGCTGTGGTGGTGTGCTCTGTGTTAGCGTTCTGAAAACTAGTGTTCTGGATCTGTTAATGTGCCATGAGAATGCAGAAGTGACACTATAGATACAGGAACAGTCTGTTGTGGTGGTGGGCTCTGTGTTAGCGTTCTGAAAACTAATGTTATGGATCTCTTAATGTGCCATGAGAATACAGAAGTGGCACTATAGATACAGGAACATCCTGCTGTGGTTGTGTGCTCTGTGTTAGCATTCTGAAAACTAGTGTTCTGGATCTCTCAATGTGCCATGAGAATGCAGAAGTGACAATATAGATACAGGAACAACTTGCTGTGGTGGTGGGCTCTGTGTTAGCGTTCTGAAAACTAATGTTATGGATCTCTTAATGTGCCATGAGAATACAGAAGTGGCACTATAGATACAGGAACATCCTGCTGTGGTATTGTGGTCTGTGTTAGCGTTCTGAAAACTAGTGTTCTGGATCTCTTAATGTGCCATAAGAATGCAGAAGTGGCAGTATAGATACAGGAACAACGTGCAGTGTTGGTGGGCTCTGAGTTAGCGTTCTGAAAACTAATGTTATGGATCTCTTATTGTGCCATGGTTATACAGAAGTGGCACTATAGATACAGGAACATCCTGCTGTGGTGGTGTGGTCTGTGTTAGCGTTCTGAAAACTAGTGTTCTAGATCTCTTAATGTGACATGAGAATGGAGAAGTGACACTATAGATACAGGAACAACCTGCTGTGGTGGTGTGGTCTGTGTTAGCGTTCTGAAAACTAGTGTTCTAGATCTCTTATTGTACCATCAGAATGCAGAAGTGACAATATAGATACAGGAACATCCTGCTGTGGTGGTGTGCTCTTTGTTAATGTTCTGAAAACTAGTGTTCTGGATCTCTTAATGTGCCATGAGAATGCAGAAGTGACACTATAGATACAGGAATAGTCTGCTGTGGTGGTGGGCTCTGTGTTAGCGTTCTGAAAACTAGTGTTCTGGATCTCTTATTGTGCCATGAGAATACCGAAGTGGCACTATAGATACAGGAACAGTCTGCTGTGGTGGTGGGCTCTGTGTTAGCGTTCTGAAAACTAATGTTATGGATCTCTTAATGTGTCATGAGAATACAGAAGTGGCACTATAGATACAGGAACATCTTGCTGTGGTGGTGTGCTCTGTGTTAGCGTTCTGAAAACTAGTGTTCTGGATCTGTTAATGTGACATGAGAATGGAGAAGTGACACTATAGATACAGGAACAACCTGCTGTGGTGGTGTGCTCTGTGTTAACGTTCTGAAAACTAGTGTTCTGGATCTCTCAATGTGCCATGAGAATGCAGAAGTGACACTATAGATACAGGAACAACCTGCTGTGGTGGTGTGCTCTGTGTTAACGTTCTGGAAACTAGTGTTCTAGATCTCTTAATGTGCCATGAGAATGCAGAAGTGGCAGTATAGATACAGGAACAGCCTGCTGTGGTGGTGTGCTCTGTGTTAGCGTTCTGAAAACTAGTGTTCTGGATCTCTTAATGTGCCATGAGAATGCAGAAGTGACAATATAGATAGAGGAACAACGTGCAGTGGTGGTGTGGTCTGTGTTAGCGTTCTGAAAACTAGTGTTCTGGATCTCTTAATGTGCCATGAGAATGCAGAAGTGACACTATAGATACAGGAACAGCCTGCTGTGGTGGTGTGATCTGTGTTAGCGTTCTGAAAACTAGTGTTCTGGATCTCTCAATGTGCCATGAGAATGCAGAAGTGACACTATAGATACAGGAACAACCTGCTGTGGTGGTGTGCTCTGTGTTAACGTTCTGGAAACTAGTGTTCTAGATCTCTTAATGTGCCATGAGAATGCAGAAGTGGCAGTATAGATACAGGAACAGCCTGCTGTCGTGGTGTGCTCTGTGTTAGCGTTCTGAAAACTAGTGTTCTGGATCTCTTAATGTGCCATGAGAATGCAGAAGTGACAAGATAGATACAGGAACAACGTGCAGTGATGGTGTGCTCTGTGTTAGCGTTCTGAAAACTAGTGTTCTGGATCTCTTAATGTGCCATGAGAATGCAGAGGTGACACAATAGATACAGGAACAGCCTGCTGTGGTGGTGTGCTCTGTGTTAGCGTTCTGAAAACTAGTGTTCTGGATCTGTTAATGTGACATGGGAATGGAGAAGTGACACTATAGATACAGGAACAACCTGCTGTGGTGGAGTGCTCTGTGTTAACGTTCTGAAAACTAGTGTTATGGATCTCTTAATGTGCCATAAGAATACAGAAGTGGCAATATAGATACAGGAACAACCTGCTGTGGTGGTGTGCTCTGTGTTAGCATTCTGAAAACTAGTGTTCTGGATCTCTCAATGTGCCATGAGAATGCAGAAGTGACAATATAGATACAGGAACAACTTGCTGTGGTGGTGTGCTCTGTGTTAGCGTTCTGAAAACTAGTGTTCTGGATCTGTTAATGTGCCAGGAGAATGCATAAGTGACACTATAGATACAGAACACACGTGTCATGCG
>CM067362.1:2164012-2274012 GCA_034401795.1 Chaetoderma sp. LZ-2023a
CGCATGACACGTGTGTTTTGTCCGTAGCAGATCGTCGGAGCATAAGAAGGCATTTCTGTCGGTTTGTCCGTAGCAGATCGCCGGAGCCTAAGAAGGTAGAATCAGTATTTCTGTCAGTTTGTCCGTAGCAGATCATCGGAACATAAGGGAGAATAAGAATTTCTGTTGGTTTGTCCGTAGCAGATTGCCAGAGCATAAGAAGGTAGAATCAGTATTTCTGTCAGTTTGTCCGTAGCAGATCGCCAGAGCATAAGAAGGTAGAATCAGTATTTCTGTCAGTTTGTCCGTAGCAGAGCGCCAGAGCATAAGAAGGTAGAATCAGTATTTCTGTCAGTTTGTCCGTAGCAGATCATCGGAACATAAGGGAGAATAAGAATTTCTGTTGGTTTGTCCGTAGCAGATCGCCAGAGCATAAGAAGGTAGAATCAGTATTTCTGTCAGTTTGTCCGTAGCAGATCGCCAGAGCATAAGAAGGTAGAATCAGTATTTCTGTCAGTTGGTCCTTAGCAGATCATCGGAACATAAGGGAGAATAAGAATTTCTGTTGGTTTGTCCGTAGCAGGTCGCCAGAGCATAAGAAAGGTAGAATCAGTATTTCTGTCAGTTTGTCCGTAGCAGATCGGCAGAGTATAAGGTAGAATCAGTATTTCTGTCGGTTTGTCCGTAGCATACCTCCAGAGCATAAGAAGGTAGAATCAGTATTTCTGTCAGTTTGTCCGTAGCAGGTCGCCAGAGAATAAGAAAGGTAGAATCAGTATTTCTGTCAGTTTGTCCGTAGCAGATCATCGGAACATAAGGGAGAATAAGAATTTCTGTTGGTTTGTCTGTAGCAGATCGCCAGAGCATAAGAAGGTAGAATCAGTATTTCTGTCAGTTTGTCCGTAGCAGATCGCCAGAGCATAAGAAAGTAGAATCAGTATTTCTGTCAGTTGGTCCGTAGCAGATCATCGGAACATAAGGGAGAATAAGAATTTCTGTTGGTTTGTCCGTAGCAGGTCGCCAGAGCATAAGAAAGGTAGAATCAGTATTTCTGTCAGTTTGTCCGTAGCAGATCGGCGGAGTATAAGAAGGTAGAATCAGTATTTCTGTCGGTTTGTCCGTAGCATACCTCCAGAGCATAAGAAGGTAGAATCAGTATTTCTCTCAGTTTGTCCGTAGCAGATCGTCAGAGCATAAGAAGGGAGAATCAGTATTTCTGTCGGTTTGTCCGTAGCATATCTCCCGAGCATAAGAAGGTAGAATCAGTATTTCTGTCAGTTTGTCCATAGCAGATCGCCAGAGCATAAGAAGGTAGAATCAGTATTTCTGTCAGTTGGTCCGTAGCAGATCATCGGAACATAAGGGAGAATAAGAATTTCTGTTGGTTTGTCCGTAGCAGGTCGCCAGAGCATAAGAAAGGTAGAATCAGTATTTCTGTCAGTTTGTCCGTAGCAGATCATCGGAACATAAGGGAGAATAAGAATTTCTGTTGGTTTGTCCGTAGCAGATTGCCAGAGCATAAGAAGGTAGAATCAGTATTTCTGTCAGTTTGTTCGTAGCAGATCGTCGGAGCATAAGAAGGGAGAATAAGAATTTCTGTTGGTTTGTCCATAGCATATCTCCAGAGCATTAGAAGGTATTTCTGTCAGTTTGTCCGTAGCAGATCGCCGGAGCATAAGAAGGTAGAATCAGTATTTCTGTCAATTTGTCCGTAGCAGATCGTCGGAGTATAAGAAGGTAGAATCAGTATTTCTGTCAGTTTGTCCATAGCAGATCGCCGGAGCATAAGAAGAGAGAATCAGTATTTCTGTCAGTTTGTCCGTAGCAGATCGCCGGAGCATAAGAAGGTAGAATCAGTATTTCTGTCGGTTTGTCTGTAGCATATCTCCAGAGCATAAGAAGGTAGAATCAGTATTTCTGTCAGTTTGTCCATAGCAGATCGCCAGAGCATAAGAAGGTAGAATCAGTATTTCTGTCAGTTGGTCCGTAGCAGATCATCGGAACATAAGGGAGAATCAGTATTTCTGTCGGTTTGTCCGTAGCAGATCGTCGGAGCATAAGAAGGTATTTCTGTCGGTTTGTCCGTAGCAGATCGCAGGAGCCTAAGAAGGTAGAATCAGTATTTCTGTCAGTTTGTCCGTAGCATACCTCCAGAGAATAAGAAGGTAGAATCAGTATTTCTGTCAGTTTGTCCGTAGCAGATCGCCGGAGCATAAGAACGTAGAATCAGTATTTCTGTCAGTTTGTCCGTAGCAGATCGCCGGCACATAAGAAGGTAGAATCAGTATTTCTGTCGGTTTGCCCGTAGCAGATCGTCGGAGCATAAGAAGGGAGAATCAGTATTTTTGTCGGTTTGTCCGTAGCAGATCGTCGGAGCATAAGAAGGGAGAATCAGTATTTCTGTCAGTTTGTCCGTAGCAGATCATCGGAACATAAGGGAGAATAAGAATTTCTGTTGGTTTGTCCGTAGCAGATCGCCGGAGCATAAGAAGGGAGAATCAGTATTTCTGTCGGTTTGTCCGTAGCAGATCGTCGGAGCATAAGAAGGTATTTCTGTCGGTTTGTCCGTAGCAGATCGCCGGAGCCTAAGAAGGTAGAATCAGTATTTCTGTCAGTTTGTCCGTAGCATACCTCCAGAGCATAAGAAGGTAGAATCAGTATTTCGGTCGGTTTGCCCGTAGCAGATCGTCGGAGCATAAGAAGGGTCGGTTTGTCCGTAGCAGATCGTCGGAGCATAAGAAGGGAGAATCAGTATTTCTGTCGCTTTGTCCGTAGCAGATCGCTGGCGCATAAGAAGGTAGAATCAGTATTTCTGTCAGTTTGTCCGTAGCAGATCGGCGGAGTATAAGAAGGTAGAATCAGTATTTCTGTCGGTTAGTCCGTAGCATACCTCCAGAGCATAAGAAGGTAGAATCAGTATTTCTGTCAGTTTGTCCGTAGCAGATCGTCAGAGCATAAGAAGGGAGAATCAGTATTTCTGTCGGTTTGTCCATAGCATATCTCCAGAGCATAAGAAGGTAGAATCAGTATTTCTGTCAGTTTGTCCGTAGCAGATCGTCAGAGCATAAGAAGGGAGAATCAGTATTTCTGTCGGTTTGTCCATAGCATATCTCCAGAGTATAAGAAGGTAGAATCAGTATTTCTGTCAGTTTGTCCGTAGCAGATCGCCAGAGCATAAGAAGGTAGAATCAGTATTTCTGTCAGTTTGTCCGTAGCAGAGCGCCAGAGCATAAGAAGGTAGAATCAGTATTTCTGTCAGTTTGTCCGTAGCAGATCATCGGAACATAAGGGAGAATAAGAATTTCTGTTGGTTTGTCCGTAGCAGATCGCCAGAGCATAAGAAGGTAGAATCAGTATTTCTGTCAGTTTGTTCGTAGCAGATCGCCAGAGCATAAGAAGGTAGAATCAGTATTTCTGTCAGTTGGTCCTTAGCAGATCATCGGAACATAAGGGAGAATAAGAATTTCTGTTGGTTTGTCCGTAGCAGGTCGCCAGAGCATAAGAAAGGTAGAATCAGTATTTCTGTCAGTTTGTCCGTAGCAGATCGGCAGAGTATAAGAAGGTAGAATCAGTATTTCTGTCGGTTTGTCCGTAGCATACCTCCAGAGCATAAGAAGGTAGAATCAGTATTTCTGTCAGTTTGTCCGTAGCAGGTCGCCAGAGAATAAGAAAGGTAGAATCAGTATTTCTGTCAGTTTGTCCGTAGCAGATCATCGGAACATAAGGGAGAATAAGAATTTCTGTTGGTTTGTCTGTAGCAGATCGCCAGAGCATAAGAAGGTAGAATCAGTATTTCTGTCAGTTTGTCCGTAGCAGATCGCCAGAGCATAAGAAAGTAGAATCAGTATTTCTGTCAGTTGGTCCGTAGCAGATCATCGGAACATAAGGGAGAATAAGAATTTCTGTTGGTTTGTCCGTAGCAGGTCGCCAGAGCATAAGAAAGGTAGAATCAGTATTTCTGTCAGTTTGTCCGTAGCAGATCGGCGGAGTATAAGAAGGTAGAATCAGTATTTCTGTCGGTTTGTCCGTAGCATACCTCCAGAGCATAAGAAGGTAGAATCAGTATTTCTCTCAGTTTGTCCGTAGCAGATCGTCAGAGCATAAGAAGGGAGAATCAGTATTTCTGTCGGTTTGTCCGTAGCATATCTCCAGAGCATAAGAAGGTAGAATCAGTATTTCTGTCAGTTTGTCCATAGCAGATCGCCAGAGCATAAGAAGGTAGAATCAGTATTTCTGTCAGTTGGTCCGTAGCAGATCATCGGAACATAAGGGAGAATAAGAATTTCTGTTGGTTTGTCCGTAGCAGGTCGCCAGAGCATAAGAAAGGTAGAATCAGTATTTCTGTCAGTTTGTCCGTAGCAGATCATCGGAACATAAGGGAGAATAAGAATTTCTGTTGGTTTGTCCGTAGCAGATTGCCAGAGCATAAGAAGGTAGAATCAGTATTTCTGTCAGTTTGTTCGTAGCAGATCGTCGGAGCATAAGAAGGGAGAATAAGAATTTCTGTTGGTTTGTCCATAGCATATCTCCAGAGCATTAGAAGGTATTTCTGTCAGTTTGTCCGTAGCAGATCGCCGGAGCATAAGAAGGTAGAATCAGTATTTCTGTCAATTTGTCCGTAGCAGATCGTCGGAGTATAAGAAGGTAGAATCAGTATTTCTGTCAGTTTGTCCATAGCAGATCGCCGGAGCATAAGAAGAGAGAATCAGTATTTCTGTCAGTTTGTCCGTAGCAGATCGCCGGAGCATAAGAAGGTAGAATCAGTATTTCTGTCGGTTTGTCCGTAGCATATCTCCAGAGCATAAGAAGGTAGAATCAGTATTTCTGTCAGTTTGTCCATAGCAGATCGCCAGAGCATAAGAAGGTAGAATCAGTATTTCTGTCAGTTGGTCCGTAGCAGATCATCGGAACATAAGGGAGAATCAGTATTTCTGTCGGTTTGTCCGTAGCAGATCGTCGGAGCATAAGAAGGTATTTCTGTCGGTTTGTCCGTAGCAGATCGCAGGAGCCTAAGAAGGTAGAATCAGTATTTCTGTCAGTTTGTCCGTAGCATACCTCCAGAGAATAAGAAGGTAGAATCAGTATTTCTGTCAGTTTGTCCGTAGCAGATCGCCGGAGCATAAGAACGTAGAATCAGTATTTCTGTCAGTTTGTCCGTAGCAGATCGCCGGCACTTAAGAAGGTAGAATCAGTATTTCTGTCGGTTTGCCCGTAGCAGATCGTCGGAGCATAAGAAGGGAGAATCAGTATTTTTGTCGGTTTGTCCGTAGCAGATCGTCGGAGCATAAGAAGGGAGAATCAGTATTTCTGTCGGTTTGTCCGTAGCAGATCGCTGGCGCATAAGAAGGTAGAATCAGTATTTCTGTCAGTCTGTCTGTAGCAGATCGCCGGAGCATAAGAAGGTAGAATCAGTATTTCTGTCAGTTTGTCCGTAGCAGATCGGCGGAGTATAAGAAGGTAGAATCAGTATTTCTGTCGGTTTGTCTGTAGCATACCTCCAGAGCATAAGAAGGTAGAATCAGTATTTCTGTCAGTTTGTCCGTAGCAGATCGTCAGAGCATAAGAAGGGAGAATCAGTATTTCTGTCGGTTTGTCCGTAGCATATCTCCAGAGCATAAGAAGGTAGAATCAGTATTTCTGTCAGTTTGTCCGTAGCAGATCGCCAGAGCATAAGAAGGTAGAATCAGTATTTCTGTCAGTTTGTCCGTAGCAGATCGCCAGAGCATAAGAAGGTAGAATCAGTATTTCTGTCAGTTGGTCCGTAGCAGATCATCGGAACATAAGGGAGAATAAGAATTTCTGTTGGTTTGTCCGTAGCAGGTCGCCAGAGCATAAGAAAGGTAGAATCAGTATTTCTGTCAGTTTGTCCGTAGCAGATCGGCGGAGTATAAGAAGGTAGAATCAGTATTTCTGTTGGTTTGTCCGTAGCATACCTCCAGAGCATAAGAAGGTAGAATCAGTATTTCTGTCAGTTTGTCCGTAGCAGATCGGCGGAGTATAAGAAGGTAGAATAAGAATTTCTGTTGGTTTGTCCGTAGCAGGTCGCCAGAGCATAAGAAAGGTAGAATCAGTATTTCTGTCAGTTTGTCTGTAGCAGATCATCGGAACATAAGGGAGAATAAGAATTTCTGTTGGTTTGTCCGTAGCAGATCGCCACAGCATAAGAAGGTAGAATCAGTATTTCTGTCAGTTTGTCCGTAGCAGATCGCCAGAGCATAAGAAAGTAGAATCAGTATTTCTGTCAGTTGGTCCGTAGCAGATCATCGGAACATAAGGGAGAATAATAATTTCTGTTGGTTTGTCCGTAGCAGGTCGTCAGAGCATAAGAAAGGTAGAATCAGTATTTCTGTCAGTTTGTCCGTAGCAGATCGGCGGAGTATAAGAAGGTAGAATCAGTATTTCTGTCGGTGTGTCCGTAGCATACCTCCAGAGCATAAGAAGGTAGAATCAGTATTTCTGTCAGTTTGTCCGTAGCAGATCGTCAGAGCATAAGAAGGGAGAATCAGTATTTCTGTCGGTTTGTCCGTAGCATATCTCCAGAGCATAAGAAGGTAGAATCAGTATTTCTGTCAGTTTGTCCGTAGCAGATCGCCAGAGCATAAGAAGGTAGAATCAGTATTTCTGTCAGTTTGTCCGTAGCAGATCGCCAGAGCATAAGAAGGTAGAATCAGTATTTCTGTCAGTTGGTCCGTAGCAGATCATCGGAACATAAGGGAGAATAAGAATTTCTGTTGGTTTGTCCGTAGCAGGTCGCCAGAGCATAAGAAAGGTAGAATCAGTATTTCTGTCAGTTTGTCCGTAGCAGATCATCGGAACATAAGGGAGAATAAGAATTTCTGTTGGTTTGTCCATAGCAGATCGCCGGAGCATAAGAAGAGAGAATCAGTATTTCTGTCAGTTTGTCCGCAGCATATCTCCAGAGCATAAGAAGGTAGAATCAGTATTTCTGTCAGTTTGTCCGTAGCAGATCATCGGAACATAAGGGAGAATCAGTATTTCTGTCGGTTTGTCCGTAGCAGATCGTCGGAGCATAAGAAGGCATTTCTGTCGGTTTGTCCGTAGCAGATCGCCGGAGCCTAAGAAGGTAGAATCAGTATTTCTGTCAGTTTGTCCGTAGCAGATCATCGGAACATAAGGGAGAATAAGAATTTCTGTTGGTTTGTCCGTAGCAGATTGCCAGAGCATAAGAAGGTAGAATCAGTATTTCTGTCAGTTTGTTCGTAGCAGATCGTCGGAGCATAAGAAGGGAGAACAAGAATTTCTGTTGGTTTGTCCATAGCATATCTCCAGAGCATTAGAAGGTATTTCTGTCAGTTTGTCCGTAGCAGATCGCCGGAGCATAAGAAGGTAGAATCAGTATTTCTGTCAATTTGTCCGTAGCAGATCGTCAGAGTATAAGAAGGTAGAATCAGTATTTCTGTCAGTTTGTCCATAGCAGATCGCCGGAGCATAAGAAGAGAGAATCAGTATTTCTGTCAGTTTGTCCGCAGCATATCTCCAGAGCATAAGAAGGTAGAATCAGTATTTCTGTCAGTTTGTCCGTAGCAGATCATCGGAACATAAGGGAGAATCAGTATTTCTGTCGGTTTGTCCGTAGCAGATCGTCGGAGCATAAGAAGGTATTTCTGTCGGTTTGTCCGTAGCAGATCGTCGGAGCATAAGAAGGTAGAATCGGTATTTCTGTCGGTTTGTCCGTAGCAGATCGCCGGAGCCTAAGAAGGTAGAATCAGTATTTCTGTCAGTTTGTCCGTAGCATACCTCCAGAGAATAAGAAGGTAGAATCAGTATTTCTGTCAGTTTGTCCGTAGCAGATCGCCGGAGCATAAGAACGTAGAATCAGTATTTCTGTCAGTTTGTCCGTAGCAGATCGCCGGCACATAAGAAGGTAGAATCAGTATTTCTGTCGGTTTGCCCGTAGCAGATCGTCGGAGCATAAGAAGGGAGAATCAGTATTTTTGTCGGTTTGTCCGTAGCAGATCGTCGGAGCATAAGAAGGGAGAATCAGTATTTCTGTCGGTTTGTCCGTAGCAGATCGCTGGCGCATAAGAAGGTAGAATCAGTATTTCTGTCAGTCTGTCTGTAGCAGATCGCCGGAGCATAAGAAGGTAGAATCAGTATTTCTGTCAGTTTGTCCGTAGCAGATCGGCGGAGTATAAGAAGGTAGAATCAGTATTTCTATCGGTTTGTCTGTAGCATACCTCCAGAGCATAAGAAGGTAGAATCAGTATTTCTGTCAGTTTGTCCGTAGCAGATCGTCAGAGCATAAGAAGGGAGAATCAGTATTTCTGTCGGTTTATCCGTAGCATATCTCCAGAGCATAAGAAGGTAGAATCAGTATTTCTGTCAGTTTGTCCGTAGCAGATCGCCAGAGCATAAGAAGGTAGAATCCGTATTTCTGTCAGTTTGTCCGTAGCAGATCGCCAGAGCATAAGAAGGTAGAATCAGTATTTCTGTCAGTTGGTCCGTAGCAGATCATCGGAACATAAGGGAGAATAAGAATTTCTGTTGGTTTGTCCGTAGCAGGTCGCCAGAGCATAAGAAAGGTAGAATCAGTATTTCTGTCAGTTTGTCCGTAGCAGATCGGCGGAGTATAAGAAGGTAGAATCAGTATTTCTGTCGGTTTGTCCGTAGCATACCTCCAGAGCATAAGAAGGTAGAATCAGTATTTCTCTCAGTTTGTCCGTAGCAGGTCGCCAGAGCATAAGAAAGGTAGAATCAGTATTTCTGTCAGTTTGTCTGTAGCAGATCATCGGAACATAAGGGAGAATAAGAATTTCTGTTGGTTTGTCCGTAGCAGATCGCCACAGCATAAGAAGGTAGAATCAGTATTTCTGTCAGTTTGTCCGTAGCAGATCGTCAGAGCATAAGAAAGGTAGAATCAGTATTTCTGTCAGTTTGTCCGTAGCAGATCGGCGGAGTATAAGAAGGTAGAATCAGTATTTCTGTCGGTGTGTCCGTAGCATACCTCCAGAGCATAAGAAGGTAGAATCAGTATTTCTGTCAGTTTGTCCGTAGCAGATCGTCAGAGCATAAGAAGGGAGAATCAGTATTTCTGTCGGTTTGTCCGTAGCAGATCATCGGAACATAAGGGAGAATAAGAATTTCTGTTGGTTTGTCCGTAGCAGATCGCCGGAGCATAAGAAGGGAGAATCAGTATTTCTGTCGGTTTGTCCGTAGCAGATCGTCGGAGCATAAGAAGGTATTTCTGTCGGTTTGTCCGTAGCAGATCGCCGGAGCCTAAGAAGGTAGAATCAGTATTTCTGTCAGTTTGTCCGTAGCATACCTCCAGAGCATAAGAAGGTAGAATCAGTATTTCGGTCGGTTTGCCCGTAGCAGATCGTCGGAGCATAAGAAGGGAGAATCAGTATTTTTGTCGGTTTGTCCGTAGCAGATCGTCGGAGCATAAGAAGGGAGAATCAGTATTTCTGTCGCTTTGTCCGTAGCAGATCGCTGGCGCATAAGAAGGTAGAATCAGTATTTCTGTCAGTCTGTCTGTAGCAGATCGCCGGAGCATAAGAAGGTAGAATCAGTATTTCTGTCAGTTTGTCCGTAGCAGATCGGCGGAGTATAAGAAGGTAGAATCAGTATTTCTGTCGGTTAGTCCGTAGCATACCTCCAGAGCATAAGAAGGTAGAATCAGTATTTCTGTCAGTTTGTCCGTAGCAGATCGTCAGAGCATAAGAAGGGAGAATCAGTATTTCTGTCGGTTTGTCCGTAGCATATCTCCAGAGCATAAGAAGGTAGAATCAGTATTTCTGTCAGTTTGTCCGTAGCAGATCGCCAGAGCATAAGAAGGTAGAATCAGTATTTCTGTCAGTTTGTCCGTAGCAGAGCGCCAGAGCATAAGAAGGTAGAATCAGTATTTCTGTCAGTTTGTCCGTAGCAGATCATCGGAACATAAGGGAGAATAAGAATTTCTGTTGGTTTGTCCGTAGCAGATCGCCAGAGCATAAGAAGGTAGAATCAGTATTTCTGTCAGTTTGTCCGTAGCAGATCGCCAGAGCATAAGAAGTTAGAATCAGTATTTCTGTCAGTTGGTCCTTAGCAGATCATCGGAACATAAGGGAGAATAAGAATTTCTGTTGGTTTGTCCGTAGCAGGTCGCCAGAGCATAAGAAAGGTAGAATCAGTATTTCTGTCAGTTTGTCCGTAGCAGATTGGCGGAGTATAAGAAGGTAGAATCAGTATTTCTGTCGGTTTGTCCGTAGCATACCTCCAGAGCATAAGAAGGTAGAATCAGTATTTCTGTCAGTTTGTCCATAGCAGATCGTCAGAGCATAAGAAGGGAGAATCAGTATTTCTGTCGGTTTGTCCGTAGCATATCTCCAGAGCATAAGAAGGTAGAATCAGTATTTCTGTCAGTTTGTCCGTAGCAGATCGCCAGAGCATAAGAAGGTATAATCAGTATTTCTGTCAGTTTGTCCGTAGCAGATCGCCAGAGCATAAGAAGGTAGAATCAGTATTTCTGTCAGTTGGTCCGTAGCAGATCATCGGAACATAAGGGAGAATAAGAATTTCTGTTGGTTTGTCCGTAGCAGGTCGCCAGAGCATAAGAAAGGTAGAATCAGTATTTCTGTCAGTTTGTCCGTAGCAGATCATCGGAACATAAGGGAGAATAAGAATTTCTGTTGGTTTGTCCGTAGCAGATTGCCAGAGCATAAGAAGGTAGAATCAGTATTTCTGTCAGTTTGTTCGTAGCAGATCGTCGGAGCATAAGAAGGGAGAATAAGAATTTCTGTTGGTTTGTCCATAGCATATCTCCAGAGCATTAGAAGGTATTTCTGTCAGTTTGTCCGTAGTAGATCGCCGGAGCATAAGAAGGTAGAATCAGTATTTCTGTCAATTTGTCCGTAGCAGATCGTCGGAGTATAAGAAGGTAGAATCAGTATTTCTGTCAGTTTGTCCATAGCAGATCGCCGGAGCATAAGAAGAGAGAATTAGTATTTCTGTCAGTTTGTCCGTAGCAGATCGCCGGAGCATAAGAAGGTAGAATCAGTATTTCTGTCGGTTTGTCCGTAGCATATCTCCAGAGCATAAGAAGGTAGAATCAGTATTTCTGTCAGTTTGTCCATAGCAGATCGCCAGAGCATAAGAAGGTAGAATCAGTATTTCTGTCAGTTGGTTCGTAGCAGATCATCGGAACATAAGGGAGAATCAGTATTTCTGTCGGTTTGTCCGTAGCAGATCGTCGGAGCATAAGAAGGTATTTCTGTCGGTTTGTCCGTAGCAGATCGCAGGAGCCTAAGAAGGTAGAATCAGTATTTCTGTCAGTTTGTCCGTAGCATACCTCCAGAGAATAAGAAGGTAGAATCAGTATTTCTGTCAGTTTGTCCGTAGCAGATCGCCGGAGCATAAGAACGTAGAATCAGTATTTCTGTCAGTTTGTCCGTAGCAGATCGCCGGCACTTAAGAAGGTAGAATCAGTATTTCTGTCGGTTTGCCCGTAGCAGATCGTCGGAGCATAAGAAGGGAGAATCAGTATTTTTGTCGGTTTGTCCGTAGCAGATCGTCGGAGCATAAGAAGGGAGAATCAGTATTTCTGTCGGTTTGTCCATAGCAGATCGCTGGCGCATAAGAAGGTAGAATCAGTATTTCTGTCAGTCTGTCTGTAGCAGATCGCCGGAGCATAAGAAGGTAGAATCAGTATTTCTGTCAGTTTGTCCGTAGCAGATCGGCGGAGTATAAGAAGGTAGAATCAGTATTTCTGTCGGTTTGTCTGTAGCATACCTCCAGAGCATAAGAAGGTAGAATCAGTATTTCTGTCAGTTTGTCCGTAGCAGATCGTCAGAGCATAAGAAGGGAGAATCAGTATTTCTGTCGGTTTGTCCGTAGCATATCTCCAGAGCATAAGAAGGTAGAATCAGTATTTCTGTCAGTTTGTCCGTAGCAGATCGCCAGAGCATAAGAAGGTAGAATCAGTATTTCTGTCAGTTTGTCCGTAGCAGATCGCCAGAGCATAAGAAGGTAGAATCAGTATTTCTGTCAGTTGGTCCGTAGCAGATCATCGAACATAAGGGAGAATAAGAATTTCTGTTGGTTTGTCCGTAGCAGGTCGCCAGAGCATAAGAAAGGTAGAATCAGTATTTCTGTCAGTTTGTCCGTAGCAGATCGGCGGAGTATAAGAAGGTAGAATCAGTATTTCTGTCGGTTTGTCCGTAGCATACCTCCAGAGCATAAGAAGGTAGAATCAGTATTTCTCTCAGTTTGTCCGTAGCAGGTCGCCAGAGCATAAGAAAGGTAGAATCAGTATTTCTGTCAGTTTGTCTGTAGCAGATCATCGGAACATAAGGGAGAATAAGAATTTCTGTTGGTTTGTCCGTAGCAGATCGCCACAGCATAAGAAGGTAGAATCAGTATTTCTGTCAGTTTGTCCGTAGCAGATCGCCAGAGCATAAGAAAGTAGAATCAGTATTTCTGTCAGTTGGTCCGTAGCAGATCATCGGAACATAAGGGAGAATAATAATTTCTGTTGGTTTGTCCGTAGCAGGTCGTCAGAGCATAAGAAAGGTAGAATCAGTATTTCTGTCAGTTTGTCCGTAGCAGATCGGCGGAGTATAAGAAGGTAGAATCAGTATTTCTGTCGGTGTGTCCGTAGCATACCTCCAGAGCATAAGAAGGTAGAATCAGTATTTCTGTCAGTTTGTCCGTAGCAGATCGTCAGAGCATAAGAAGGGAGAATCAGTATTTCTGTCGGTTTGTCCGTAGCATATCTCCAGAGCATAAGAAGGTAGAATCAGTATTTCTGTCAGTTTGTCCGTAGCAGATCGCCAGAGCATAAGAAGGTAGAATCAGTATTTCTGTCAGTTTGTCCGTAGCAGATCGCCAGAGCATAAGAAGGTAGAATCAGTATTTCTGTCGGTGTGTCCGTAGCATACCTCCAGAGCATAAGAAGGTAGAATCAGTATTTCTGTCAGTTTGTCCGTAGCAGATCGTCAGAGCATAAGAAGGGAGAATCAGTATTTCTGTCGGTTTGTCCGTAGCAGATCATCGGAACATAAGGGAGAATAAGAATTCCTGTTGGTTTGTCCGTAGCAGATCGCCGGAGCATAAGAAGGGAGAATCAGTATTTCTGTCGGTTTGTCCGTAGCAGATCGTCGGAGCATAAGAAGGTATTTCTGTCGGTTTGTCCGTAGCAGATCGCCGGAGCATAAGAAGGGAGAATCAGTATTTCTGTCGGTTTGTCCGTAGCATATCTCCAGAGCATAAGAAGGTAGAATCAGTATTTCTGTCAGTTTGTCCGTAGCAGATCGCCAGAGCATAAGAAGGTAGAATCAGTATTTCTGTCAGTTTGTCCGTAGCAGATCGCCAGAGCATAAGAAGGTAGAATCAGTATTTCTGTCAGTTGGTCCGTAGCAGATCATCGGAACATAAGGGAGAATAAGAATTTCTGTTGGTTTGTCCGTAGCAGGTCGCCAGAGCATAAGAAAGGTAGAATCAGTATTTCTGTCAGTTTGTCCGTAGCAGATCATCGGAACATAAGGGAGAATAAGAATTTCTGTTGGTTTGTCCATAGCAGATCGCCGGAGCATAAGAAGAGAGAATCAGTATTTCTGTCAGTTTGTCCGCAGCATATCTCCAGAGCATAAGAAGGTAGAATCAGTATTTCTGTCAGTTTGTCCGTAGCAGATCATCGGAACATAAGGGAGAATCAGTATTTCTGTCGGTTTGTCCGTAGCAGATCGTCGGAGCATAAGAAGGTATTTCTGTCGGTTTGTCCGTAGCAGATCGCCGGAGCCTAAGAAGGTAGAATCAGTATTTCTGTCAGTTTGTCCGTAGCAGATCATCGGAACATAAGGGAGAATAAGAATTTCTGTTGGTTTGTCCGTAGCAGATTGCCAGAGCATAAGAAGGTAGAATCAGTATTTCTGTCAGTTTGTTCGTAGCAGATCGTCGGAGCATAAGAAGGGAGAATAAGAATTTCTGTTGGTTTGTCCATAGCATATCTCCAGAGCATTAGAAGGTATTTCTGTCAGTTTGTCCGTAGCAGATCGCCGGAGCATAAGAAGGTAGAATCAGTATTTCTGTCAATTTGTCCGTAGCAGATCGTCAGAGTATAAGAAGGTAGAATCAGTATTTCTGTCAGTTTGTCCATAGCAGATCGCCGGAGCATAAGAAGAGAGAATCAGTATTTCTGTCAGTTTGTCCGCAGCATATCTCCAGAGCATAAGAAGGTAGAATCAGTATTTCTGTCAGTTTGTCCGTAGCAGATCATCGGAACATAAGGGAGAATCAGTATTTCTGTCGGTTTGTCCGTAGCAGATCGTCGGAGCATAAGAAGGTATTTCTGTCGGTTTGTCCGTAGCAGATCGCCGGAGCCTAAGAAGGTAGAATCAGTATTTCTGTCAGTTTGTCCGTAGCATACCTCCAGAGAATAAGAAGGTAGAATCAGTATTTCTGTCAGTTTGTCCGTAGCAGATCGCCGGAGCATAAGAACGTAGAATCAGTATTTCTGTCAGTTTGTCCGTAGCAGATCGCCGGCACATAAGAAGGTAGAATCAGTATTTCTGTCGGTTTGCCCGTAGCAGATCGTCGGAGCATAAGAAGGGAGAATCAGTATTTTTGTCGGTTTGTCCGTAGCAGATCGTCGGAGCATAAGAAGGGAGAATCAGTATTTCTGTCGGTTTGTCCGTAGCAGATCGCTGGCGCATAAGAAGGTAGAATCAGTATTTCTGTCAGTCTGTCTGTAGCAGATCGCCGGAGCATAAGAAGGTAGAATCAGTATTTCTGTCAGTTTGTCCGTAGCAGATCGGCAGAGTATAAGAAGGTAGAATCAGTATTTCTATCGGTTTGTCTGTAGCATACCTCCAGAGCATAAGAAGGTAGAATCAGTATTTCTGTCAGTTTGTCCGTAGCAGATCGTCAGAGCATAAGAAGGGAGAATCAGTATTTCTGTCGGTTTATCCGTAGCATATCTCCAGAGCATAAGAAGGTAGAATCAGTATTTCTGTCAGTTTGTCCGTAGCAGATCGCCAGAGCATAAGAAGGTAGAATCAGTATTTCTGTCAGTTTGTCCGTAGCAGATCGCCAGAGCATAAGAAGGTAGAATCAGTATTTCTGTCAGTTGGTCCGTAGCAGATCATCGGAACATAAGGGAGAATAAGAATTTCTGTTGGTTTGTCCGTAGCAGGTCGCCAGAGCATAAGAAAGGTAGAATCAGTATTTCTGTCGGTTTGTCCGTAGCAGATCGTCGGAGCATAAGAAGGTATTTCTGTCGGTTTGTCCGTAGCAGATCGCAGGAGCCTAAGAAGGTAGAATCAGTATTTCTGTCAGTTTGTCCGTAGCATACCTCCAGAGAATAAGAAGGTAGAATCAGTATTTCTGTCAGTTTGTCCGTAGCAGATCGCCGGAGCATAAGAACGTAGAATCAGTATTTCTGTCAGTTTGTCCGTAGCAGATCGCCGGCACTTAAGAAGGTAGAATCAGTATTTCTGTCGGTTTGCCCGTAGCAGATCGTCGGAGCATAAGAAGGGAGAATCAGTATTTTTGTCGGTTTGTCCGTAGCAGATCGTCGGAGCATAAGAAGGGAGAATCAGTATTTCTGTCGGTTTGTCCGTAGCAGATCGCTGGCGCATAAGAAGGTAGAATCAGTATTTCTGTCAGTCTGTCTGTAGCAGATCGCCGGAGCATAAGAAGGTAGAATCAGTATTTCTGTCAGTTTGTCCGTAGCAGATCGGCGGAGTATAAGAAGGTAGAATCAGTATTTCTGTCGGTTTGTCTGTAGCATACCTCCAGAGCATAAGAAGGTAGAATCAGTATTTCTGTCAGTTTGTCCGTAGCAGATCGTCAGAGCATAAGAAGGGAGAATCAGTATTTCTGTCGGTTTGTCCGTAGCATATCTCCAGAGCATAAGAAGGTAGAATCAGTATTTCTGTCAGTTTGTCCGTAGCAGATCGCCAGAGCATAAGAAGGTAGAATCAGTATTTCTGTCAGTTTGTCCGTAGCAGATCGCCAGAGCATAAGAAGGTAGAATCAGTATTTCTGTCAGTTGGTCCGTAGCAGATCATCGGAACATAAGGGAGAATAAGAATTTCTGTTGGTTTGT
Source organism: Chaetoderma sp. LZ-2023a (assembly GCA_034401795.1). NCBI lineage: Eukaryota > Metazoa > Mollusca > Caudofoveata > Chaetodermatida > Chaetodermatidae > Chaetoderma > Chaetoderma sp. LZ-2023a. The sequence continues at coordinate 2,180,034 of CM067362.1, forward strand.
CCGTAGCAGGTCGCCAGAGCATAAGAAAGGTAGAATCAGTATTTCTGTCAGTTTGTCCGTAGCAGATCGGCGGAGTATAAGAAGGTAGAATCAGTATTTCTGTCGGTTTGTCCGTAGCATACCTCCAGAGCATAAGAAGGTAGAATCAGTATTTCTCTCAGTTTGTCCGTAGCAGGTCGCCAGAGCATAAGAAAGGTAGAATCAGTATTTCTGTCAGTTTGTCTGTAGCAGATCATCGGAACATAAGGGAGAATAAGAATTTCTGTTGGTTTGTCCGTAGCAGATCGCCACAGCATAAGAAGGTAGAATCAGTATTTCTGTCAGTTTGTCCGTAGCAGATCGCCAGAGCATAAGAAAGTAGAATCAGTATTTCTGTCAGTTGGTCCGTAGCAGATCATCGGAACATAAGGGAGAATAATAATTTCTGTTGGTTTGTCCGTAGCAGGTCGTCAGAGCATAAGAAAGGTAGAATCAGTATTTCTGTCAGTTTGTCCGTAGCAGATCGGCGGAGTATAAGAAGGTAGAATCAGTATTTCTGTCGGTGTGTCCGTAGCATACCTCCAGAGCATAAGAAGGTAGAATCAGTATTTCTGTCAGTTTGTCCGTAGCAGATCGTCAGAGCATAAGAAGGGAGAATCAGTATTTCTGTCGGTTTGTCCGTAGCATATCTCCAGAGCATAAGAAGGTAGAATCAGTATTTCTGTCAGTTTGTCCGTAGCAGATCGCCAGAGCATAAGAAGGTAGAATCAGTATTTCTGTCAGTTTGTCCGTAGCAGATCGCCAGAGCATAAGAAGGTAGAATCAGTATTTCTGTCGGTGTGTCCGTAGCATACCTCCAGAGCATAAGAAGGTAGAATCAGTATTTCTGTCAGTTTGTCCGTAGCAGATCGTCAGAGCATAAGAAGGGAGAATCAGTATTTCTGTCGGTTTGTCCGTAGCAGATCATCGGAACATAAGGGAGAATAAGAATTCCTGTTGGTTTGTCCGTAGCAGATCGCCGGAGCATAAGAAGGGAGAATCAGTATTTCTGTCGGTTTGTCCGTAGCAGATCGTCGGAGCATAAGAAGGTATTTCTGTCGGTTTGTCCGTAGCAGATCGCCGGAGCATAAGAAGGGAGAATCAGTATTTCTGTCGGTTTGTCCGTAGCATATCTCCAGAGCATAAGAAGGTAGAATCAGTATTTCTGTCAGTTTGTCCGTAGCAGATCGCCAGAGCATAAGAAGGTAGAATCAGTATTTCTGTCAGTTTGTCCGTAGCAGATCGCCAGAGCATAAGAAGGTAGAATCAGTATTTCTGTCAGTTGGTCCGTAGCAGATCATCGGAACATAAGGGAGAATAAGAATTTCTGTTGGTTTGTCCGTAGCAGGTCGCCAGAGCATAAGAAAGGTAGAATCAGTATTTCTGTCAGTTTGTCCGTAGCAGATCATCGGAACATAAGGGAGAATAAGAATTTCTGTTGGTTTGTCCATAGCAGATCGCCGGAGCATAAGAAGAGAGAATCAGTATTTCTGTCAGTTTGTCCGCAGCATATCTCCAGAGCATAAGAAGGTAGAATCAGTATTTCTGTCAGTTTGTCCGTAGCAGATCATCGGAACATAAGGGAGAATCAGTATTTCTGTCGGTTTGTCCGTAGCAGATCGTCGGAGCATAAGTAGGTATTTCTGTCGGTTTGTCCGTAGCAGATCGCCGGAGCCTAAGAAGGTAGAATCAGTATTTCTGTCAGTTTGTCCGTAGCAGATCATCGGAACATAAGGGAGAATAAGAATTTCTGTTGGTTTGTCCGTAGCAGATTGCCAGAGCATAAGAAGGTAGAATCAGTATTTCTGTCAGTTTGTTCGTAGCAGATCGTCGGAGCATAAGAAGGGAGAATAAGAATTTCTGTTGGTTTGTCCATAGCATATCTCCAGAGCATTAGAAGGTATTTCTGTCAGTTTGTCCGTAGCAGATCGCCGGAGCATAAGAAGGTAGAATCAGTATTTCTGTCAATTTGTCCGTAGCAGATCGTCAGAGTATAAGAAGGTAGAATCAGTATTTCTGTCAGTTTGTCCATAGCAGATCGCCGGAGCATAAGAAGAGAGAATCAGTATTTCTGTCAGTTTGTCCGCAGCATATCTCCAGAGCATAAGAAGGTAGAATCAGTATTTCTGTCAGTTTGTCCGTAGCAGATCATCGGAACATAAGGGAGAATCAGTATTTCTGTCGGTTTGTCCGTAGCAGATCGTCCGAGCATAAGAAGGTATTTCTGTCGGTTTGTCCGTAGCAGATCGCCGGAGCCTAAGAAGGTAGAATCAGTATTTCTGTCAGTTTGTCCGTAGCATACCTCCAGAGAATAAGAAGGTAGAATCAGTATTTCTGTCAGTTTGTCCGTAGCAGATCGCCGGAGCATAAGAACGTAGAATCAGTATTTCTGTCAGTTTGTCCGTAGCAGATCGCCGGCACATAAGAAGGTAGAATCAGTATTTCTGTCGGTTTGCCCGTAGCAGATCGTCGGAGCATAAGAAGGGAGAATCAGTATTTTTGTCGGTTTGTCCGTAGCAGATCGTCGGAGCATAAGAAGGGAGAATCAGTATTTCTGTCGGTTTGTCCGTAGCAGATCGCTGGCGCATAAGAAGGTAGAATCAGTATTTCTGTCAGTTTGTCCGTAGCAGATCTCCAGAGCATAAGAAGGTAGAATCAGTATTTCTGTCAGTTTGTCCGTAGCAGATCGCCAGAGCATAAGAAGGTAGAATCAGTATTTCTGTCAGTTTGTCCGTAGCAGATCGCCAGAGCATAAGGGAGAATAAGAATTTCTGTTGGTTTGTCCGTAGCAGGTCGCCAGAGCATAAGAAAGGTAGAATCAGTATTTCTGTCAGTTTGTCCGTAGCAGATCGGCGGAGTATAAGAAGGTAGAATCAGTATTTCTGTCGGTTTGTCCGTAGCATACCTCCAGAGCATAAGAAGGTAGAATCAGTATTTCTCTCAGTTTGTCCGTAGCAGGTCGCCAGAGCATAAGAAAGGTAGAATCAGTATTTCTGTCAGTTTGTCTGTAGCAGATCATCGGAACATAAGGGAGAATAAGAATTTCTGTTGGTTTGTCCGTAGCAGATCGCCACAGCATAAGAAGGTAGAATCAGTATTTCTGTCAGTTTGTCCGTAGCAGATCGTCAGAGCATAAGAAAGGTAGAATCAGTATTTCTGTCAGTTTGTCCGTAGCAGATCGGCGGAGTATAAGAAGGTAGAATCAGTATTTCTGTCGGTGTGTCCGTAGCATACCTCCAGAGCATAAGAAGGTAGAATCAGTATTTCTGTCAGTTTGTCCGTAGCAGATCGTCAGAGCATAAGAAGGGAGAATCAGTATTTCTGTCGGTTTGTCCGTAGCAGATCATCGGAACATAAGGGAGAATAAGAATTTCTGTTGGTTTGTCCGTAGCAGATCGCCGGAGCATAAGAAGGGAGAATCAGTATTTCTGTCGGTTTGTCCGTAGCAGATCGTCGGAGCATAAGAAGGTATTTCTGTCGGTTTGTCCGTAGCAGATCGCCGGAGCCTAAGAAGGTAGAATCAGTATTTCTGTCAGTTTGTCCGTAGCATACCTCCAGAGCATAAGAAGGTAGAATCAGTATTTCGGTCGGTTTGCCCGTAGCAGATCGTCGGAGCATAAGAAGGGAGAATCAGTATTTTTGTCGGTTTGTCCGTAGCAGATCGTCGGAGCATAAGAAGGGAGAATCAGTATTTCTGTCGCTTTGTCCGTAGCAGATCGCTGGCGCATAAGAAGGTAGAATCAGTATTTCTGTCAGTCTGTCTGTAGCAGATCGCCGGAGCATAAGAAGGTAGAATCAGTATTTCTGTCAGTTTGTCCGTAGCAGATCGGCGGAGTATAAGAAGGTAGAATCAGTATTTCTGTCGGTTAGTCCGTAGCATACCTCCAGAGCATAAGAAGGTAGAATCAGTATTTCTGTCAGTTTGTCCGTAGCAGATCGTCAGAGCATAAGAAGGGAGAATCAGTATTTCTGTCGGTTTGTCCGTAGCATATCTCCAGAGCATAAGAAGGTAGAATCAGTATTTCTGTCAGTTTGTCCGTAGCAGATCGCCAGAGCATAAGAAGGTAGAATCAGTATTTCTGTCAGTTTGTCCGTAGCAGAGCGCCAGAGCATAAGAAGGTAGAATCAGTATTTCTGTCAGTTTGTCCGTAGCAGATCATCGGAACATAAGGGAGAATAAGAATTTCTGTTGGTTTGTCCATAGCAGATCGCCAGAGCATAAGAAGGTAGAATCAGTATTTCTGTCAGTTTGTCCGTAGCAGATCGCCAGAGCATAAGAAGGTAGAATCAGTATTTCTGTCAGTTGGTCCTTAGCAGATCATCGGAACATAAGGGAGAATAAGAATTTCTGTTGGTTTGTCCGTAGCAGGTCGCCAGAGCATAAGAAAGGTAGAATCAGTATTTCTGTCAGTTTGTCCGTAGCAGATTGGCGGAGTATAAGAAGGTAGAATCAGTATTTCTGTCGGTTTGTCCGTAGCATACCTCCAGAGCATAAGAAGGTAGAATCAGTATTTCTGTCAGTTTGTCCGTAGCAGATCGTCAGAGCATAAGAAGGGAGAATCAGTATTTCTGTCGGTTTGTCCGTAGCATATCTCCAGAGCATAAGAAGGTAGAATCAGTATTTCTGTCAGTTTGTCCGTAGCAGATCGCCAGAGCATAAGAAGGTAGAATCAGTATTTCTGTCAGTTTGTCCGTAGCAGATCGCCAGAGCATAAGAAGGTAGAATCAGTATTTCTGTTAGTTGGTCCGTAGCAGATCATCGGAACATAAGGGAGAATAAGAATTTCTGTTGGTTTGTCCTTAGCAGGTCGCCAGAGCATAAGAAAGGTAGAATCAGTATTTCTGTCAGTTTGTCCGTAGCAGATCATCGGAACATAAGGGAGAATAAGAATTTCTGTTGGTTTGTCCATAGCAGATCGCCGGAGCATAAGAAGAGAGAATCAGTATTTCTGTCAGTTTGTCCGCAGCATATCTCCAGAGCATAAGAAGGTAGAATCAGTATTTCTGTCAGTTTGTCCGTAGCAGATCATCGGAACATAAGGGAGAATCAGTATTTCTGTCGGTTTGTCCGTAGCAGATCGTCGGAGCATAAGAAGGTATTTCTGTCGGTTTGTCCGTAGCAGATCGCCGGAGCCTAAGAAGGTAGAATCAGTATTTCTGTCAGTTTGTCCGTAGCAGATCATCGGAACATAAGGGAGAATAAGAATTTCTGTTGGTTTGTCCGTAGCAGATTGCCAGAGCATAAGAAGGTAGAATCAGTATTTCTGTCAGTTTGTTCGTAGCAGATCGTCGGAGCATAAGAAGGCAGAATAAGAATTTCTGTTGGTTTGTCCATAGCATATCTCCAGAGCATTAGAAGGTATTTCTGTCAGTTTGTCCGTAGCAGATCGCCGGAGCATAAGAAGGTAGAATCAGTATTTCTGTCAATTTGTCCGTAGCAGATCGTCAGAGTATAAGAAGGTAGAATCAGTATTTCTGTCAGTTTGTCCATAGCAGATCGCCGGAGCATAAGAAGAGAGAATCAGTATTTCTGTCAGTTTGTCCGCAGCATATCTCCAGAGCATAAGAAGGTAGAATCAGTATTTCTGTCAGTTTGTCCGTAGCAGATCATCGGAACATAAGGGAGAATCAGTATTTCTGTCGGTTTGTCCGTAGCAGATCGTCGGAGCATAAGAAGGTATTTCTGTCGGTTTGTCCGTAGCAGATCGCCGGAGCCTAAGAAGGTAGAATCAGTATTTCTGTCAGTTTGTCCGTAGCATACCTCCAGAGAATAAGAAGGTAGAATCAGTATTTCTGTCAGTTTGTCCGTAGCAGATCGCCGGAGCATAAGAACGTAGAATCAGTATTTCTGTCAGTTTGTCCGTAGCAGATCGCCGGCACATAAGAAGGTAGAATCAGTATTTCTGTCGGTTTGCCCGTAGCAGATCGTCGGAGCATAAGAAGGGAGAATCAGTATTTTTGTCGGTTTGTCCGTAGCAGATCGTCGGAGCATAAGAAGGGAGAATCAGTATTTCTGTCGGTTTGTCAGTAGCAGATCGCTGGCGCATAAGAAGGTAGAATCAGTATTTCTGTCAGTCTGTCTGTAGCAGATCGCCGGAGCATAAGAAGGTAGAATCAGTATTTCTGTCAGTTTGTCCGTAGCAGATCGGCGGAGTATAAGAAGGTAGAATCAGTATTTCTATCGGTTTGTCTGTAGCATACCTCCAGAGCATAAGAAGGTAGAATCAGTATTTCTGTCAGTTTGTCCGTAGCAGATCGCCAGAGCATAAGAAGGTAGAATCAGTATTTCTGTCAGTTTGTCCGTAGCATATCTCCAGAGCATAAGAAGGTAGAATCAGTATTTCTGTCAGTTTGTCCGTAGCAGATCGCCAGAGCATAAGAAGGTAGAATCAGTATTTCTGTCAGTTTGTCCGTAGCAGATCGCCAGAGCATAAGAAGGTAGAATCAGTATTTCTGTCAGTTGGTCCGTAGCAGATCATCGGAACATAAGGGAGAATAAGAATTTCTGTTGGTTTGTCCGTAGCAGGTCGCCAGAGCATAAGAAAGGTAGAATCAGTATTTCTGTCAGTTTGTCCGTAGCAGATCGGCGGAGTATAAGAAGGTAGAATCAGTATTTCTGTCGGTTTGTCCGTAGCATACCTCCAGAGCATAAGAAGGTAGAATCAGTATTTCTCTCAGTTTGTCCGTAGCAGGTCGCCAGAGCATAAGAAAGGTAGAATCAGTATTTCTGTCAGTTTGTCTGTAGCAGATCATCGGAACATAAGGGAGAATAAGAATTTCTGTTGGTTTGTCCGTAGCAGATCGCCACAGCATAAGAAGGTAGAATCAGTATTTCTGTCAGTTTGTCCGTAGCAGATCGTCAGAGCATAAGAAAGGTAGAATCAGTATTTCTGTCAGTTTGTCCGTAGCAGATCGGCGGAGTATAAGAAGGTAGAATCAGTATTTCTGTCGGTGTGTCCGTAGCATACCTCCAGAGCATAAGAAGGTAGAATCAGTATTTCTGTCAGTTTGTCCGTAGCAGATCGTCAGAGCATAAGAAGGGAGAATCAGTATTTCTGTCGGTTTGTCCGTAGCAGATCATCGGAACATAAGGGAGAATAAGAATTTCTGTTGGTTTGTCCGTAGCAGATCGCCGGAGCATAAGAAGGGAGAATCAGTATTTCTGTCGGTTTGTCCGTAGCAGATCGTCGGAGCATAAGAAGGTATATCTGTCGGTTTGTCCGTAGCAGATCGCCGGAGCCTAAGAAGGTAGAATCAGTATTTCTGTCAGTTTGTCCGTAGCATACCTCCAGAGCATAAGAAGGTAGAATCAGTATTTCGGTCGGTTTGCCCGTAGCAGATCGTCGGAGCATAAGAAGGGAGAATCAGTATTTTTGTCGGTTTGTCCGTAGCAGATCGTCGGAGCATAAGAAGGGAGAATCAGTATTTCTGTCGCTTTGTCCGTAGCAGATCGCTGGCGCATAAGAAGGTAGAATCAGTATTTCTGTCAGTCTGTCTGTAGCAGATCGCCGGAGCATAAGAAGGTAGAATCAGTATTTCTGTCAGTTTGTCCGTAGCAGATCGGCGGAGTATAAGAAGGTAGAATTAGTATTTCTGTCGGTTAGTCCGTAGCATACCTCCAGAGCATAAGAAGGTAGAATCAGTATTTCTGTCAGTTTGTCCGTAGCAGATCGTCAGAGCATAAGAAGGGAGAATCAGTATTTCTGTCGGTTTGTCCGTAGCATATCTCCAGAGCATAAGAAGGTAGAATCAGTATTTCTGTCAGTTTGTCCGTAGCAGATCGCCAGAGCATAAGAAGGTAGAATCAGTATTTCTGTCAGTTTGTCCGTAGCAGAGCGCCAGAGCATAAGAAGGTAGAATCAGTATTTCTGTCAGTTTGTCCGTAGCAGATCATCGGAACATAAGGGAGAATAAGAATTTCTGTTGGTTTGTCCGTAGCAGATCGCCAGAGCATAAGAAGGTAGAATCAGTATTTCTGTCAGTTTGTCCGTAGCAGATCGCCAGAGCATAAGAAGGTAGAATCAGTATTTCTGTCAGTTGGTCCTTAGCAGATCATCGGAACATAAGGGAGAATAAGAATTTCTGTTGGTTTGTCCGTAGCAGGTCGCCAGAGCATAAGAAAGGTAGAATCAGTATTTCTGTCAGTTTGTCCGTAGCAGATTGGCGGAGTATAAGAAGGTAGAATCAGTATTTCTGTCGGTTTGTCCGTAGCATACCTCCAGAGCATAAGAAGGTAGAATCAGTATTTCTGTCAGTTTGTCCGTAGCAGATCGTCAGAGCATAAGAAGGGAGAATCAGTATTTCTGTCGGTTTGTCCGTAGCATATCTCCAGAGCATAAGAAGGTAGAATAAGTATGTCTGTCAGTTTGTCCGTAGCAGATCGCCAGAGCATAAGAAGGTAGAATCAGTATTTCTGTCAGTTTGTCCGTAGCAGATCGCCAGAGCATAAGAAGGTAGAATCAGTATTTCTGTCAGTTGGTCCGTAGCAGATCATCGGAACATAAGGGAGAATAAGAATTTCTGTTGGTTTGTCCGTAGCAGGTCGCCAGAGCATAAGAAAGGTAGAATCAGTATTTCTGTCAGTTTGTCCGTAGCAGATCATCGGAACATAAGGGAGAATAAGAATTTCTGTTGGTTTGTCCGTAGCAGATTGCCAGAGCATAAGAAGGTAGAATCAGTATTTCTGTCAGTTTGTCCGTAGCAGATCGCCAGAGCATAAGAAGGTAGAATCAGTATTTCTGTCAGTTGGTCCGTAGCAGATCATCGGAACATAAGGGAGAATAAGAATTTATGTTGGTTTGTCCGTAGCAGGTCGCCAGAGCATAAGAAAGGTAGAATTAGTATTTCTGTCAGTTTGTCCGTAGCAGATCATCGGAACATAAGGGAGAATAAGAATTTCTGTTGGTTTGTCCGTAGCAGATCACCGGAGCATAAGAAGGGAGAATCAGTATTTCTGTCGGTTTGTCCATAGCATACCTCTAGAGCATAAGAAGGTAGAATCGGTATTTCTGTCGGTTTGTCCGGAGCAGATCGTCGGATTATAAGAAGGTAGAATCAGTATTTCTGTCGGTTTGTCCGTAGCCTATCTCCAGAGCATAAGAAGGTAGAATCAGTATTTCTGTCGGTTTGTCCGGAGCAGATCGTCGGAGTATACGATGGTAGAATCAGTATTTCTGTCGGGTTGTCCATAGCATATCTCCAGAGCATAAGAAGGTAGAATCAGTATTTCTGTCAGTTTGTCTGTAGCAGATCGTCGGAGCATAAGAAGGGAGAATCAGTATTTCTGTCGGTTTGTCCGTAGCAGATCGTCGGAGCATAAGAACGCAGAATCAGTATTTCAGTCGGTTTGTCCGTAGCATACCTACAGAGCATAAGAAGGTAGAATCAGTATTTCTGTCAGTTTGTCCGTAGCAGATCACCGGCGCATAAGAAGGTAGAATCAGTATTTCTGTCGGTTTGTCCGTAGCAGATCATCGGAGCATGAGAAGGGAGAATCAGTATTTCTGTCGGTTTGTCCGTTGCAAATCGCCGGCGCATAAGAAGGTAGAATCAGTATTTCTGTCAGTTTGTTCGTAGCAGATCGTCGGAGTATAAGAAGGTAGAATCAGTATTTCTGTCGGTTTGTCTGGAGCATATCTCCGGAGCATAAGAAGGTAGAATCAGTATTTCTGTCAGTTTGTCCGTAGCATACCTCCAGAGAATAAGAAGGTAGCATCTGTATTTCTGTCAGTTTATCCGTAGCAGATCGTCGAAGCATAAGAAAGGAGAATCAGTATTTCTGTCGGTTTGTCTGTAGCAGATCGTCAGAGCATAAGAATGTAGAATCAGTATTTCTGTCAGTTTGTTCGCAGCATACCTCTAGAGCATAAGAAGGTAGAATCAGTATTTCTGTCGGTTTGTCCATAGCAGATCACCGGGGCATAAGAATTTAGAATCAGTATTTCTGTCAGTTTGTCCGTAGCAGATCATCAGAGCATAAGAAGGTAGAATCAGTATTTCTGTCGGTTTGTCCGTAGCAGATCGCCGGAGAATAAGAAGGTAGAATCAGTATTTCTGTCAGTTTGTCCGTAGAAGATCAGCGGAGCATAAGAAGGGAGAACCAGTATTTCTGTTGGTTTGTCCGTAGCAGATCGTCGGAGCATAAGAATGAAGAATCAGTATTTCTGTCAGTTTGTCCGTAGCATACCTCCAGAGCATAAGAAGGTAGAATCAGTATTTCTGCCAGTTTGTCCGTAGCCGATCACCGGAGCATAAGAAGGTAGAATCAGTATTTCTGTCAGTTTGTCCGTAGCATATCTCCCGAGCATAAGAAGGTAGAATCAGTATTTCTGTCAGTTTGTCCGGAGCAGATCATCGGAGTATAAGAAGGTAGAATCAGTGTTTCTGTCAGTTTGTCCATAACAGATCGTCGGAGCATAAGAAGGTAGAATCAGTATTTCTGTCGGTTTGTCCGTAGCATATCTCCAGAGCATAAGGTAGAATCAGTATTTCTGTCAGTCTGTCCGTAGCAGATCGTCGGAGCATAAGAAGGTAGAATCAGTATTTCTGTCGGTTTGTCCGTAGCAGATCGCCGGAGCATAAGAAGGTAGAATCAGTATTTCTGTCAGTTTGTCTGTAGAATACCTCCGGAGTATAAGAAGGGAGAATCAGTATTTCTGTCAGTTTGTCCGGAGCAGATCGTCAGAGCATAAGAAGGTAGAATTAGTTTTTCTGTCGGTTTGTCCGTAGAATACCTCCGGAGTATAAGAAGGGAGAATCAGTATTTCTGTCGGTTTGACCGTAGCAGATCGCTGGCGCATAAGAAGGTAGAATCAGTATTTCGGTCGGTTTGCCCGTAGCAGATCGTCGGAGCATAAGAAGGTAGAATCAGTATTTCTGTCGGTTTGTCCGTAGAATACCTCCGGAGTATAAGAAGGGAGAATCAGTATTTCTGTCGGTTTGACCGTAGCATACCTCTGGAGCGTAACAAGGTAGAATCAGTATTTCTTTCAGTCTATCCGTAGCAGATCGTCGGAGCATAAGAAGGTAGAATCAGTATTACGAGGTAATAAAGCCAACAAGCAGGAGTCCAGGACATGTACTTAACTTACATTAACACTTTCGTACATATGGGGACAAGACACTTTTCAGATATTTAGGAAATAGTCCGTTGAATATTACGAAAATAATTTGACTGGAAGCCATTGCCGGCTAAGGCAGCAAGGACTTCAAATTAAAGTATTTTCATTTTATCCGCCAGCTTATCTGTATGGTTGGCCTGAATTTGAGATACATGTAAATAGATTTAACAACAGGCCCAATGGCCTGTGATGCTCACCTGGACCATTAACATTAGAACCATTTGCGTTTAAATAGACATGGATAACTTTCGGAAAATCCAAGATGGCCACCAAACAAAAAAATAGACCAATCCAGATTGTTATTTGGCATTTTGAAGTCTACTGTCATAGAATCATAGACCCAATTTTTGTTGAAATTGTACTATTGATTACAGAGTACCATTTTTAAATGGTTCCTGATAATTTTCAGAAAATCAAAGATGGCCACCAAAACATTGACCTATTATAATTCGGAATAGAATTTCTAGATGCTATCACTATAGGATCCTTCCAGCTAAATTTGGTTTAAATTGCCAAAGGGGTTAATGTGGAATAGAGTCTTAAACACATTCCAATTTTCAGGAAAATCCAAGATGGTCAACCAAAAAAATCACAGTCAAAATTCTGTATACAAGTTCGTAAGTGTACCAGACTAGGATCCGTCCAGCTGAGTTTGGTTGAAATCGGCCAAGCGGTTAATGAGGAGTAACCTTGTAAATGATTTCCAAAAAATGTTGAAAAATCCAAGAAGGCCACTGTAAAAATTGACATTCTGGCCAGGTGAGCTAATAAGTGAAATGCTAACCTTGATGACAAGTGACCTGGACTGAAAATCATGTACCATTTTGGTAAGCTACCAACATCCTTCTATCACTTACTAACTCGTATAGTACACGTACTCCTCTGGAAATATAGGATCAGTGGTAGTTTTAACACTTGCTCATCTGGCAGTGGTATAGGATCAGTGGTAGTTTTAACACTTACTCATCTGACAGTGGCACAGGATCAGTGATAGTTTTAACACTTACTCATCTGGCAGTGGTATAGGATCAGTGGTCGTTTTAACACTCACTCATCTGACAGTGGCACAGGATCAGTGGTAGTTTTAACACTTACTCATCTGGCAGTGGTACAGGATTGCTCGTAGTTTTCTCCTCTAACATCTGGATGAGGTTGATCTTCCATTTTCTGCGCTGCACTTGCCAACCTCCTAAGGAGAACGCTGCGACAGGAATCACCTGGTTACATATAAAAGACCGAATGAATCATTCAGGACATGGCGAGTCAGTAATACCTTGTTCACAAATCACTCAGGAAATGAAGAAACGAGGGAATGGACTATAACATCATTGGATAACATTAATTTAATTTTGAAGAGCTTCCTTCCCCGGCATCGTCTGACATCACACAACATAGCAAACACGCCAGCATTGTCTGATATCGCACAACATAGAAAACACGCGGGCATTGTCTGATATCACACAACATAGCAACCATGCGGGCATTTTCTGATATCCCACAACATAGCAAACACGCCGACATTGTCTGATATCACACAATATAGCAAACACACCGCATTGTCTGATATCACACAACATAGCAAACATGCCAGCATTGTCTGATATTACACAATATAGCAAACACACCCCCATTGTCTGATATCACACAACATAGCAAACATGCCGATATTGCCTGATATCCCACAACATAGCAACCACGCGGGCATTGCCTGATATCACACAACATAGCAAACACACCGACATTGTCTGATATCACACAATATAGCAAACACACCGGCACTGTCTGATATCACACAACATAGCAAACATGCCGACATTGTCTTATATTACACAATATAGCAAACACACCGGCATTGTCTGATATCACACAACATAGCAAACATGCCGACATTGTCTTATATCACACAATATAGCAAACACACCAGCATTGTCTGATACCACACAACATAGCAAACACATCGACATTGTCTTATATCACACAATATAGCAAACACACCGGCATTGTCTGATATCATACAACATAGCAAACATGCGGGCATTGTCTTATATCACACAATATAGCAAGCACACCGGCATTGTCTGATATCATACAACATAGCAAACATGCGGGCATTGTCTGATATCACACAATGTAGCAAATACGCCAGCATTGTCTGATATCACACACCATAGCAAACACGCCAGCATTGTCTGATATCACACAACATAGCAAACACGCCAGCATTGTCTGATATCACACAACATAGCAAACACGCCAGCATTGTCTGATATCGCACAACATAGCAAACACGTCAGCATTGTCTGATATCGCACATGTGCCAAACACGAGCTCATTGTCTGATATCGCACAACATGTGCCAAATACACGGTCATTGTCTGATATCGCACATATGCCACACACGAGGTCATTGTCTGATATCGCACAGGTGCCACACACGAGGTCATTGTCTGATATCGTACATGTGCCACACACGAGGTCATTGTCTGATATCGCAAAACATGTGCCACACACGCGGTCATTGTCTGATATTGCACATGTGCCACACACAAGGTCATTGTCTGATATCGTACAACATGTGCCACACACGAGGTCATTGTCTGATATTGCACATGTGCCACACACGAGGTCATTGTCTGATATCGTACATGTGCCACACACGAGGTCATTGTCTGATATTGCACATGTGCCACACACGAGGTCATTGTCTGATATCGCACAACATGTGCCACACACGAGGTCATTGTCTGATATTGCACATGTGCCACACACGAGGTCATTGTCTGATATCGTACAACATGTGCCACACACGAGGTCATTGTCTGATATTGCACATGTGCCACACACAAGGTCATTGTCTGATATCGTACAACATGTGCCACACACGAGGTCATTGTCTGATATTGCACATGTGCCACACACGAGGTCATTGTCTGATATCGTACAACATGTGCCACACACGAGGTCATTGTCTGATATTGCACAACATGTGCCACACACGAGGTCATTGTCTGATATTGCACATGTGCCACACATGTGATCTACAGTACATCTCAGGAATAACATGTTTCCACAACAAAACAAGAGAAAACAGTGATTACAGACTTTCCCTCACACTCACGTTTTTGTCAAATTGTAAGTTTTCAGATTTTCTGTGGCATTTTCTGAATTTTTTTCCTCCTGGATTTTATCGAATCATGCCCAAAGTTGTGGAATCCTAGTGCCTATTGTCACACAATTCCTGTGTTAAAATGTGAGCCAAATCAGATCAGTAGTTTCCAAGATATCCAGAATTTGATTCGATCCGGATTCTTTTATCCGGATCATCGCCAACACCTGGACATCCTTTTGGGTAGCATGTTTCTCCTTCCTTGTGTTAAAATTGAGCCGAATCAGATCAGTAGTTTCTGAGATACAGTTCCAGACACACAGACAGACAGACCTGATCACAATACCCCCGAGCTTCCCTTTATGGGGCCACAGTGGGGTGAGGATAATAAAATGTCTACCGTACTTTTGAACATTTTGGACTTAATTTGACTGGAAATTGAGTTCACGATATTAAACAGAAGATTTCTGACATCATGTTAAAAAATTGTACTGTTTCTGCTTTTTTCGAAAGAATGTTAATTTGTTTATGGGCTGTCCTGTATCAGGCTCTCGCTCACCTGAACATTTATTTAGTATGTCTTGAAACGTATGTTTCATGATGACATTTCTAAATTGCTTTAATAAGAACAAACTTTCTTGGAACAAATCTAAGTGATGTTCTGTAGGCTACATGTCTAGAGGCCTCCAACCAAGTTTGGCTAAATTTGTTCAGGAAAATTTTCTCAGAAAATGTTCATTTGCAGACTAAGAGACCATTTGTGAAAATTCGCCACTGGAATAACTGGTTCGATTATCGAGCCAGTCATTCGTGGTAAATTTTCAAAAATAGTTTTCTCTTCGTCTGCAAATGGACATTTCTCAAGACCACTGCAGAAGCCGTTTTTGTCGGAAAAATTGTCCAATCAAATTTCTGTATACAAGTTTGCAAGCCAAACACTTTCCAGATAGTCATTATTAAAAGAGAAGCTTGGTTTTGAATCATTGTTGAGGAATCAAAAATCCAAGATGTCCGCCGAAAAAAAATCAAGTTTCTCATTAAATATTCTGAATCACATCCAACATTTTTCCTCTCCTTCAAATATGATCTGGTTTTTGTCAAACTTTGTTTGAAGGACCATAGGCCCTATAGTCCTACAAGCAAAGTTTGACAAATTTCTGATCATAATTGAATGAGAGGAAAAGTGCTTGATGTAAATGATTTGTATGTAGGCATTGTATATAGAGCATAATTACCTTTCTTGCTCATAGGTGCATTGTAGATAAATGATGGGGCGATGGCCATATAGACCTTTCTTGCTCATAGGTGCATTGTAGATAAACGATGAGGCGATGGCCATATAGACCTTTCTTGCTCATAGGTGCATTGTAGATAAACGATGAGGCGATGGCCATATAGACCTTTCTTGCTCATAGGTGCATTGTAGATAAACGATGAGGCGATGGCCATATAGACCTTTCTTGCTCATAGGTGCATTGTAGATAAACGATGAGGTGATGGCCATATAGACATTTCTTGCTCATAGGTGCACTGTAGATAAATGATGAGGTGATGGCCATATAGACCTTTCTTGCTCATAGGTGCATTGTTGATAAACAATGGGGCGATGGCCATATAGACCTTTCTTGCTCATAGGTGCATTGTAGATAAATGATGAGGCGATGGCCATATAGACCTTTCTTGCTCATAGGTGCATTGTAGATAAACGATGAGGCGATGGCCATATAGACCTTTCTTGCTCATAGGTGCATTGTAGATAAACGATGAGGCGATGGCCATATAGACCTTTCTTGCTCATAGGTGCATTGTAGATAAATGATGAGGTCATGGCCATATAGACCTTTCTTGCTCATAGGTGCACTGTAGATAAATGATAAGGTGATGGCCATATAGACCTTTCTTGCTCATAGGTGCATTGTAGATAAATAATGAGGCGATGGCCATATAGACCTTTCTTGCTCATAGGTGCATTGTAGATAAACGATGAGGTGATGGCCATATAGACCTTTCTTGCTCATAGGTGCATTGTAGATAAACGATGAGGCGATGGCCATATAGACCTTTCTTGCTCATAGGTGCATTGTAGATAAACGATGAGGTGATGGCCATATAGACCTTTCTTGCTCATAGGTGCACTGTAGATAAATGATGAGGTGATGGCCATATAGACCTTTCTTGCTCATAGGTGCATTGTTGATAAACAATGGGGCGATGGCCATATAGACCTTTCTTGCTCATAGGTGCATTGTAGATAAATGATGAGGCGATGGCCATATAGACTTTTCTTGCTCATAGGTGCATTGTAGATAAACGATGAGGCGATGGCCATATAGACCTTTCTTGCTCATAGGTGCATTGTAGATAAACGATGAGGCGATGGCCATATAGACCTTTCTTGCTCATAGGTGCATTGTAGATAAATGATGAGGTCATGGCCATATAGACCTTTCTTGCTCATAGGTGCACTGTAGATAAATGATGAGGCGATGGCCATATAGACCTTTCTTGCTCATAGGTGCATTGTAGATAAACGATGAGGCGATGGCCATATAGACCTTTCTTGCTCATAGGTGCATTGTAGGTAACCGATGAGGCGATGGCCATATAGACCTTTCTTGCTCATAGGTGCATTGTAGATAAACGATGAGGCGATGGCCATATAGACCTTTCTTGCTCATAGGTGCATTGTAGATAAACGATGAGGCGATGGCCATATAGACCTTTCTTGCTCATAGGTGCATTGTAGATAAACGATGAGGCGATGGCCATATAGACCTTTCTTGCTCATAGGTGCATTGTAGATAAATGATGAGGTCATGGCCATATAGACCTTTCTTGCTCATAGGTGCACTGTAGATAAATGATGAGGCGATGGCCATATAGACCTTTCTTGCTCATAGGTGCATTGTAGATAAACGATGAGGCGATGGCCATATAGACCTTTCTTGCTCATAGGTGCATTGTAGGTAACCGATGACGCGATGGCCATATAGACCTTTCTTGCTCATAGGTGCATTGTCGATAAACGATGAGGCGATGGCCATATAGACCTTTCTTGCTCATGGGTGCATTGTAGGTAAACAATGAGGCGATGGCCATATAGACCTTTCTTGCTCATAGGTGCATTGTAGATAAACGATGAGGGGATGGCCATATAGACCTTTCTTGCTCATAGGTGCATTGTAGATAAATGATGAGGCAATGGCCATATAGACCTTTCTTGCTCATAGGTGCATTGTCGATAAACGATGAGGCGATGGCCATATAGACCTTTCTTGCTCATGGGTGCATTGTAGGTAAACAATGAGGCGATGGCCATATAGACCTTTCTTGCTCATAGGTGAATTGTAGATAAATGATGAGGCGATGGCCATATAGACCTTTCTTGCTCATAGGTGCACTGTAGACAAACGATGAGGCGATGGCCATATAGACCTTTCTTGCTCATAGGTGCATTGTAGATAAATGATGAGGCGATGGCCATATAGACCTTTCTTGCTCATAGGTGCATTGTAGGTAAATGATGAGGCGATGGCCATATAGACCTTTCTTGCTCATAGGTGCATTGTAGGTAAACGATGAGGCGATGGCCATATAGACCTTTCTTGCTCATAGGTGCATTGTAGATAGACGATGAGGCGATGGCCATATAGACCTTTCTTGCTCATAGGTGCATTGTAGATAAACGATGAGGCGATGGCCATATAGACCTGTCTTGCTCCTAGGTGCACTGTAGACAAACGATGAGGCGATGGCCATATAGCCCTTTCTTGCTCATAGGTTCATTGCAGATAAATGATGAGGCGATGGCCATATAGACCTTTCTTGCTCATAGGTGCACTGTAGACAAACGATGAGGCGATGGCCATATAGACCTTTCTTGCTCATAGGTGCATTGTAGATAAATGATGAGGCGATGGCCATATAGACCTTTCTTGCTCATAGGTGCATTGTAGATAAACGATGAGGCGATGGCCATATAGACCTTTCTTGCTCATAGGTGCATTGTAGATAAAGGATGAGGCGATGGCCATATAGACCTTTCTTGCTCATAGGTGCATTGTAGATAAATGATGAGGCGATGGCCATATAGACCTTTCTTGCTCATAGGTGCATTGTAGATAAATGATGAGGCGATGGCCATATAGACCTTTCTTGCTCATAGGTGCATTGTAGATAAACGATGAGGCGATGGCCATATAGACCTTTCTTGCTCATAGGTGCATTGTAGATAAACGATGAGGCGATGGCCATATAGACTTTTCTTGCTCATAGGTGCATTGTAGATAAACGATGAGGCGATGGCCATATAGACCTTTCTCGCTCATAGGTGCATTGTAGGTAAACAATGAGGCGATGGCCATATAGACCTTTCTTGCTCATAGGTGCATTGTAGATAAATGATGAGGCGATGGCCATATAGACCTTTCTTGCTCATAGGTGCATTGTAGATAAATGATGAGGCGATGGCCATATAGACCTTTCTTGCTCATAGGTGCATTGTAGATAAATGATGAGGCGATGGCCATATAGACCTTTCTTGCTCATAGGTGCATTGTAGATAAACGATGAGGCGATGGCCATATAGACCTTTCTTGCTCATAGGTGCATTGTAGATAAAGGATGAGGCGATGGCCATATAGACCTTTCTTGCTCATAGGTGCATTGTAGATAAATGATGAGGCGATGGCCATATAGACCTTTCTTGCTCATAGGTGCATTGTAGATAAATGATGAGGCGATGGCCATATAGACCTTTCTTGCTCATAGGTGCATTGTAGATAAACGATGAGGCGATGGCCATATAGACCTTTCTTGCTCATAGGTGCATTGTAGATAAACGATGAGGCGATGGCCATATAGACTTTTCTTGCTCATAGGTGCATTGTAGATAAACGATGAGGCGATGGCCATATAGACCTTTCTCGCTCATAGGTGCATTGTAGGTAAACAATGAGGCGATGGCCATATAGACCTTTCTTGCTCATAGGTGCATTGTAGATAAATGATGAGGCGATGGCCATATAGACCTTTCTTGCTCATAGGTGCATTGTAGATAAATGATGAGGCGATGGCCATATAGACCTTTCTTGCTCATAGGTGCATTGTAGATAAATGATGAGGCGATGGCCATATAGACCTTTCTTGCTCATAAGTGCATTGTAGGTAAACAATGAGGCGATGGCCATATAGACCTTTCTTGCTCATAAGTGCATTGTAGGTAAACGATGAGGCGATGGCCATATAGACCTTTCTTGCTCATAGGTGCATTGTAGGTAAACAATGAGGCGATGGCCATATAGACCTTTCTTGCTCATAGGTGCATTGTAGGTAAACAATGAGGCGGTGGCCATATAGACCTTTCTTGCTCATAAGTGCATTGTAGGTAAACAATGAGGCGATGGCCATATAGACCTTTCTTGCTCATAAGTGCATTGTAGGTAAACGATGAGGCGATGGCCATATAGACCTTTCTTGCTCATAGGTGCATTGTAGATAAACGATGAGGCGATGGCCATATAGACCTTTCTTGCTCATAGGTGCATTGTAGGTAAACAATGAGGCAGTGGCCATATAGACCTTTCTTGCTCATAGGTGCATTGTAGGTAAACAATGAGGCGATGGCCATATAGACCTTTCTTGCTCATAGGTGCATTGTAGGTAAACGATGAGGTGATGCCCATATAGACTCTGTTTTGGAAGCAATCTATTATAATTGTTAGAATGAATTTGTAATTTTATGTTGGAGGTAAAACTGTCCCTTTAACATATGTTTATTGGTGATGCAGGTGAATGGCTGGCATATTCTAGAACCTTGAAAACTGTCTAATTCACCTTTCCAGAGTACCCACCCATCATATGATATCATAAGGAACTGCGTTATGTACACAATGACATCATAATGAATGACATCATGAATGACGTCGATAAGTACGTCACGAACGCATATTTGAAAAAAGGTCTATGCGTTGTTGTACAAATTGTTTGCTTTTACTATTTAATAAATATTCTGTTGACTATTTTGAAACTAATTTGACTGGGCCCTGTTGCTGCCATAGCATATGTACATACTCTACTCTGGGAGGGCCTCAGGAAGATCAGTTTTTATTGATGATGTACCCTCATTAAATAAAGATTATTATTATTATTATTATTATTATTAAACAGCTTCCCTGTATAGTTTTCAGGAAATTGATAGCTAGGGCATTTGGGGATCGATCAATCCCAACACGGCGAGGTGTGGGTGGAGCTTAGCTAGTGATGGGCGGGGTATAGCTAAAAATGGAAATGTCCATTACTTACTTAGTGAATAAATCGGGATCACTGAGTTAGCTATTATTGCATTTCACTGCCGAACAAAGCACTGTAGCAAAATTACTGTTTGCATTGTTGTTTAATTGTTATTGACCGGAAACTCTAACAGTCTTGCCACATAATGTCATAATTTTACTTTAACAAATTGTTATTTGAAATTGTACACAGTATCTGAAAAGCCTGTGTTTTATGCCCGAAATGTTGCCTTTCATGGTAACGCTGCACTCTATTACGTACTTCCGGATTCAATTTGATTGTTAAATGAAAAAATAATGAAGTTGGTCAGCAACAAATGATGAGGTGATTAATACACAACGGAGGAATCCAGTCTCTCAGTCAATCATATGATGCTATAATCAACCACGTCACATGTAAGCCGACGTCATAATTAATTACTTCATGAATGACGCAATTTAGTCAGTAATACACGCTTAATAGTCTGTCAAGTTGTACATATTGTATGTCTTTTAATAAACATTCGTTTGAATATTTTGAAACTAATTTGATTGGGCACTGTTTCTGCCATAGGCTACAACAGCACCCATTCAAATTAGTTTCAAAATATTCAACAGCTTACCTGTATAGTTTCCTATTTTATTATTATAGTTTTCAAATTTGAGATTCAGAGAGTGCAGGGATCGATTCATCACAACACGGGCAAAGCGTGGATGTAGCTTGGCTAGAGCTGGGAGGGGCATAGCTCAAACTGGATTCCCCTATTATTATGATACATGTAATACAAGCATACACACTTCCACCTCCAGAAACACACGTGTGTATGACGTCAGATCTACACGTAACAAACATTTATATAGGCCTGGGGTCTTCCAGCCTAATATGATTAAAATTGCTTGAAATGGTTTTTTCGAATTTTCAGAAAATCTGAAATGGCCACTGAAAACCGATCAATATATTAAAATTCTGAATATAGGTTCTGGAGCCTACCAGCATAGAATCCATCCAAGCAAATTTTGGCAAAGGTGGCAGACAGTAAAATCCAAGGTGGCAGACAATAAAATAAGCCAATCAAAATGCACTAGTGTGGTAGACTTACCAGGAGGATGTAGCCACTCTCTCCAAATGTGGTACGCTTTAAAGGTACTTTTCTGAGCCGAGGCACCTGTCGTTCCGTCTCTGTGGCTACCTGTCGTCTCACATAGCTGCTAGATATCTGGTAATGATCACATATAATAGATAATTATCTACTAAAAATCTCCGCGTCCTAGCGGAGACACACACATATAATAGATTATTATCTACTAACCATCTCCACCAGGCCCATCTGTCTAGTGGAGACACACACATATAATAAATTATTATCTACTGAACATCTCCACCAGGCCCATCTGTCTAGCGGAGACACACATACATATAATAGATTATTATCTACTAACCATCTCCACCAGGCCCATCTGTCTAGCGGAGACACACACATATAATAGATTATTATCTACTAAACATCTCCACCAGGCCCATCTGTCTAGTGGAGACACACACATATAATAGATTATTATCTACTAAACATCTCCACCAGGCCCATCTGTCTAGTGGAGACACACACATATAATAGATTATTATCTACTAACCGTCTCCACCAGGCCCATCTGTCTAGTGGAGACACACACATATAATAGATTATTATCTACTAAACATCTCCACCAGGCCCATCTGTCTAGCGGAGACACACACATATAATAGATTATTATCTACTAACCATCTCCACCAGGCCCATCTGTCTAGCGGAGACACACACATATAATAGATTATTATCTACTAAACATCTCCACCAGGCCCATCTGTCTAGCGGAGACACACACATATAATAGATTATTATCTACTAACCATCTCCACCAGGCCCATCTGTCTAGCGGAGACACACACATATAATAGATTATTATCTACTAACCATCTCCACCAGGCCCATCTGTCTAGTGGAGACACACACATACAATAGATTATTATCTACTAAACATCTCCACCAGGCCCATCTGTCTAGTGGAGACACACACATATAATAGATTATTATCTACTAACCATCTCCACGAGACCCATCTGTCTAGCGGAGACACACACATATAATAGATTAGTATCTACTAACCATCTCCACCAGACCTCTGTCTAGCGGAGATACACACATATAATAGATTATTATCTACTAAACATCTCCACCAGGCCCATCTGTCTAGTGGAGACACGCACATATAATAGATTATTATCTACTAAACATCTCCACCAGGCCCATCTGTCTAGTGGAGACACACACATATAATAGATTATTATCTACTAACCATCTCCACCAGGCCCATCTGTCTAGTGGAGACACACACATATAATAGATTATTATCTACTAAACATCTCCACCAGGCCCATCTGTCTAGTGGAGACACACACACACACCACACACTAGATTATTATCTACAAAACATCTCCGCTAGGATATCTGTCTAGTGGAGACACACACATATAATAGATTATTATCTACAAAACATCTCCGCTAGGACATCTGTCTAGTGGAGACACACACATATAATAGATTATCCACAAAACATCTCCGCTAGGACATCTGTCTAGCGGAGACACACACATATAACAGATTATTATCTACAAAACATCTCCGCTAGGATATCTGTCTAGCAGAGACACACACATATAATAGATTATTATCTACAAAACATCTCCGCTAGGATATCTGTCTAGTGGAGACACACACATATAACAGTTTATTATCCACAAAAATCTCCGCTAGGATATCTGTCTAGTGGAGACACACACATATATAATAGACTATTATCTACAAAACATCTCCGCTAGGATATCTGTCTAGTGGAGATACACACATATAATAGATTATTATCCACAAAACATCTCCGCTAGGATATCTGTCTAGTAGAGACACACACATATATAATAGACTATTATCTACAAAACATCTCCGCTAGGATATCTGTCTAGTAGACACACGCATATAACAGATTATTATCTACAAAACATCTCCGCTAGGACATCTGTCTAGTGGAGACACACACATATAACAGATTATTATCTACAAAACATCTCCGCTAGGATATCTGTCTAGTGGAGACACACACATATAATAGATTATTATCCACAAAACATCTCCGCTAGGATATCTGTCTAGTGGAGACACACACATATATAATAGACTATTATCTACAAAACATCTCCGCTAGGATATCTGTCTAGTAGACACACACATATAACAGATTATTATCTACAAAACATCTCCGCTAGGATATCTGTCTAGTGGAGACACACACATATAATAGATTATTATTTACAAAAAAATGTCCATGTCCTAGCGGAGACAGACATATAATAGACTACCAAAGGCAGATAATGATTACCAATCCGCGTGATTGATGCCTATTGGGTCCATACAATGTAGTTGATGAATCCAGAATTTTTCACAGTCCTTGCGGAAAGCGGTGGATTCCGCGCTATCGGGATCATGACGTAACACCTCAATGATTCTGTGATTGACATCTGTGGGTCCATGGATGGGAAGATTAAAATGTTGTGCTACAGGTGTGTCTTTGTTGTTTTTAATGTCCCTCATGTGTTCTTTAATGCGAACCTGGAATTCCTGTTTAGTTTCACCTACATATTGTTTGGAGCATTTTTTGCAGGTAAGTAGGTAGATGACATTCATCGTGTGGCAGAATGTTTTTTGTTTTGAGAAAATATTTTAGCCTATTGTGCGAGCTTTTGAAACATGTTTTTGCAAAATGTGCAGTTATTTTTGGTGCATGGATGTATAGGGTTCGCTATGCTTTTCCCTTGTTGTCCAAATTTCCTTGGGTCTGTGAATTTAGCAGTGACCAATGTATCCTTGAAGGATTGAATGCATCTATGGCCAAAGATAGGCGTCTCTGTGAATGTGGCCCGACATTTTGGGCTGGACTGGACTGGCCAATGGCGCTTGATTATTTTTTGGGCTAGTTTGCTGTGTTGATGGAAATCAGTGATACACGGTATACTAGTGTTGATTTCTTTAGCTGGTTTTGGCAGGAGTAGGTCTGCGGTTTTGTTGCATTGCTCAGTGTAAGCTTGAGATAAGGTTATCCGTTGGGTATCCTCTTATTGCATAGTGGTGTACCATTTCGTGTGCGTTTTTGAGAAAATCTGTTTCTCTACTGCAGATTCTCCGTAGTCTCAAGAATTGTCCGTAGGGGCTCACTTATTTAGAGGACTGAGGGTGAGCTGATGAATAGTGTAGATACCCATGTGTATCTGTTGGTTCAAAGCCCAGGTGTCTATTTGGGAGAATAAACACTTTGGTATCCAAAAAATTAATGGATTCTGTGGATTGGTCTGCTGTAAATTTGATCGTCAGGTGTGCGTTGTTCATATGTGTTATGAAATTCGCCAGTGAGTCGGATCCTTTGGTCCAGATTATAAAAATATCATCGATGTAGCGGTAGCATAGGGCTGGCTGTACTTCAGCTGTTCTGAGTAATTTTTCTTCAAGTTGGGCCATGAAGATAATGGCGTAGCTAGGTGCTAGTTTTGTGCCCATGGCGTGAACCAACCTTCAGACCATGGTTTGACCATGCAGGTTAAATGGCACCACAGTCAGACCATATTCATGTAGGTTAAATGGCACCACAGTCAGACCATGGTGGAGTACCGACTTTCAGGCCATGGTCTGACCATGCAGGTTAAATGGCACTAAAGTACATGGTCTGACCATGTCCTGTCGCCGGCTGTCAAACATGGCCATAGGAAATATGCTGATCATGGTTGAACATGGTCTGATTGTGGTGTCATATAACCTGCATGGACAATGATGGTTTTTCATGGTCACCACCAGCAGTAGCAGTGCTGCCACCACAGCAGTACCACCATCATCACCAACAACAACCACCGCCACCACCACCGCCATCACCACCACCACCACCACCACCAGCAGGATTGGTCTAGAAAATCATACTATTGTGCTTAGCAAATCTCCATTTCCAGGCCAAGACTTGCCCAAGTGAAGCTGATGTTTGAAAATCTATGACTAACGCCTGTCTCACGTAACTCAGACAGATATTCCATTGCATGGTCTGACAATTTGAGGCGCACCTGAATCTAACTAGCCTAGAATGAGTCTATATTCACCATAATACTGAGCAGCAAGGCAGTCCTTATAGAATTTTTTAAAACTATTTTGAAATTAATTTGTCTGGACTGGATTTGAGTGGTACCTGTAACTACATACATGTACATGATACAAGATCATACCTTTGTAGCTTGTTTTATATGAGACAGACACCGCTGAGAGAGAATGCTCCACTTGATTGCCGCCATGTTCATCAGCTGTGAACAACACTATACCTGAAACATACATACATATAAACACACACGTCAACCCTTTACTGCTTAAATTTGGTCGAGAAAACCAAAATAATTGCTTATTGAATTTCTATTTTCAGGTTAAAACTATTTTTTGAGAATTTACCACTGGAAGGACTGGCTCAATTATCGAGCCAATCAATCCAGCGATAAATTTTCAAAAATAGTGTTCTATTGACCAGCAAATGGACATTTATAAAGGCCACTTCAGAGGCCAGTTTTGGCAGGCTTAACCATTGAAAGGTTAATAGCTTGTTAACATGTTGAACCATAAATTTGAAAACTTATTTACGATTTAATCCATATTACATGTATGTTAAATATTTTGAAACTAATTTGACTGGCTGTAATAAGTTTCTGTCAAATTAGTTTGCACACAGGGTTTGCAAATTTTTGCAAATTGAATTCAAGGCATTCGCAGGGACTTTTAAGGTCAACAAAAAAAATTCCCAAGAATTTTTTAAGGTAAGACCTCCTTTACCTCCCCGCTCTTATGTACATGTAGTCGTCTTTTTTTGGAATTTGTTTTAGAGCATGACTGTTTCAATGGAACTTTCCAGAGTAATGACGTCATAATCAGCTAAGCGGAGTGTAGGATGACGTCATAATCATTACGTCATAAATGATTCTATAGGAACTGTCTCTAACTCTTAAAAGTCTGACACGTTGTAAGAATTGTATGTCTCTACTATTTAATTGCTGTTGAATACGCAGCAACAGCGTCCAGTCAAATTAGATTCAAAATATTCAACAGCTTACCTGTATAGTTTTCTGGAAATTGATAATCAGGGAGTTCAGAGATCGATTGATCACACGAGTGAAGTGTGGGTGGACCTAGAGTGGGGCAGGATGTGGCTAATTGATCACAACACGAGTGAGGTGTGGATGGACCTAGAGTGGGGCAGGACGTGGCTAATTGATCACAACACGAGTGAGGTGTGGGTGGACCTAGAGTGGGGCAGGATGTGGCTAATTGATCACAACACGAGTGAGGTGTGGATGGACCTAGAGTGGGGCAGGACGTGGCTAATTGATCACAACACGAGTGAGGTGTGGGTGGACCTAGAGTGGGGCAGGATGTGGCTAATTGATCACAACACGAGTGAGGTGTGGGTGGACCTAGAGTGGGGCAGGATGTGGCTAATTGCTCACAACACGAGTGAGGTGTGGGTGCACCTAGAGTGGGGCAGGACGTGGCTAATTGATCACAACACGAGTGAGGTGTGGGTGGACCTAGAGTGGGGCAGGATGTGGCTAATTGATCACAACACGAGTGAGGTGTGGGTGGACCTAGAGTGGGGCAGGACGTGGCTAATTGATCACAACACGAGTGAGGTGTGGGTGGACCTAGAGTGGGGCAGGATGTGGCTAATTGATCACAACACGAGTGAGGTGTGGGTGGACCTAGAGTGGGGCAGGACGTGGCTAATTGATCACAACACGAGTGAGGTGTGGGTGGACCTAGAGTGGGGCAGGACGTGGCTAATTGATCACAACACGAGTGAGGTGTGGGTGGACCTAGAGTGGGGCAGGACGTGGCTAATTGATCACAACACGAGTGAGGTGTGGGTGGACATAGAGTGGGGCAGGACGTGGCTAATTGATCACAACACGAGTGAGGTGTGGGTGGACCTAGAGTGGGGAAGGACGTGGCTAATTGATCACAACACGAGTGAGGTGTGGGTGGACATAGAGTGGGGCAGGACGTGGCTAAAAATGGAAAGGCCCATTAGTCTGCCACAGCCACGGAAATTGGACAAAGAGAAATTCAAGGGTTTTTTCAGGTAAGTTTTAAAATCCGGCTAAATTCAAGAACTTTCATGGCTGTGAAAATGTGATATTTTTTTCATGTATTTTCAAGGATGTAGGAAGCCTGTTCCAAAATATTCAAAAGCTTACCTATATAGTTACCTAGAAATTATGATTCATGGTCTAAATGGTTAATAGTATTCATGGTCTGTCTTCTTTCTGGCATACAGACCAACAGTGTCATATTCAGTGCATACTGTAAGGGTGGTGGTGGGGCATTCTGTAGCGGTGGGGTACATTCTGTAGGGGGGGGGAGAGAGAATTTTGCAGGCGTGTCTGTGTGTGTGTGTTTAAGGTGCAGGGTACATTCTATAAAGGGTGCTCTCATGAGCATTGCCCAGAAGTGTTGCCATCCAAAAACTCGGACAGGTCGGGGTCTCCAAAGGAAGATTTTTGAAATCTAGCTGCTTTCAGATGGTAGATGTATCTCCCTGTTTTCTCTGAACAATAACATGTATATTTTAGACTTTTCATTGTTGAATGTTAAGAAGTCTGAATGACAAAATGAAAAATCATGCTTCTGAAAAAATTGACATTTAGAATTTTCATGTGTACCGGTATGCTGCCTAAACTAT
Organism: Chaetoderma sp. LZ-2023a; assembly: GCA_034401795.1. Taxonomy (NCBI): domain Eukaryota; kingdom Metazoa; phylum Mollusca; class Caudofoveata; order Chaetodermatida; family Chaetodermatidae; genus Chaetoderma; species Chaetoderma sp. LZ-2023a. Next base: position 2,208,335 of record CM067362.1, read on the forward strand.
TGTCATTATCAGGGCCAGGTCAACCAATCTTATAAGTCCTCAATGAGGGAGGATTTAGGCAGACTCCATGGGTTCTAGTCCGGGACATTTTTACCATGTCCTTCAGGGTCTTCTTCATCTCCCCCATCACCTCTGGAATGGAAACCTTGTGTTTCAATCCAAAACCCTCCCTACAACGCCCTTCCTCCTTCGCCTTATCTATCTCTTGTAATCTCAAGAATTCAAGGAATAGATCATCCCACCAGAGCTCACAGATATGACATCTATAAACATGGTCACATGTGCTACACAATGTGCACTCATGATAATCGCACGTCCCGGATTTAGATGACACTAAGCGCTAATGCTAAAGTTAATATGCCAACACCTGATAGCTTGTCCCAGGCTGATCATCAGGCATCTGAACATTGAAGGAATTAGGCCTTTAAATCTCAAAGTAGTCTTAGAATTTCGATTAGAAAAGTAGCAAAAGAGCTAGGTTGCTCTTGAAGTGAAATGTGTCTGTTACCAGGAAATTAATGACCAGAAGGACTGCCAAACACTCCAACATGACACAAACATGTTAGGTAACTGGGCTACTACATAGGGAATGGGCTTCCAACCAGCAAAATGTGACACGAGGGCATCACCAGAAAAAAACAAAGATTCAAAGATTTTGGACAACACGCTAAAAGGAAGCAGCCTAAGTTTTCTCTCATAAGTAAAGTATTTGTGCGTCAACATCAAAATGACCTAAGCTGGAACAAACACATCACGGACTCTCATCATTGCTTGTCAATTTAACCATAAACAAGAGGCATAACGGCCTGTCGCTTACCTGCAACATTAGCATTTGAAATACTGGGTAGTTCATATCTCATGAAAATATATTTCGTGAAACTTCTACAGGATGACAGATAGATTCTATGTTTTAATATGGAATAATCTTCGAAATAAGATCTTAGTAAATCTACCATGACAATTTGACCGAAGAATCATGTTTGTACTCCAATTTTGAATCCAAATATTTTACAATTTTTCAAGAACTAGGACAATTTTTTTCAAGAATTCAAGCGCATAACTGCAGCTGTATTTTAGCCAAACTGAATGCCAGTCAAGGTCTCATTTCTCATGTTCAAAATATGAAGTGAATCGTCAAGTTTTCGAGTGGAAACAGAATTACACGCATGAAAACGATTTCTATAATCCCTGCCGATAACGATTTAGAGTAAAATCTCATGACTTGATAATTCCAATTATAGTGTTCACTAGGTGTATAAATTTGATAATAAACTGAATTTATAACTTTAATAGGTGCCAATTTTTTTATCTGATTTGGCAAAAAATGTTAATGGAATAACAAAATTAATATTCTTAGATAAATGTTTGTGTCGACTCGTATGACAGTCATGTTCTTTGGCATGTTTGGACGTTAATGACAATGACATGGTGTTAGGGTCAACTGAATTTCATGCTCATCCATGGGCAATTTCATGTTGGTAAGAGATGATGGACACATGACGTACAGTTGAATAAGACTAATTCTGGAATGATGGTTCGGATGAAGTATATGAAATGTGACATAGAGGTGGCACTATGCGAAGTTGTACTTACTATACAACAACAGATGACATCGTTAAGTTTCAGACAGCATTTACTTTTAAGTAATTACTGACCATGGATTACAAATTCTAACTGATATCATGATGCATGTCATTATAAAATCTTGTCATTCTGTCTCCACTACCTCTCACTATGTGCATGCTGTGAGTAAAGGGTTAACAAACGTGAACAAGAATATTGTATAACAGGTAACGTTATGTAATAGTAGCATTTTATGCAACACAAAATTACAATGACATTAGTGACAGAAATAAATGTATGGAAATCTTCAAAAGCACTTCTCAAATGTGGTGACTAGATCAACTTAGTCAATGAATTACTGGTAAAGACAGGAGAGTTCAACTTGTCATATGCTTTTTGGATTTAAAATAAGGCACTTCATTAAGACATCTGGTCGGAAGATTACTAGCATTAAATAAGGAACATAATTTGGACTCATATTAGTACCAATTCAACGTTATTAAAAATGCAATTTTTTCATGTCTACAAATTAGCTATTTAAGAGACACTATCTTCATTACCTACTGCATGTGGTAAGCAACGGGTTAACAAACATGAACAATAATACTGTATATATGGCACCTATGTGTAATTGTAGAACTTTATGTAACTAAGAATTATTAGCATCATATAAAAATCTATGATTACAGAAACTATTTTTAAAACCTAGAACATCGCTTCTAAAACATCGTCAGTAGCGATAGGCATCACAGGACTGCACTAGACTACATAGTCCATGAATTACAAAAAGAACACGTCAACCTGTCAAGAAAGATCATCTGCCTTTTGGGTTTAAAAGTTCTTTCATTAACCCTTTAAGACTCAAGACGTCAAAAACGGCTTCTGCAGAGGTCTTGGAAAATGTCCATTTGCAGACCAAGAAGACTATTTTTGAAGATGCAATACAAGAATTACTGACTCGATAATCAAGCCCCATTTGCAGACCAAGAAGACTATTTTTGAAGATGCAATACAAGAACGACTGACTCGATAATCAAGCCAGTGATTCCAGTGATAAATTTTCAAAAATAGTCTTCTGTAGGTTTGCAAATGGACATTTTTTATGAGAAAATTAAAATTTTATTAAACAAAGTTGAGGGTTAAAGGTTTAAGACATTTCGTCGGAATATTACCATTAATATGTAGCTCAATCTTGTATACTTACGCGGTTTCATAGAAAAATTATTTGGGCAAATTAATAGTTGCACAGTTTAGCCAATGAGAACTCACTTTAATTTGATAGGCAAATTAAAACTTGCTGTCTAACATTCAATGTAGATGGAAGAGTTCGCCAAGAACGAATCAGTTGAAATGATGTATTAGATATTTCCGATAACATGCATCCATACACCAAGATTGGTTTAAAAACTCTTAAAACTAAAGCCAGGACAGGGATTTTCTATGATGATTAGTGAATTGCGAAAGGTAGGTCATACTGACCTACCTTTAGTATGACCTACCTTTGATACATGATGGATCGTTAGCCTACAATGCATACATACACCACATTTGATTAGTGTAAACCAAAACCACTTGAAGTTATAAAACGGACAATAATTTTCTATGATGCTTAGTGAACCATGAAAGATAGGTCAGTGACCTACTTCCGATATATAACTAACCTTTAGCCTACGATACACATCCATATAGCCATAGCTGAATACATGTATTTGTGAAAAATTCTTCAGAATATAGTTCGAACAAAAAATTTGGGACAGACAAACACAATTTTATATGATGTGCAGTAAATCATGAAAAGTAGGTCAGGGTGACCTACTTTTCATAGGCTACAGAAACTTAGCCTACAATGCATCCATAAACCAAGTTTGGTTGTAACTGTATAAAAAAACCTTGAAACTACAGCCCATGTTCGGTGAACTATAAAAAGTAGGTCACACTTTTGATGCGTTACACACCTTTCATGCCTTTAGCCTATGATGCATCCCTATGCTGACTAAATATGAAAAACTTTTGAAAATATAGCATGACCCAAAAAATCGGGACCAGATGAATACAATTTTTTATGATGCTTACTGAACCATGAAAAGTAGGTCATGGTGACCTACTTTTGACATAGGACAGCATTAGGGTACAATGCATTCATATACTAAATTTGGCCACTGAAAATACAGTTCAGACAAAAAACCCACGGACAGATGATGCATACACGGACAAAGCGATTACTATATCCTCCTGAAACGGAGGTGTGCATAAAAGTTGAAATCTGTCAAGAAGCTAAGGTGGAGATGCATTTTGACAATTTCTGGCAACGTTTTTTTTACAAAACAAAGATTTTCACCGCAAAAATTGACCAATCAAAATTCTAAACAGGAGTTCTAAAGCCCACCACTATAGGATCCTTTCAGGCAAATTTAGTTAAAATCTGTCAAGAAGCTAAGGAGGAGACATATGACACTTTCCGGTAAATTCTTTACAAAATCTCAGATTTTCACCCCAAAATATTTACCAGTCAAAATTTTGAATAGAAATTCTAGAGCATACCACTGTTGAATTCTTCCACACAAATTTAGTTAAAATCTATCAAGATGCTAAGGAGGAGATACGTTTTGACACTTTCCAGTAAATCTTTTACAAAATCAAATATTTTAACCCAAAAAATTGACCAATCAAAAATTTGAACAGAGGTTCCAGAGCCTACCTCCAACAAAAGAAGGCTATGACTTTGTGCGTATCAGAAGTCCACCTAGTGATGCATTTTTAATTCTCCTGTACTATGACCAAATCATGAAGACACACATTATTTGATACTGGTTCTGAAAACAACAGAAATCTGTTGGACATTTCAAAATTGGCTAAGAATTGTACGCCGCTTTACTGTTCTGCCCTTTTGGGTCTTCATGGCGTCACCAAATGTGATACAACGAGTGCATTCAGAGGCATAGGCAAAGTAAAACCCATCAGACTCATACAGAAGCAATCAAGACATCAGGCGGCTTTTCAGACCATTAGTGAGTCATGGGACATCACAGAGAATCTCTTTCTTCAATTAGAGGATTTCACCTGCCGAATGTACCAGATTACATGTACTCCAATAACAAACGTTGACACACTTTGTTTCTCAATGTTAATGGCAAAATGTGGTGATGCAGAGAGATATCAATTCCAAAACGTTGCCTTATCCACATTACATCCCTCAAGAGTTTGCCTCCACCAGCACATAAAGAGGGTTAACTATCAGGTAGCTATTTGGAAGCGATCACACGTACCAAAGCCATACATCCTTGAACCCACTGAGAATAATGGCTGGACTGTATGTAGTGAACAGAGACACGAGTCAAGTGGTGTGATGGCGAGATACTGCCATCTATGTTGGCTGATATTCTAGAGAAGGAATGTGAAAAGGAAGAGAATCAGCAGGAATACAGTGCCACTGACGAAGATAGCGAAAATGGAGAAGGCTTGATAGATAATAGTGACAGTGACGAATTAAGAAGAGTTCAAATATAGTCAGTGGATTTATAGTCGGTAGGTAAAACAAGCAACAATAAAAACATTTTGAATGCTCTTTTATTGCTCTACACAATTTCGATTCGATGATATGCTCATTTCAAGTTTAGTTTACAATGATTGCATTTTTCATCGATTCTCAAAAATTGGCTATGCTGTCAGTTGGCATAGTAACAATAGTCTATTAAATGAGTAATCTTTTACTCATTATATTTGTCAAATGCTGCCTTTTAATCAATCTTACGCTGTTAAAACTACAATGTTCCTTTACCGGTGCTTGGTCAGTGATAGCAACACATAGTTGCTAGATTTTAAGCCATGGTGGCGATTTGTGACCCTTTGACCTCTGGCAACCTCATTATGAAACTGATTTGCATGGAAAGCATATGCAATCATAGACGATACTATAAGCAACATTTTGAGTGGTCTATCACAAATCTACAACGATTCTATCAAAATCTACTTAATTAATTTATAATGAATGCATTTTTCATCGATTCTCAAAAATTGGCCATGCTGTCAGTTGTCATAGTAACAATAGTCTATTAAATGAGTAAACTTTTACTCATTATATTTGTCAAATGGTGTCTTTTAATCAATCTTAAGCTGTTAAAACTAGAATGTTCCTTTACCGGTGCATGGTCAGTGATGGTAACATATAGTTGCTAGATTTTAAGCTGTGGCGAATATTTGTGACCTTCTGACCTCTGCTGACCTCATTATAAAACTGATATGTATGTAAACCATATGCAATCGTAGACGATACTATAAGCAACATTTTGAGTGGTCGATCACTAATCTATAATGATTCTATCAAAAAGATATCTCAGTTTTTAATACCCCTACCCCTTAATATGGTCTGAGTCACTGTGGGTATTAGCTCTAATATAACCCATCAAAAACTATATTGAGTCCCAGTTTATCACATGTTAACATACATAATCTTAAAGAGGACATCGAAAGCTGTTAGAAAAATATAGTTTCGTCAATTCGTGGGGGGGGGGGGGTATCCAGGTGGGCCCCTCTAGCCCACGGACTAGCATGTATGCTCTTGTTGCTATGCAAACAAGAATGAGCCTCACTGGCAAACGGGTACCCTGTTGTTGGGAACCGGGTAGTCCAGACATGGGGTCAAATGCAAATGCATTTGCATTTAAATACTTCTTGTGAGGTATTTGCATTTGTATTTGCATTTGAAGATTTTAAATCACAAGTATTTGCATTTGTATTTGCATTTGAGGATTTTGAAGTCAACTATTTGCATTTGCATTTAAATAGTTTTTAAAAAGTATTTGAAATTTCAAATAGTTTTCAAATGTTTTCAAATACTTTTTGCAGAAAAAGAATTAAATCTGTACAACAGTCATAATTTCAGTCTGCAAATTGAGTTTCTTAAAGACATGGTTCATTTGGGGTTGGATGGGTTTTTTAAGAATTTGTTGAAACATTGTGACTGGAAATGTAGAATGGCACATCTATGCATATTATAACATCTCAGTAACCCTGACACCAGTGAAACCATACATGCTTAAAGTACAAACCATTTTGGACAATTGCAAATGCACTTGCATTTAAATACTTCTTGTTAAGTATTTGCATTTGTATTTGAAGATTTTAAATTTTAAGTATTTGCATTTGAGGATTTTAAATTTTAAGTATTTGCATTTGAGGATTTCCAAATGTGAAGTATTTGCATTTGCATTTAAATACTTTCAAAGGTATTTGACCCCATGTCTGCCGGGTACCAAGTTCCAGGAGCCGGTAAAGCTTTCTAAATCTAGATTCCAAGAGCAGCTAGCTAGCTAGCTTGTATTATCAAGAGTAATATAATGGTAAGTATTGATCGAAGGAGAAGTTTACATTTGTCTGGATGATGTTTTATGAGTGAGTTTTCTGTCCACATGCACATAGAGTCTATATCTTGCTGCAACGTATCACAATCTGGTTGCGTAAGAATTGAGTTGAATAGTTTTGTATCATCCGCAAACAAGAATATTTCTGTCCCACACTTAATTGCATCAGGTAAATGAGGTATATACAACATAAAGAGAAGTGGGCCATGGACTGCGCCTTGCGGTATGCTGCTGGTCACATTTAGTAATTTGGAGTATGTTCCATTAATGACGAACTGTTGCTTCCTCCCGATTAGAAATGAATGGGTCCACTTTAAGTTTTCTGTCAATGCCATATGCGGTTATTTTTTTAAGTAGACATTTGTGGGGGACCTTATCAAATGCTTTCAGAAAATCAAAGTAGATGACATCGACCATCCCTCCATTATCCAATGCCTCCAACCATTTTTGTAGCACTGTCAATAACTGTAGCACAGTAGACCGGCCATTTATAAAGCCAAATTGGTTATCTGACAGCATACAGTTGTTCGTTAGGTATTTCATAATTGTCTTTAACAACTGATTCCATTACTTTGAACACCACTGAAGTGAGACTGATAGGGCGGTAGTTATCAGGCTTTCGTTTGTCACCTTTTTTTAAGATGGCAGAGATATTAGCATTAGCCCAACTTTCTGGTATTTTGCCTAAATCTAATCATGCATTAAAGAGAGTGGATAATGGGTTACTAAGAACATTACGTAACTCACATAATAATCTGTGGTGGATTTTGTCAGGTCCGGGATATTTAGAGGTTTTAATTTTGGACAGTTTATTGTTTACAATATCAGGTGTGATGCATACAAGTAATTTGGTTCCGGTAATTCCTATTAGGGATTGATGGAGCTTCACCATCCAGTTCTATTGTATACACACATTGGAAATATTCTAAAACGTCTACTTTCTCATTGTCATCATTTGTGAATTTTATCTCTTCAGCGTTGCCAAGTACTTATAAATCCCCCAACAGACCCCCCTTTAGTGGGTTGGTCTGTAGTTTTTTTAACCACTATAAAAACATACTTACCGTTCAATCACTACTTGCTAAATCAAATATCTGTATTTAGCTATCAGAATAAAATTTTTATGCTCGCTTACATACTCCCTATTGCCAATACCATCACCATGTAGACCCTCAACCAGGCTTCTGGTAGAGGAAACCCCTGCATTAGCCATACAATAGACTGGCACCAGTCTGTACTCACTCCTTGGTGACGCCTGTTATTAAGCATGCTCGCGCATGCGCAGTAGGTCCCAAACGTGAAAACTGATTCACTTTTCTAAATTTAAGTGCCATATATCCAGAATAGATTCTCAAATCAATACCCAGCGGGGTGGCTGAGGCCGGGTCATAATGATTGAACGGTAAGTATGTTTTTATAGTGGTTAATAAAACTACAGACCAACCCACTAAAGGGGGGTCTGTTGGGGGTTGTTATTACACCACAAAAACATCCATTACCGTTCAATCACTACTTGTTAAACACGTAGATTTGGTCAGTGTCCCACTACGAAACCTTGGTGGGAGGTGATTTGAGAATCCATAAGCAAGGATAAAAATCAAACAAAACATAACCAAATGTTAATAACATAACATAATGGTGCATCTTAATTAATCACACAGTGATTATTAACCAAATAAAACTTTAAACTTAAAGAAATAAATAAAAACCAAAGAACAACTCTCACCATTACACGCAGACGCACAGTCCTAACGAAAATGGTGAGATGTGCTTGGTAAATGGTCTTCAGCCTTTTTAGTTAAAATCATAACGTTCCTAAAAAAGGAAGCCGCTGCGCTCTGATCTTTTAAATAAAAAGTAGTAAAAGTAGATTCGGATTTCCATCCTGCAACTTGCATAACCTCGTCTACAGAAGAGCCAGCAAAAAGGGCAAAAGAGGTAGCCATCCATCTAACGTCGTGAGCTTTAATGTTAGAAAGATTGATATGCTCAGGAGAAGCAATCTCATAGCAAAGGCGAATGGTCTCACAAATCCATCTGGCAATAGTTGCCTTAGAGAGTGGTCTGGCTACCCCTTCCGCATACGGAACCCAGAAACGGGACGGATCGGATCTCTTAAATCCAGTACGACGCCTGTAAACCTTTAGAGCTCTGACAGGACACCAAAGTCTGTCAGGCGGAGAAAAGGAGGTCAAAAATTTTTAAATAATCGGTTTATCTTGAAAACGGTTTGATTGAGTCTTTGATAAAAAATCCCTTCTCGGATATAAGACCAGACCATTCCCAGATTCGATAAACCTATCCTTTTCAGCGGAGAAAACATGGATTTCGGATCGTCTTCTAGCAGAAGCAGATGCAACTAGAAAAACGGTCTTCAAAGTTAAAAGTTTCAAGCTAATTGTAGAGATAGGTTCGAAATGATGACCTGCCAAAACCTGAAGAACCATAGCCAAGTTCCAGGAAGGCAAAGGTTTAGCAACTGGAGGACGAATATTACCTAAACCTCTGATGAAACCATTAAGAACCGTAGTACCTTTAACTTCAGCGTTCAACAAACAAGGAAGAGAAGATGCTAAAGAAAATCTATATCCTCTTACAGTGTTAGCAGACAGATGTAAAGAATCGAACAGATATGATAAAAAGTCTAACACCTGGGAAATAGAAACAGAATCGGGCACGAGATCATGATCTGAACACCATTCTCCAAAAATCTTAAGTCGACCCTTGTAAACTCTTCGGCTCGACTCCCTCCTGGCAGAATCAATGATTTCCTGAAATCTTGCAGAAACTTTATTCTCAGGGACCGAGCACTCGATATTCTCCAAACGCACAGACTGAAGATTCCTGGGTTTGGATGAAGGCAAGTTCCCCTTACTTGAGACGAGGGAAGTCTATTAGAAGATCGAGTCTACAAACCAGATCCTTTTTGGCCAAAAGGGAGGTATCAACAAAATCTCGCAGATCTGGTCCCTCACTTTCTTCAGAACCAAAGGAATCAAGATTGTTGGAGGGAATGCATAAGCGAGGATTCCTGTCCAGGACTGAGACAGGGCGTCCACAGCCAACGCCTGATTGTCCGGAAAAGGAGACATGAAAGAGGAGATCTGGGCATTCAGAGAGGTCGCGAACAGATCTACGTGGGGATGATCCAAGCGGTTGAAGATCGCTTTGACAACCGACCTCTTTAACTGCCACTCTGTGTAGGCGAACTTGGAGGGCCGAGACAATTGGACGCGAGAAAATTCAGACAGCCTGGGACATGAGTGGACACTAGGAAAATTTGATTCATGTGACACAACATGAGGAGATTCCACACCTCCAAGCATAGGAGACAACTTTGTGCCCCCCTGCCTGTTGATATAAGAGACTACTGTTGAATTGTCCGATCGAATCGAGATCCTGAGACCCTTTACCCGATCCGACCAAGAAAGGAGCGCCTTCTTGACAGCCCACAGCTCCAGAATGAACGAAATTTAAATTTCCCTTTCTCCGAGATCTAACAATACTCACCATTCTGTTACTTCTGATTTACAGCTGGCCCTGACAGCTGGCTCTAGGACCATAGACTTAGAAAGCTTTACCGACTCCTTGGAACCGGGTACTCGGCTCCCAACTGCCGAGTACCCGTCTACCATAGAGCTCATATTGTTTGCATAGCCACCAAACAAGAGAAATCCATGGCTTGCCTCCATGGGGCTGGGAGGCTGGGTCCGTAACAGAATGGTGAGTATTGTTAGATTTCGGAGAAAGGGAAATTTAAATTTCCTTCATTCCCCTTCGATCAATAATCACCATTCTGTTACTTCTGATATACACCAGATTTGGTCAGTAACCTGGTGGGAAGGGGCAAGCCATAAATGCTACTTTTGCCCCTTGGAGAAAGAGGTAGACTTAAACTTGACTAACGGAGACCTAAAAAGGACCATCAAGTTAATGGAACTGAATCACATTCGCATCACTGCCCCCCTCCCCCCAACCCCTTTTTCTCCTAAGAAAAGGGAGAGAACTCACGAACATGCATCTCGCCTGAAAACACAAATATGCCAAGAGGGTTAACTGCTCTTTGCATATACACATGTATTAGCCTGGGAATGAGCATGAATATATAAGATGAATGAACATGATATATAGACATAATACAAAAAATTCTCAATCTTGAATTACCTCATGATAAATGGACTCCAGACGTACCGCCTCCAACCATTCACTTGTCCGGCCATCAGTGACACAATCTGGTTGTCATCCTCTCTCTCGACCATGTCTGCGTTTAAATTCTTTTCTTAGCAAAGTAAACAAAAAAAAGGGAGAAGAGCAGTGTGGTCACTTAACTATCGTTTCAAAACAGCTAAAGCGAGTGGATTGGCTGAGTCTGACACATCCCTCATATAGTAATCCATGAATGAGGACTCACAGTGCCATTGTGCAACGGCCATGATGTCCTCTAACGGAACACCACTGTAAAGGGCGGTCGAGGTGGCTATTCCTCTAACATCGTGTGCCCTTGCGCATTGCACCTGGTGCCCAATTGCCATCTCATGAGTAGTCTGAATGCATTCGACTACCCAACGAGAGATAGTATCCATGGATGCGGCGCCATAAGGCTTCTTATGGCAGATCCATAGATGTCTATCGTTCGACCGTAACGAGTCTGTCCGTTTCCTGTACTTAGTCAAAGCACGGACCGGGCACCAGACACTGGCATCACGATCAAACCTTGTTAGTTTTGGTATTATGATCGGTTTGCCGGGATATCTCAAAGATTGATTCTTTGACATAAACTCTGCTCTTGGCAGAAGACGCAGACCCTCTCCGGAGACAATAAATCGGTCCCTCTCTGCCGAAAGCGCATGGATCTCACTGCGCCTTCTAGCTGAGGAAGCTGCCAATAGAAAGACCGCCTTTAGAGTCAGATGCTTTAGACTGTACATTAAGCACTAAAGATAGACTCCAGGCTGGAATGACTACCAGTTGTCTCGGTCGGAGATTGCTCATTCCCTTCACCATCACATTTAACTGGGCCACCTCTGGACTATCCATGTTGGCTAGACAAGGGATAACTGATGCCAAAGCCGACTTGTATCCAGCAATTGTGACGGGAGCTAGTCCTGAAAAGAACAGCTCACGGAGAAAGTCTGCTATTTGCTGAATAGTGGATTGAAAGGTATCAATACCCTTTTCTTCACACCAGTCTGCAAATCTGTTAACCTTGTTGTTATGACTTGAAGGTTGACCTCCTTCTCGCAGCCGCGATGAAATCCGCAGCTTGTCGAGAAAAGCCTTCCGACGTGGAACGTTGTTTGATAACATCCACGCAGTCAATTTGAACATTTCGGGATGCTCGTGTAGGAAGTGTCCCTTGGCCTGGGAGATTATGTTCGGAATCTCGGGCAACTGCACTGGGTTTTCCACCAGCAGATCCGTGAACCACGCCCTGCTGGGCCAATACGGCGCTATTAGCAGGACCAGACACGGTTCCTCCCTGATCTTCACCAATACCTTCGGCAGAAGAATGGTGGGTGGGTACGCGTAAGCGTGCATCCCCCTCCAGCTTATCGCCAGAACGTCTGTATCGACGGCATTTGGATCTGGAATCGGCGAGACATAAGTCATGATTTGAGCATTTTTCCTTGTGGCGAACAAGTCCACGTTGGGTTTGCCCCAATGCTCAAAGATCCTTCTTAGAACTGGAGGGTTGAGGGACCATTCTGATGGCAGAATTCTCTGTCTGCGAGACAAAGCATCCGCCAGAATGTTCAATCGCCCAGGAATGTGAGCTGCTTTCAAAACAACAGAGTAATTCCTGCACCATTGAATCAAGTGCCACACTTTGATACACAGCGTGGGTGACCTGGTCCCGCCTTTGCGATATATGTATGATACTACAGTCGAATTGTCCGATCGTATCAATTCCAACAGATTGATATGCAGCTGGCTCTCCTGGAGAGTCCATGTGCCCGAGACCTGGTGTTCTCCCAGGCAGGCCCCCCACCCCTCCAGCGATGCATCCGTGTACACGGACAGCTGGGCGTGGGGTAGGTGCAGCGAAACCCCTACTAGGAGATTCTGACGCTTTTTCCACCATACAAGATGCGACATTATTGGCTCCAAAACTGGCACAAGTTTTGACAGGGGTTCTGTTCTCTGTTTCCACAGAGACATCAGATACAACTGGATAGGTTTTCGCATTAGAGCAGCGTACGGGATCACCTGCTCCATGGAGACCATCATGCCCAGCATCTGAAGAAACTGCCTCGTCTGAATGTGGTTTCCCACTCGAAAACTCTTGAGGATGGCTAACAGAGACACCACTCTGGGCTCTGACGGGTAAACCCTGCCCTCCTCGAGATCGAATCGCATCCCCAAATAAACGAAATGTTAAGTGGGTGTCAACTCGGATTTCTCCTTGTTGACTATCCAGCCTAGATCTGAAAGTAACTTCAGAGTCAGCGCAGTATCCACCTCTAACCTGGCTGATGTGTCTGCTTTGATCAGCCAATCATCTATGTAGGTGTGTAGCGCCACGTTCTCTTTTCTGAGAAACGCTGTCACCGCAAGGACCACTCTTGTGAAAACCCTCGGAGCTGTCGACAGGCCAAACGGGAGAACTGTAAACTCCCATACTTGATTCTGAAACGCAAATCTCAGAAACCTGTGACAACCCCTGTTCATTGGGATGTGGAAATATGCATCTTTCAGATCGATCGACACACACCACATTCCCTTCCTCAACCCTGCCATTACCGACCTCGGAGTTTCCATCTGGCCTACCGGCTAGGAGCCACGGCTGACACGCCAGGAACTCCGGTACCATACGGTTCCGCTGCCACCCCATGGAACACACCAGTCCATGGAGTAGGACCGCATGGAAAACCGTGCGGACCCGTAGCAGTCACGGAACCATGGCCAGCCACGGGCGCCAATGGCACCCCATGTCTGACCGCCGGACAAGGCGAGTACCATGCCTGGCCTGGCACACCCGTCACCGTGTCAGTTGGCGTCAAACCAACCATCACGGGACCGGTGACCGGTACCAGATTGGCCTCAACCACGGGCGGAGCCGCTGCCCTGGCTTGTGCCAAGCCAGACAGATGGAGGACGGAATCGACCTCCATATTCTCCACCCGTGGCATCACTGGCCGCAGCAACCTCTCCTGCTCGGCCACCTCATCTTCAGATCCCGAAGAGTCATCACTAGACGAGGAAACCGTGGAGCCATCCTGGCAGACGGCTCCCATGCCTGACGGACCGGCCACCGCTACTGGACCACCCGGAGGTGGCCGCAGAGAGACAGAACCCGTCAGGCCGGAGCCCGACGGGACTGCCAGGGCGCTGTATGAGACGGCTCCCTCGGTGACCAGTCCAGAACTCTGTCCAAGGACAGGGTCCGAACCAAGCATGGGGAGAGACTGCCCTACAACTTTCGGCAGCAGGGATGACACCAGCGTGGGCAGAACGCTATGCAGGCAGCCCTGCATAGCCGGACCAAACCATGCCGGCGGTGCCATTTCCGCCACCTCCAGCTGTAGACGTGGAGCGCCCCCAAGGGCCGAAACGGACGCTCCACGATTTGATTTCGGTCCACCTGACCCCGCGTCAGACCCAGCCAAGTCCTTCTGGGCAAGGAATTTCATCATCATATCAACGGACCACACTGCTCATATATTACACCTATTGTCAAGGTTACATAACGTACACCGAAAGCAGACATGGTCCTTAAACAGGACCCGGACGAACTTGTGGCACTCGTCACATGATGGCGGGGCTGGCTTGGCCTATAAATAAGCACAAACCTACAATAAGCAAGCGGAACGAGACAAAGATGGAAGGCAGACAATTAATTTTCAAATATATTGACCATAAATTAACTGTAACCCTCCCGCACCCCACCTCGCAACGTTACAGCAATGATCGCATTGATTATGACGACAAGAACGAAGCGGGCATTAATACACCCATAAACTGATCCTCAAGGATGTATCACGGAACCAGGAATCATATCGCATAGCATTCGGGGTATATTTACCAATAAATATAAATTATACTCCTAACAAAAGCCAAAAAGATATGTGAAGAAACAACAAAATGTAAACAAACTGCTGTAGCACACGGTAAAACCGCAGACCACACATCTTAATCAAGAATTTTGAAACCACCGATCATTGCAAACAGATCGTGATAACACGCAAAACTTGAAAATTCCAAAGTCTTCTGGTACCATTTTAGTACGCAGCACCTAGAATAAGATGCGCGAATTACTGAAAAAATTTTCTTCACATAAACATCCGAGCAACACGGGTGTGACGTCATCCGCTCAGATCTTATGGAGAACGACGTCAGCCGATATTCGTGTTAAAAATACCGTAGCAAACACCTATTTTCATATCTGCCGATCGCCTGTTGGGGTTTAAAGAAGGCGATCATCCGGCATATTTCGTTGTTAACACACGACCCAGAGTCAGAGCAGTATCAACTCCTAACCTGGCTGGCGTGCCTGCCTTGATAAGCCAATCGTCTATGTAGGTGTGAAGCACCACGTTTTCTCTTCTGAGAAATGCTGTCACCGCTAGGACCACTTTGGTGAAAACCCTTGGGGCTGTCGACTGGCCGAATGGGAGGACTATAAACTCCCATACTTGATTCTGAAACGCAAATCTCCCATACCTGATTCTGAACCTCAGAAACCTGTGACAACCCCTGTTCATTGGAATGTGTAAATATGCATCTTTCAGATCGATTGACACACACCACATTCCTTTCCTCAATCCTGCCATTACCGATCTCGGAGTTTCCATCTGAAACCGAGGCGTATGGATAAACCAATTCAATGGCCTGAGATTGAGTACAGGTCTCCACCCTCACCCCACTCTTGGGGAAAAGGAACATATTTGAATAGAAGCCTCGAGTGCCCTGGTTTGCTGGTTTTATTGCTCCCTTCAGAAGCAACCTGACACTTCATTTTGAATGACTTCTAATTTGTCTGTCTCCCTTGGAACGCGAGTCCAGACAGGTGCCAAAGACAGATTTTGTGGCGGGAAATCCCACCACTCTGGCATGTACCCCCGGGATATTCATCCCAGGACCAGACTGTCTGACGTCACACCTCGCCAAGCCTCGCCGAAACGCATGAACCTTCCACCCACTATAGGCGCATTGACGCCTAATGCGGGTGTCTGGCTCGCGATCCGCTCCCCCACACACACACACACCTTGACTGGTCTAACGGCACCGCTGTTCCTGTCGCACAGGCGCGGTCCAGACGGATACGAAGGGAGCTACCATACCCTCAGGTACGATCTGCTCCCTTCTTTCCGCCCTTGGAGGACTTACCTTTGCCCTTGCCATTCCCACGTCTTGGGCGATCAGGGCCACCACTAGGGTGGGCAGTAGCCTCCACAACCTTCCTCGCCTTCTTAGCCGCAGGTGGCTGAGAAGGCCCAGCAATAGCAGAACGAGCTGGCTTGGCTTTCGCCTTGCCCCTATGCTTCTTCTGCTTCTTGGAGGAAGGTTTTGCAGTTAGAGGTTTCGCAACAGCCCCTAGTGCATGCGCGTGATGCACTAGCTCTAGCTGAAGATTAACCGCTAACCGACTTTGCTCAATGTTGGCCGTGTCCTCTAGGATGGCCCGCGCTTGGCTACCAAAAATGTTACGGCTGTTCAGGGGTGTTCGAAGCAAACGCTCCCTGACAACCGTAGCCGGACGCATATGGTCAAGGACTATCTGCCTCCTGGACTTGGTCACTCGCGCCTGCACCCTGGCCAACGCGTCCATCGACAGCACAAGGCCGTCGTTGACACACGAAGGCGCAGCAGGTGGCACAGGGTGGCCTGCTCCAGCTTCAGCCCACACCGACTGAAGAAAGCGATAGGAGTGATTGGCAGCATTCATAGCTGCCCTCACTCCCTCATCGCAAAGGGACAGGACTTCCTCATTGTGTGCTTGGCTCTTGTCCACAAGTGCCTGAGCGGGGCCACCCGCTCCTGCACTCTGGACAGCAAGAACCCAACGGTCATCCTTAGTGACCATTGGGACCACACCATACCGCTCGTACTCCCCCCCACCCCCTCCCTCCCGGAATACGGCACTATGCCCGCACCTCCCTAAAGGCCGCAGGGAGCTGGCTCTTGGTCAAGAATTGCTTGGCATAAATAGCCTCAAGCAACTCCTTGAACTTTGGATCCAGTCCAATGGACTGAATCTGAGCCGCGGGCAAGACCCCCATCCAAATTGATGCAACCGATGGACGTGGCATGTTTTCCTCGGTCGTGGCCGAGACCACGGACGGGTCCACCCTGGCTAGCCAAGCCAGAGCATCGGACCAGTCCGCCTCCAAGGAAGACAACCCCGTGAACACATCACCCGTTGATGTGTTCATGGGTCAACCAGCAGTGGCCTCCCGGCAAGGAGCCACTGCTGGAAAGCCAGCAACACTGGTACCGCACGGTTCCGCCGCCACCCCATGAAACGGTTACAGAACCACGGCACCCCGTGTGGCCGCTGGACCAGGCAAGATAGGTGAGTACCAAGCCTGGCCAGCCACACCCATCACCATGTTGGTTGGTGGCAAATCAACCAGCACTGGATGGGTGCCCAGTACCGGTGTGGAGTGGCTGCCATGGCTTGCTCCAAGCCAGACAGATGGAGGGCGGTTCCGTCCAGGATGGAATCGACCTCCATGCGCTCCACCACAGTATCTCAGACCACAACAGCCTCTCCTCTTCAGCCTCCTTATCCTCAGTCCCCGGAGAGTCGTCACCGGATGAAGAGACACTGGTGCCGTCCTGGCGAATGGCTCCCATGCCCAACGTACCGGCTACCACTACTAGACCACCTGGAGGTGGCCTCAGAGAAGCAGTACCTGCCAGGCCGGTGCCCAACGGGACCGCCAGGGAGCCATACGAGATGGCCCCCTCAGTAACCAGTCCAGAACCATGTCCAAGGATAGGGTCCATACCAGACATGGAGAGGTTGCACCAGTCTTTGGTATCAGAGACGACACCAGCGTGGGCAGGACACTATGCAAGAAGCCTTGCATAGCGGGCCCAACACACACCGAGGGTGCCATCTCCGAACCCTCCAACTGCAGGTGAGGAGCGCCCACCCACCCCGGCCGAAACGGATGCTCCTCGGGTTTTTTTCGAACCACCTGACCCCGCGTCAGACCCAGCCAAGTCCTTCTGGGCAAGGAACTCAACTAACAACTCGACGGGCCACACTGCACAGACATTAAACCTATTGTCAAAATTACATTTCGAACACCGATATCAGACACGGTCTTTGAATGCGACCTTCACGAATTTATGACACTCAGGACATGATGGCGGGGTAGGCTTGGCCTGAAAACAAGCACAAAGCCTAAATAAGGAAGCGGAACGAAACAGGAATGGAAGGCAGACAAATAATTTTCAAACATTTGACAATAAATTAAAAGTTAACCCTCCGGCACCAACCCCCGCAACATTACAACCAAACCAACAAACCCGTTACAACAAAAACCGTAAGCCAACGCCAAGTTTCATATTACTGCCCAATCGCCGTTGGGATTAAAGGACGCGATCTTATCTGGCATATTTCATTGTAACCACACGTCCCAGTTCCGGGGTCAGAAAATGGGACATGCAACACACACAAAATTTCAGAGACATATGTCTCCATATAACTAGAGAAATAGCATGAAAGAATATGACCCGAGATTCAGAGGCTCCTTCCATAGTAAATCCAGTAATCCAGAAACGAAACAGCAAATAAGCACAGGGAAAAACACAAAAGAAAAACTAAGATTTCTCCAAGAGCAAAATAGCAATGTATTCTTTTGTTGCTATGCAAACAAGAATGAGTGTCTCTGGCAGGCGGGTACCCGGTAACCGGGCTATCAGGATAGCTGTATTATTCAATGAGTAATGTAATGGTAAGCATTGATTGAAGGAGAATTAAGTCTATTATGGGGTGTGTCCAACCTAGCAGTCAGGGTCTGGGTGGGGTTCCCATTGGTGGTGGGGGCAGGGATGGGTGTCATGCCCCCTTCCCCTATAATAATTGGACAATGAGATGCTCTGAGAAGTAGTTTCCTGCATATTGATTAATTAATTCATAATCAAATTGAAATTAATCATTGTTTATTTACTGGGATGCGAGTGGGAATTTATGCAGTCCACCACCACCACCCTCCACCAATCACCACCTCAAGGGTGGGGTTGTCGCGGGGATGTGCGGGTGCAAAGCCAACCTAAATATGGGGTACAGGGTTCTTCCCCAGAAATTTCTTTTAGATCTATATGACGTGAGATAGCGTCGCCTGCATTTTCTGGGGTGGGGGTGGCATTTGAGGGTGGGAGGTAAATATGGAATTTCAGGCTTTCTAATTAAAATTAGACACTCGAAGGGGGTGGGGTGGGGGGGGGGGGCTAGGTGTGTTTGTGTGTCAAACTCATAACTTTGTCAGCCTCGCTCATCTCCAAAATTGTCGGGGGGGGGGGGGGGGGTGTTACCTCATACAGACAGACACACATACCAAAACTCCTCTCTCGTCGTCTATGCACACACTGATAATAATTAGGACAGTAGGGCAAATATATAGCCATCTTGGCGGCATTCGTAAACATTATCTATCGAGCAGCCGCTTGTATCATAATTGGTAATATAGCTTACCAGGATCCACATGCACTGATGGGGTGGTGGCGTTTCTGACATATCATCGTTGTAGTATATTGCCTTCTAATGTGCATAGAATCAAATGTTATATTTCTAAAAATGTATAGTAAAATAGTATTTGATGTTCGAATTGTCAATTAGGCCAACTAACTTTACCAGTAGAGCTGACGTAATATTGAAATTTTCACAGCTTTGAGTAGCATCAACCGCGGCAGTGAAATGTTGTTTACTAACAAAACAGTGATCAGCTGGCTGTACGCTTGATGGCCAGTCATCTGCGCACGCGTGAAAATGATGTCATAAGGGAATTCCGTAAAACCTCCTATTCATCATTTCGCACATCCGGGCATTTGAAATCGGCCGCCATTAAAGTTGTGGCAAACTTACTACATGCTAAAGAGGACTGCCCATAGGAATGTAGTTTACATTTTCCATGAAGCTCAAACCCTAAAATCATGTATCCAAGCATATGTAATAATTCCGCCTAGTCTCTATGAAGAGCCGCAGTCTACAACTGCATCTCTAACATCTGCCTATCGATTCCTGTCTGGACTTTCCGCCGAAACGGTCCATATTTAACACGCCTTTTTTATACGAAAACTGGATATACGTGCGAAACGAACTATGCAGTCAATAAAAATATATCGGCAACATCAGATTGCCGTAAATAGTTTAGTGAATTATTCTCTTTAAACCATTCAGTCTTCGTTTTATTTAAAGTAAACAACAGGCACGTTTGTCTGCGCGTACATTCTGTTTTTTCGTATCTTCTCGCTTCGGTTGACAACTCACGTGACGAGCGAGTCCGCGCTAAAACACGGATCACGTATTGCGTTGCCGGACGGCGCCCGATTGTAGATTGAACAATCTACGAGGTTGAATAGAAAAGGTCTGATTGAAAATATTTTATTTTAAAATTGTTTAACAAATAAATGAATAATATTAATTATATTAGTAATAATCATAATAATAATCAACATAATAATAATAAGAATAATAATAAGAAGAAGAAAAATAAATAATAACAATTTGATGTTAAAAAAATAAAAAATTAAATAATAATAATAATAATGTAGTAACTTAGCTACGTATAAACGGTTACTCACCCAACAGAGGTCTCGAATCGGCCAGTGGAACCAGCGGCAGATGTGCACGGTTCAAGTTCCAAGGTACGACTCGAGACCTCTGTTGGGTGAGTAACCTTTTATACGTAGCTAAGTTACTACAAATGGTGTCAGGAGTACTTTGGGCCCTAAATTAAAAATTGTTATTAGTTATTTCTAAATTCTACTCACGATTTTGCTGTTAAAAAAGATATAATTCTCGGAAATATAAAGACTACTCTAGTCCTGCCCGAACGTCAATTTTACAGACTCTGGCCGCCATTTTGATTATTGATAGTTATTTTTGTAGGATTTAACAATCACAGATGATAGGTGAGTTATAGTTAAATATATATTATTTATTTATACTATAGCATGCACATGTCGGGTATATAGATTAATATACCTTACATACTTACGTCATATACGTCAGAAATTCAAGATTCAATGTTATTTATTTAAACTGTAATGAATTGAGGTATATTTTCGTGCTAAGTCATCTATCATCTATGTCAGTATTCCGTGGAATGACAACCCTATAGCTTCTGGATTGTTATTGTTAGTTGTCTTCAGTGTCATAGGTACGCGATTCTGAGCTGTAATTTAACCGTCGGTTTTTGGGTATTTCTTTGTATTTTAATTACAGTTCAATATCGTTGTTTATTTCAGAATTATTTGAAATAGAGAAGTGATATAAATCACTGTTGTTGTTATTATTATCATTTTTATTAACTTTTTGAACATTAGAGGGTAATCTCCCTTCTAATCAACAAATATGTTTCAATTGTAATATTAGGTTTACTAATTGCGCTGAACACTATTTGTTTTGGTCTTTTTTCTTGGTATTATTAATTCAAAAAGTTCATAATCACATTGCTAGTTACTCCGTTAAAACACTACTCAGCTTATGCCTTCTTTTCAAGTTAAATCTGAGGAGTTTTTGGCTCGCACCCAGTTTTCATTTGATCAATCCCTTACCCACAAAACAATTTTGTTGGGTACAAGTAAATTTATTTTGAAAAGAGCTGATCAGACTGGGTTTGTTGAGTATTGGTGTAAAAGCGGTGGTACTACACGAGACTTGGTTAATATTTTGCAGTCGAGAATAGCCAGCGCCGTTCAGAAATTTCACCGTATCGTTTTCTATATCTGGGCCGGAACGTGCGACCTTACCGAGAAACGACGCGAGGGTTTTGTCTATTTAAGGACAGCCGATGATGAACTCGCGGTAGATCGCATTTGCCAACACTATCAACGTGCGATAGACATAGTAAGGCATTACGGCCAAACGGTGAAATTTATCGATATCCCGGCGTATTCTCTGGTCCTGTATAATGGGCAACTTCACCATTTGAATCCCTGTTCCTTCAAAGACCAAGAGCTGCAACTGCATGACCAACTCTCTCTTCTCAATGATAGAATTGAGAAAATTAATGCAGATATTGGTGTACACACTATCAAATGCAGTGTAGAGTTAATAATCCGTAAAAAATATAGTGCACGTAAACGCGTCCGTTATCATTATACTTTCGAGTTTCTGAAGGATGGTTTGCATGCAGGTACGCTACTGAATCTGGTTTGGCTTCGGAAGATTCATTTAGACATTCTCCGGAGTTGCACCACCACCACTACTACTCAGTGAGTTATATTTTTCAGTAAGCATACGCTTACGATTTATTTCATTAAGTAACATTACTTTTTTAGCGAATATTAATTTTGCTTCCTTGGTATAAATCAACAGGTGACCCATAATGACGAAACCTTTGTGTATTAACACTGCAACCGTGGAGGAATACAGTTTGAGCATACTGCTTCAAGGTACCGTTGGTCTGATATGTATAAATTAGACATGCTCATCTCAGCTTTAAGGGACAAGGCCTTAAAGTTTTACTGCATCTGTTCTGTGCAAGTCCAGAATGATTACTTTAGTTTATGTGACAAATTAAAGTTGAGATTCGGGAAGAAAGATCTGCCCCACATCATCAGAAAAAAGATGCAAGATATTCGACAAGAGGGTAACTCTTTAGAAGAATTTGCAGACATCATTCAGG
Organism: Chaetoderma sp. LZ-2023a; assembly: GCA_034401795.1. Classification (NCBI taxonomy): domain Eukaryota; kingdom Metazoa; phylum Mollusca; class Caudofoveata; order Chaetodermatida; family Chaetodermatidae; genus Chaetoderma; species Chaetoderma sp. LZ-2023a. Next base: position 2,231,061 of record CM067362.1, read on the forward strand.
AGCTCACTTTAGATGGTTACCATGATGCCTCAGAGAGTTTGGGCGAGACAATTGCCATTGATGCATTCCTACGGGGTGTTGAGTATAAGCGAGCCGCTCTGATAGCTATGGATAAAGATCCGAGCACCCTGGAGGAGGCTGTACAAATGGTCAATGCAGCTATCCATAATCAAAGATTGATCATGGGTTCCAGAAGACCTGAGGTTCGAAAGGTCCGTTTTCCGGACGATGCTTCTGGTTTGATTGAGGCAGATAATCCTGAGCAGTTGAGAGGCATAACGGCTCCAAGCAGGATAGATAAATTGGAGAAAGATGTCGAAGGACTTAGGAAGGATATGGCGGAGATGAAGGTAGATGTTGCTAAGATTTTGAATCTTATATCTGGTCAATTCGGTCGAGGTCGGTCTCCTCCAAGAGGGAAGGTCATTCCATTGCGTTTCCCTTCTCCTCCGCTCAGATCGGGAAAGTGCTTTAATTGCAATTTAGAGGGGCATTTTTCCCGTGAGTGTCCAGAGCCGAGGCGTACACAGTCGCCATCACCTTCTGCTTCACCGAGATCTTCGCCTGTGCGATCATATGATGTTCGCATGTATGAGTTTAATCGTGACCCTATGACACTAGTCATTCCCATTAAAGTAAATGGTTTTCCGTTGATGCAGTGGTGGACACTGCGACACAAGTGACAGTAATTGGCAATTTCTTTGCAAATAAATTACCTTACCCTTTAAAGAGGTTGGAGTCTATTACATTGAAAGGTGCAGGTAGAGACAATGTTATCCCTGCGGAAAGTGTTGAGCCAGTCACAATTGCATTAGGCTCTATGATGTTCAACTGGCCAGTACTTCTTGCCAATATTAATGATCCGATTATATTAGGCCTGGATTTCTTGAAGGCACACAAGGCCACCATTGATTTGACTAGACTGTGTCTGACAATTAATGGAGAACCGGTTCAAGCATCAATGTTGAGAGCTCATGGGAAGGAAGCCCAAGTAGCTCAGGTAACATTGAAGCAGAAAGTGGTCGTTGGTCCTTTTGAGGCCGTGAAGACCACAGGTGTTCTGGATCGGGAGGTACAGAATGATGTTGTGCTCCAGCCCTCATCTAAACTGGAGGGTCTGGTAACACCTCATACAGTGGCCACTGCCAAAGATTCGCAGATTCCTATTTTGTTAAGGAACCTGTCGGCCCAATATATTACTCTGGAACAAGACCACAACCTTGGTATTGTCACAGAAATTGAGGAGGTTTTAGACCCTAGAACAGAATTTCAACTTGATGGTAATCCCATAAACCAGGACGGTTTACAGACTTCTACAGCCACTGAGGTGGACATCCCTGGGTTCTTACAGGAGCTGTATGAGAGGTCGACATCGGGTTTATCGGAGACGCAGTCTTCGCAAGTTAAATCCATGTTAATCGAGTATCAGGTTGCATTTGCAAAAGATGATCTTGATTTGGGTTTGTTCAAGGGGATAAGACATAAGGTTGACACAGGTAATGCACAACCTGTTCGTTCTAAACTTAGACGAACTCCTCTTGGTTTTGAGAATGAGGAAGAGAAACACCTTGCGGAAATGTTAGAGAAAGGTATCATAGTTCCGTCAAAATCTGAGTGGTCGTCAGCCCCAGTATTAGTTCGGAAGAAAGACGGTACCGTGAGGTACTGCGTCGATTTTCGAGCTCTGAACAGTATAACTCGCAAAGACCTTTACCCCCTACCAAACATTGAGACATGTCTGGATGCACTTGGTGGTGCTAAGTTCATCAGCACACTTGATATGGCAGCTGGGTATTGGCAGGTCGAGGTTGACCAAGAGGACCGCTACAAGCTCGCATTTATCACAAGATATGGGCTTTTTGAATTTGTCCGGATGCCATTTGGTACGTGCAACAGCCCGGCTACCTTTCAGAGGGTTGTTCAGCTGGTGTTGCAAGGTCTTAACTGGTGCGAGTGTCTTGCGTATTTAGATGACGTGGTAGTGACAGGGACTGACTTTGAGTCATATGACCAACTTGAAAGCTGTCCTTTCCCGATTCCTGTTGCACAACCTTAAATTAAAAGCTAAGAAGTGTAATTTGTTCCGTAAAGAACTCTGTTTCTTAGGTAAGTTGGTGAGTGATAAGGGAATCGCTGTTACGCCAAACAACATGGAAAGCGTCGCTAATTGGCCTGTTCCTAAGACCAGGAAAGAGCTGGAATCTTTCCTAGGGTTCATGAATTACCACCGAGAGCACATACAGGGTTTTGCTGGTATTTCTGCTCCTCTCTCTGCACTTACCAGTTCCAAAGTAGAGTATGACTGGACTCTAGAGCATCAGGTAGCTTTCGAAACACTTCAGGGTGCTATGGCCAACCCTGCAGTGTTAGGTTATCCGACACCGGATGGTACCTTCATACTGGATACTGATGCTTCAGAGGCGGCTATTGGTGCAGAGTTATCCCAAATTCAGAATGGGAAAGAGGTGCTTATTGGTTTTGCGAGCCGAATGTTGACACCGGCTCAGCGTAAATATTGTGTTACACGCAAAGAGTTGCTGGCCGTGGTAGCATTTACTAGGCAGTACTGTATGTACTTGCTAGGACGGTCATTTATTGTGCGGACTGACCATCACAGTCTCACGTGGCTGCTCAGTTTCAAGCACATCGAAGGACAACTAGCTAGATGGCTAGAAGAACTGTCCCAATATAATATGACGATGCAGTACAGGCCCGGTAAACAGCCCTCTAATGCTGATGGTCTATCACGAGTTCCAAGTGATTCTTCACCTTGCCACGGTTATAAAGCTCGCCAATCTCTTAGTTCGTTACCATGTGGTGGGTGCAAATATTGTACCAAGCTTCAGCAGCAATGGTCTCAATTTGAACAAGATGTTGATGATGTAATTCCTTTGGCTTTTCAAACCATAAGGGCCCTTCAACTGAGTAATAATGACCTATCAGACAGCGACACAGACAGTGACGATACAGATGGACTGCTGAATGGTGTCCCCCAAACAGACCAGGTTATCGGAAGGTCAAACTGGTTAGACGCATTCTCTTCGGAAAATCTACGGGAGCGTCAGTTGGAGGATCCTGATCTGAAGACAGTTGTATCATGGATTGAGCAGTCACACACACCTTCTGACGCGGAGCTTTATTTAGCTAGTCCAGCTGTCAAGTTTTGGTGGGCTCGTTATGATCAATTGATTTTTGTCGATAGCATTTTGCACTATCTCTGGGTAGAAGCAAATACCACACGGAATCTGCTGGTAGTCCCAAAGTCTCTCCAGAAGCTGGTTTTGGAAAATTGTCATGATTCCAAGCTTGCCAGTCACATGGGTGAGCAGAAGACATTAGAGAGAGTGAAGGCTAAGTATATCTGGCACGGATACTCTCATGATGTGGTGGCGTATGTGAAATCCTGTCGGATTTGTAGCTGTAGCAAAAAAGCTTCCATCCGACCTTGAGCTGCTCTGGGCGAGTTCCATGCTGGGTTTCCCTTGGAACGGGTACATATGGACATTTTGGGCCCCTTTATCACATCTGCACTGGGAAATAGATATGTGTTGATGATCATAGATCAGTTCACTAAATGGGTTGAGTGCTATGCGCTCCCTGAACAAGGGGCAGAACTGGTAGCCAAAACGTATGTGGAGTGTTTTGTCACCACATTTGGCTGTTCATATTTCTTACACACCGACCAGGGTCGTAACTTTGAGAGCAACCTATTTAAGGAACTGTGCCATCTACTGGAGATTGCAGGAAATGTCAATTTCCCTTTCTCCGAGATCTAACAATACTCACCATTCTGTTACTTCTGATATACAGCTGGCCTTGACAGCGGCTCTAGGATTATAGACTTAGAAAGCTTTACCGACTCCTGGGAACCGGGTACCCGGCTCCCCACTGCCGAGTACCCGTTTACCATAGAGCTCATATTGTTTGCATAGCCACCAAACAAGAGAAAACTATGGCTTGCCTCCGTGGGGCTGGGAGGCTGGGTCCGTAACAGAATGGTGAGTATTGTTAGATCTCGGAGAAAGGGAAATTGACATTTCCTGCATTCTCCTTCGATCAATACTCACCATTCTGTTACTTCTGATATACACCAGATTTGATCAGTAACCTGGTGGGAAGCGGCAAGCCATACATGCTAATTTTGCCCCTTGGAGAAAGATTTTAGACTTCAAACGTGACTAACGGAGACCTAAAAGGACCGTCAAGTTCACGGAACCGAATCACATTCGCGTCACAGCCCCCACCCCCCCCTTTTTCCTCCTAAGAAAAGGGAGAGAACTAACGAACATGTATCTCGCCTGAAACACCAATATGCCAAGAGGGTTAACTACTCCCTGCATATCGCTTGTATTAGCCTGGGAATGAGCATGAATATATAAGATGAATGAACATGATACATATACATAATACAAAAAACTCTCACTTGTTGAATTACCTTATGATAACAGGACTTCAGACGTACCGCCTACAACCATTCACCGGTTCGGCCATCAGTGACACAATCTGGTTGACATCCTCTCGCTTGACCATGCCTGCTTTAGCTTCTTTTCTTACCAAAGTGAAAAAAGGGGAAAAGCAGTGTGGTCACTAACTATCGTTTCAAAACAGCTAAAGCGAGTGGATTGGCTGAGTCTGACACATCCCTCATATAGTAATCCGTAAATGAGGACTCACAGTGCCATTGTGCAACGGCCATGATGTCCTCTAACGGAACACCATTGTAAAGGGCGGTCGAGGCGGCTATTCCTCTAACATCGTGTGCCCTTACGCCCTGCACCTGGTGCCCAGTCGCCATCTCATGAGTAGTCTGAATGCATTCGACCACCCAACGAGAGATAGTATCCATGGATGCGGCGCCATAAGGCTTTTTATGGCAGATCCACAGATGTCTATCGTTCGACCGTAACGAGTCAGTCCGTTTCTTGTACTTAGTCAAAGCACGGACCGGGCACCAGACACTGGCATCACGATCAAACCTGGTTAACTTCGGTATAATGATCGGTTTGCCGGGATATCTCACAGATTGGTTCTTTGACATAAATTCTGCTCTTGGCAGAAGACGCAGACCTTCTCCAGAAACAATAAATCGGTTCCTCTCTGCCGAAAGCGCATGGATCTCACTGCGCCTTCTAGCTGAGGAAGCTGCCAATAGAAAGACCGCCTTTAGAGTCAAATGCTTTAGACTAGCCGAACGCAACGGTTCGAATGGGTGCTTGGCCAGTACATTAAGCACTAAAGATAGACTCCAGGCTGGAATGACTACCGGTTGTCTCGGGCGGAGATTGCTCATTCCCTTCAACATCACGTTTAACTGGGCCACCTCTGGACTATCCCTGTTGGCTAGACAAGGGATAACTGATGCCAAAGCTGACTTGTATCCAGCAATTGTGACGGGAGCTAGTCCTGTAAAGAACAGCTCACAGAGAAAGTCTGCTATTTGCTGAATAGTGGATCGAAAGGTATCAATACCCTTTTCTTCACACCAGTCTGCAAATCTGTTAACCTTGTTGTTATATGACTTGAAGGTTGACCTCCTTCTCGCAGCCGCGATGAAATCAGCAGCCTGTCGAGAAAAGCCTTCCGACGTGGAACGTTGTTTGACAACATCCACGCAGTCAATTTGAACATTTCGGGACGCTTGTGTAGGAAGCGTCCCTTGGCCTGGGAGATTATGTTCGGAATCTCGGGCAACTGCACAGGATTTTCCACCAGCAGATCTAGAAGATCCGTGAACCACGCCCTGCTCGGCCAATACGGCGCTATTAGCAGGACCAGACACGGTTCCTCCCTGACCTTCACCAATACCTTCGGTAGAAGAATGGTGGGTGGATACGCGTAAGCATGCATCCCTCTCCAGCTTATCGCCAGAGCGTCTGTATCGACGGCATTTGGATCTGGAATCGGCGAGACATGTCATGATTTGAGCATTTTCCTTTGTGGCGAACAAGTCCACGTTGGGTTTGCCCCAATGCTCGAAGATCCGTCGTAGAACTGGAGGGTTGAGGGACCATTCTGTTGGCAGGATTCTCTGTCTGCGAGACAAAGCATCCGCCAGAATGTTCAATCGGCCAGGAATATGAGCTGCTTTCAAAACAACCGAGTAATTCCTGCACCATTGAATCAAGTGCAACACCCTGATGCACAGGGTGGGCGACCTGGTCCCTCTTTGGCGATTTATATATGATACTACTGTCGAATTGTCCGACCGTATCAATATCACCTTGCCCCTGATCATCGGAAGGAACTCTTCCAACGCCAGTTCCACTGCCATCATTTCCACCAGATTGATATGCAGCTGACTCTCCGGGAGAGTCCATGTGCCCGAGACCTGGTGTTCTCCCAGGCAGGCACCCCACCCTTCCAGCGATGCATCCGTGTAAACGGACAGCTGGGGGTGGGGTAGGTGCAGCGAAACCCCTATTAGGAGATTCTGACGCTGTTTCCACCATAGAAGATGCGATATTATCGGCTCCAAAACTGGCACCAGTTTTGACAGGGGTTCTGTTCTCTGTTTCCACAGAGACATCAGATACAACTGGATAGGTCTTCGCATTAGAGCAGCGTACGGGATAACCTGCTCCATGGAGACCATCATGCCCAGCATCTGAAGGAACCGCCTTGCCTGAATGTGGTTTCCCACTCGAAAACTCCCGAGGATGGCTAACAGAGACACCACTCTGGGCTCTGACGGGTAAACCCTGCCCTCCTCGAGGTCGAATCGCATCCCCAAATAAACGAAATGTTGAGTGGGTGTCAACTCGGATTTCTCCTCGTTGACTATCCAGCCTAGATCTGAAAGTAACTTCAGAGTCAGAGCAGTATCCACGTTCAACCTGGCTGCCGAGTCTGCCTTGAGCAGCCAGTCGTCTATGTAGGTGTGTAGCGCCACGTTCTCTTTTCTGAGAAACGCTGTCACCGCAAGGACCACTCTTGTGAAAACCCTCGGAGCTGTCGACAGGCCAAACGGGAGAACTGTAAACTCCCATACTTGATTCTGAAACGCAAATCTCAGAAACCTGTGCCAACTCCGATTGATCGGAATGTGGAAATATGCATCTTTCAGATCGATCGATACACACCACATTCCTTTCCTCAATCCCGCCATTACCGACCTCGGTGTTTCCATCTGGAACCGAGGCGTATGGATAAACCAATTTAATGGCCTGAGATTGAGTATGGGTCTCCATCCCCCCGTGCTCTTGGGGACAAGGAACATGTTTGAATAGAAGCCTGGAGTGTTCCGGTTTGCTGGTTTTATTGCTCCCTTCAGAAGCAAACCCGACACTTCCTTTTGAACGGCTTCTAACTTGTCTGGCTCCCTTGGTACGGGTGTCCAGACTGGTGCCAAAGACAGATTTTGTGGCGGAAAGTCCCACCACTCCGGCATGTAACCCTGGAATAACCATCCCAGGACCAGACTGTCTGACGTCACACCTCGCCAAACCTCGACGAAACGCATGAGCCTTCCACCCACCATAGACGCCTCGACGTCTAACGGGGTTGTCCGGCTCGCAGTCCGCCCCCCCCCCTTTCTTAACGAGAGAGAGTGAGAACCATTTTGTTCTAGGTACGACGGGTATAACTGGCACCGCTGTTCCTGTCGCACAGGTGCGGTCCAGGCGGATATGAAGGGAGCTTGCGTACCCTCAGGTACGCTTCGGCCCCTTCTGTCCGCCCTTTGAGGCCTTACTCTTACCCTTCCCCTTGCCCTTACCACCTCTAGGGCGGTCAGGAGCAACATTGGGGAGGGTAGGCGCCTCTACAGCCTTCCTGGGTTTCTTCGCCGGCGGCGGCTCCGAGAACCCAGCCGAAACAGACGTCGCAATAGGCCTGGCTTTCGCCTTGCCCTTATGCTTTTTCTGTTTCTTTGAAGGCTGTCCGGTTAGCGGCTTGCCCACAGCCCCTAGTGCGTGCGCTTGCCGCACCAGCTCTAGCTGGAGATTTACCGCTAACCGATTCTGCGCAATACTGGCGGTGTCCTCTAAAATGGCCCGCGCTTGGCCACCAAAGATGCTAGGCCCTGTCAGGGGCGTCCCAAGAAGACGCTCCCTGACTGCCGTAGCCGGACGCATATGGTCAATGACCATTTGCCTCCTGGACTTCGTCACACGCGCTTGCACCCTTGCCAATGCGTCCATTGACAGCACCAAGCCGTCATTAACGCATGATAGCGCCACAGGTGGCACAGGGTGGCCTGCCCCCGCTTCAGCCCACACCGACTGAAGTAGACGATAGGAGTGATTGACAGCGCTCATGGCTGCCCTCACACCCTCATCGCATAGGGCCAGGACTTCTTCCTGGTGTACCTGGGCCTTATCCACTAGTGCCGGACCGGGACCACCCGACCCGGCACTCTGGACGCCCAGTACCCATCGGTCATCCTCCGTGACCGACGGGACTACACCATACCTGTCGTATTCACCCCGCGGAATACGGCACCTTGCCCGCACCTCCCTGGAGGCCGCAGGGAGCTGACCCTTGGTCATTAGTTGTTTACTATAAATAGCATCCAACAAATCAATGAACCGTGGATCCAGTCCCACTGACTGGATCCGGGCCGCGGGCAAAATCCCCGTCCTAATCGACGCAACCGACGGACGGGGCGCATCTTCATCGGCCGTGGCCGAAACCACAGACGGGTCAACTCTGGCTAGCCACACCAGAGCATCAGACCAATCTAACTCCGAAGAAGATACCCCCGCAAACACGTCACCCGTTGACATGCTTACGGGTCTGCCAGCCATGGCCTCCCGGCCAGGAGCCACGGCTGACACGCTAGGCACTCCGCTACCACATGGTTCCGCCGCCACCCCATGAAACACTCCGGTCCATGGGGTAGGTCCGCACGGAAAACCGTACGGACCCGTAACCGTCGCGGAACCATAGCCGGCCACGGGCGCCAACGGCACCCCATGTCCGGCTGCCGGACCAGGCGAGATAGGTGAGTACCACGCCTGGCCCGGCACACCGGTTCCCCTGACGGCTGGTGACAAACCAAGCCGCGCGGAACCGGTGCACGGTAACGGATTGGCCTCAGCCGCAGGCGGAGCCGCTGACCTGGCTTGCGCCAAACCAGACAAATGGAGGCCGGTTCCGTCCAGGACGGAATCAACCTCCATATTCTCCACCTGCGGCTTCACGGGCCGCAGCAACCTCTCCTCCTCGGCCTCATCGTCTTCAGACTCCGAAGAGCCGTCACTAGACGAATAAACCGTGGAGCCGTCCTGGCGGACGGCTCCCACACCTGACGGACCGGCCACCGCTACTGGACCACCCGGAGGTGGCCGCAGAGAGACAGAACCCGTCTGGCCGAAGCCAGACGGACCCGCCAGGGGGCCGTACGAGACGGCCCCCTCGGTAACCAGTCCAGAATCCTGTCCGAAGACAGGATCCGTACCAGGCATGGGGAGAAACTGCCCCCCAACCTTTGGTAGCAGGGACGACACCAGCGTGGGCAGAACGCTATGCAGAAAACCCTGCATAGCCGGACCAAACCACGCCGGCGGTGCCATCTCTGCCACCTCCAGCTGGGGACGTGGAGCACCACCACCGGCCGAACCGGGCGCTCCACGATTTCCTCTCGGACCGCCTGACCCCGCGTCAGACCCAGCCAAGTCCTTCTGGGCAAGGAACTTAACCATCGTTTCGACGGACCACACTGCACAAACATTACACCTATGATCTATATTACACAGGGCACACCTAAAACAGACATGGTCCTTGAACATTACACGGACAAACTTATGGCAGTCGTCACATGATGGCGGGGCTGGCTTGGCCTATAAAATAAGCACAAACCTACAATAAACAAGCGGAACGAGACACGGATGGAAGGCAGACAATTAATTTTCAAATATTTTGACTCATAAATTAACCGTAACCTCCCGCACCCCACCCCGCCACGTTACAACAACGATCGCATTGATTATGACGACAAGAACGCGGCGGGCACAACACACCCATAATAGATCCTACAGGATGTGTAACGGCTCCAGGAATCATATCGCATAGCATTCAGGGTATATTTACTAATCAATATAAATTATACTCCTAACGAACGCAGCACGATATGTGAAGAAAACAACAAAATGTATAACAACTGCTGTCTCACATGGTAAAACCGCAGACCACGCATCTACTCAAGAATTTTGAAACCACCGATCATTGCAAACCGATCGTGATCGCACGTAAACTTGATCATTCTAAAGTTTCCGGTACCATTTTTTAGTACGCAGCACCCAGAACAAGATGCGCGAATTAATGAAAAAAGTTTTCTTCACATAAACATCCGAGCGACCGGGTGTGACGTCACCCGCTCGGATTCTACGGAGAACGACGTCAGCCGATATTCGTGTTAGAAATACCGTAGCAAACACCTATTTTCATATCTGCCGATCGCCTGTTGGGATTTAAAGAAGGCGATCGTCTGGCATATATCGTTGCTAGCACACGTCCCAGATTCTATGGGGTTATAAATTGGAACATGCGACACAACGAAATTTAGAGACCTAAGTCTTTTAACTATGGATATAAAGAACAATACAACCTGGTTGTCTTGGGCGGTATTCTCCATAGTCCTTAGTTATCCTTTCAGAACACACAAACTATCACTGATTAAAGACTTAGATTCTTTTTAAAAAACACTAAAATCCTTAATGCGAAAAGCATGTATTGCACTTGTTGCTATGCAAACAAGAATGAGCTCTATGGTAAACGGGTACTCGGCAGTGGGGAGCCGGGTACCCGGTTCCCAGGAGTCGGTAAAGCTTTCTAAGTCTATAATCCTAGAGCCGCTGTCAAGGCCAGCTGTATATCAGAAGTAACAGAATGGTGAGTATTGATCGAAGGAGAATTCAAAAACACGCACCACAGCTTATAGACCATGTTCAAATGGACAGATTGAACGTATAAACCGTACTGTCTTGCAGTGTATACGGTGTTACCTGCAAGAGCATGATAGACAGAAAGATTGGGACAAGTGTATTCCTTTCATCGCTGGAGCTATACGATCTACGGTAAGCCGACAGATGGGGTATACTCCCAACATGATGATGCTTGGTCGAGAAGTACTACAGCCTATTGACATAATGTGCAAATGCCCTGTGTCTGCGACTACAGAGAATGACCCTTCAGATGCCAGTGACTTCGTCCAACAGTTACAGCAAACGTTGCATGAAACTCATGACATAGCACGGGATAACCTTAAAATGGCTCAGAAGCGCCAGAAAAAAAGAGTATGATCTACGTTTGCATGAGCATGCCTATCATGTTGGTGATGTAGTTCATCTTGCTAATTCTGCAACTAAAATAGGCCAGTCCAGTAAACTACAACCTCCTTGGACTGGTCCATTTATTATTTATAAAAAGTTGTCAGAAGCACTGTTTGGTATCAAAAACCAACGCCGGGAACTAGTTGTTCACCATGATAGATTAAAGCTGTGCAGAGATCGTGATTTACCTCTCTGGATATTGCGAATGAGACGTGCTATAAGCTCTGAAGATCATGGCGATGATGATGACTTATTATCCCCAGATAATGGCCTTAGGTTATCTGATGATAACCGTGCTTCAATTTTTGAAGAGGATTCGGATGAAACCATTCCATATGGTATTGATCCATCCTCATCAATTCTGCATAATGATCTAGATGCTGTTTTGACAGATGACCTGGATATCGACTCTGTTTTACCCATCCCACTCCTGACACCATTTGTAGTAACTTAACTACGTATAAAAGGTTACTCACCCAACAGAGGTCTTGAACCGTGCACATCTGCCGCTGGTTCCACTGGCCGATTCAAGACCTCTGTTGGGTGAGTAACCTTTTATACGTAGTTAAGTTACTACAATAATAATAATTATTATTATTATTAATATTATTAATAATAATAATAATAATAATAATAATAATATGAAGAAGAAGAAGAAGAGGAGGAAGAAGAAAAAGACGAAGAAGAAGACTTTTCAAGTTACTTTATTACGATTCACGTGCCATTAAAACATATCACAAATTCATATATCACAGTCAATCAATATAATATTAGGTCAATAATAAAATAAAATAAGCGGATTGATATCACATAAAAAAATTACAAATATGATTCAAAATAGTGTTTCATGTAAGAGGCTTTAATAACAGCTATATTCCATACAAAAATAAGTGCGTTGTTTTCAACATGACAAATAAACTTGTTGACACCCCAAAAGTTTTTAAAAATTCCAAAGAATCTATGTTCAAATGATGTTGAAACTCAATATGTATACGTGATCGTAATCTAGATATGCATTCAGGAAGCGGGTCTGTCTGATGAATTTCATCTAAGAGGCGTTGTCTGGTTACATACGTTGCCATTTTAGCATTCGCTATAATCCAATTGCTGAGACGATGACGTATTTTACGCTCACATTTAGCAGAGCATTTCGGACAAGGCATAACTTTTATATAGTCATTCATTGTAAAGGTTTCGCTCTCCTGTAATTGCAAAAACGTTCTTCTAACAGCTAAAAGCAAAGGTTGAAGGCGTGGACAAGTTAAAAACATATGAGTTATATCTTCCCGCTCACCACAATATGGGCAGTTATCATCAGGGTGGTAACCAGCACGATAAAGAAATACTCCTGTGTTTAACGCATTATCCATAACTTTCCAGGACAAATCACCTTCATAACTCGTACATGGATATTCATAAAAACAGGAACAATTCTCTAGCGACGTAATATCTAACGATAACACATCTGCCCATATACTATTATTAGGGTTATGTAAGCTATTCGAATAACAATGCAGCAATGAGAGTTTATAGATGTCTTTTTTACAAATAGTGGGAAGAGACACACAATATTCGAAGGCATCGCTCATACAGGAAAGTTCGATTTGGTATACAGACCTAGGAATGTCATCAGGACGTTTTAATAAGTCATTCCATTCAGACGGAAAACTATTCAATAATTCGTTAAGATTATTTTGGAGAATTCTTTTAGACCGATTGCAAATTTTCTGACACAGCTCACCAATTGAAATTCAAAATGAAATTCATCAGACAGACCCGCTTCGTGAATGCATATCTAGATTACGATCACGTATACATATTGAGTTTCAACATCATTTGAACATAGATTCTTTGGAAATTTTTTAACACTTTTGGGGTGTCAACAAGTTTATTTGTCATGTTGAAAACAACGCACTTATTTTTTATGGAATATAGCTGTTATTAATGCCTCTTACATGAAACACTGTATTTTGAATCATATTTTTAAATTTTTTATGTGATATCAATCCGCTTATTTTATTTTATTATTGACCTAATATTATATTGATTGACTGTGATATATGAATTTGTGATATGTTTTAATGGCACATGAATCGTAATAAAGTAACTTGAAGTCTTCTTCTTTGTCTTCTTCTTCTTCTTCTTCCTCATCTTCTTCTTCTTCATATTATTATTATTATTATTATTTAATTTTTTATTTTTTTAACATCAAATTGTTATTATTTATTTTACTTCTTCTTCTTATTATTTCTTTTTTTTTTTGTTCTTTTATTTCATTTTAAAAATATATTCATTATTATTATTAATATTATTATGTTTATTATTAAGATTATTATTATTTATTTATTTTTTAAATTGTAAAAGAAATTAGTATTAGTATTCTTAATATTATTATTATAATTTTTTTTTGTAATCACAATATTATTATTTACTATACTTCTTATTCTTATTATTATTAAAATTATTAATCATTATTATTTTTTAAATCAACTTATTCAGATTTCTTATTCTTATTCTTATTATTTTTCTTCTCTTTTTCTTATTTTTTTTGGAATTTTTTTAACATCAAATTATTCTTATTTATTATACTTCTTCATCTTCTTCTTATTATTTTTTTTAAATGTGTTAAATTCCAATTATTCTTATTTCTTCTTCTGATTCTTCTTCTTCTTAATATTTTTTTTTATTTGTTAAATTCCAATTATTCTTATTTCTTCTTCTTCTTTTTCTTCTTCTTTTTATTATTATTATTATTATTATTTAATTTTCTATTTTTTTTAAAACAAATTATTCTTATTTACTATACTTCTTATATATTTTTTATATTATTATTATTCTTATGTTGATTATTATTATGATTATCAATATTATTCATTTATTTATTAAACAATTTTAAAATAAAATTTCAATCAGGCCTTTTCTATTCAACCTTGTAGATTGTTCAATCTACAATCGGGCGCCGTCCGGCAACGCAATACGTGATCCGTGTTTTAGCGCGGACTCGCCCGTCACGTGAGTCGTCAACCGAAGTGAGAAGATACGAAAAAACAGAATGTACGCGCAGACAAACGTGCCTGTTGTTTACTTTGAATGAAACGAAGACTGAATGGTTTAAAGAGAATAATTCACTAAACTATTTACGGCAATCTGATGTTGCCGGTATATTTTTATTGACTGCATAGTTCGTTTCGCACGTATATCCAGTTTTCGTATAAAAAAAGGCGTTTAAATATGGACCGTTTCGGCGGAAAATCCAGACAGGAATCGATAGGCAGATGTTAGAGACGCAGTTGTAGACTGCGGCTCTTCATAGAGACTAAATTCCGCCCAGTGTTAGAAAACATAAAATCACGATTGAATTTTGCAAGATGATAAAGAAAACTCAATTGAGGTTTGACAGACCATTGCACAGCACCTTGATCCTCCCGCACCTCACTTACTGCAATGCTGTTTGGACTAACACCTACAAAAACAGAATATCCAAAATTCAAAGTCTCCAAAAAAAAAGCATCAAACTATTTTCTAGGCCAGCAGAGGGCCAAAACATGTTCAAAGCAGAAAAATTGCTTAAGCTCACCGACATAGGAAAATCTCAAATGCTAACTATTGTCAAAAACTTCCACCACGACACTTTACCCAAATCTATAGCCCCCTTCTTTATAAACAATATTAACATCCACCAACATAACACTAGAAGCAGACATAAACTACATGAGCAATACACACGGACAGACATAGGAAAACACCGAATATCATTTGCAGCCACCAAACTATGGAACAACATAAAACAGGAAACACGTGAGAAAATTCTATCAACAAAATTCTGCAAGAAAACAATAAAAAACCACTTGATTAACACATACTAGTATTATCGAACTCATGCAGTACAGCTCAAAAATGGCCCGACTCGTCTACAAAACAAGGTAAAGAATGCTACTACTACTACTACTACTACTACTAGAATTATGACTAGATGACTCCACTTGCTATTATATCCAATAATAATTTCAATTACCATAGTAACAAACTACAGGACGAGCAGGAGAATGAGCACCCATCCCCTCCATCCCTATTCCCTTGTCCAAGGATGCTCCCCATTAGCCAGCATCCTGTAAACAGTATATCATCATTATAAGTAAAAGTACCCTCCCCCAAAAATATATAAATGTTTATTGTTGTATCTATAATCATAGACATCCATGTATATTATTGAACCTGACTATGTTCTGTGCTTGTTTGTTACGTAACTGTCTTGTCCTTATTTACTACCCATATGTATCGCTAAATAATAATAATAATAATAATAACCCAAGTGACTAACTCTTACACACACCCTGTTACAGTATTATATGTTGGTTCGCGGACTGAGAGGCCCACTCCAGGAGTTTTTCTTTCCACTGTAATGACTGACAAGATAATTGAACCGGTGGTGAACTCTAGGGGGGGGGGGGGGGGGGGGTTGGGAGGGTGCTGTGGGAAGGGGTGGTCTCCTCTTGACCCGCGAATTGACATATTTTTCTCTTTGAAATTTAAACTGTTTATGTGGATCAAGGGCCAAAGGGTTAATAAGGAAGTAGTAAATGTAATGTCTGAATTTATAATTGTTTGTGTAAGTACTGTCTTGTCTAATTTATATATACCTGTATATATGTGTGTAAGGTGTCCGCCATAACTATAGGCAATGCCTTGGGCAGACAACCTGGTATGATTTGTGAATTCGTTTACCTTGGAATTATTGAATAAATAATCTTGAATCTTGAACATAATGTTAAATTAGCCCCGTCCAGAAATGGCGTCGCTCCCAGGGTATTGTGGGAAATTTGATTGTGATGATGTCATCGCGATTCTATGGACAGTGGAAGCACTATTGGACCATGCTTGGTCTGCACTTTTAAAGCTTGGCTTGACAAACACTGGTGAAACCAAGCAGTGAGCTTGACTGGAAACTGGAAGCAACGGCTATATCATCAATCTCTTCCCCTTCTATTGTTCACGTCATACGGAAAAAGCCTGATGGGGGAGAGATCGACGATAATGCCGAAGTAACAGCACACAATATTGTGACATTGAAGATGTGACCCGGTGTAAAATGGTTGTATTGCGTCATGTGGTTACGAAAACTGGTGATTATTTGTATTTTGCGCTCCCTGCACTTATTAAAAAGATGAGGTGAGGATGAGTAAGGGATATTGTGAAATACTTTACTTTTTATCCACTACATAATATTTGGCTCAGGCAATAATATAGCTTTGTTGACATTTACACTTTCTTCCGACATGTGTCGATGATGTGAGAAATGTTCCAAATGTCCGACGGTTGTTAGGTACGAAAGATCCCATTGGTTGAAATTCATCCACCAGCCAATGTTCTTTTCATTTCGGAAATCCCTCCCATATACGGGACAACTTCGCGAGCGAGTAAAATACAAAAATGACAACAGTAACTTTTATAGTAACTGGTGGAAGAGCATTCTTCGCCTTTTTGGTTTAGGTTTCAACAGCAAGCTAAAGCTAAAAGTCTGGAACACTGAGATTGCTCATGCCATGAAGAAACTGCGATCAGCAGGCAAGCTATGGACTCAAGAAGGAAGGCCAAATGATAGCGACAGCATATCCTGTATAGGGAGAAAGAATGTAAGAAAGAGTTCAGGAGAGCTTGTAGGGTGGAACTGGCTCGGCAGAATGCGAAACACAAGTCCAACATTCTACAGGCCCGTCAGTTCGACAGTAAAACATTTCATATGCTGATAAACAAACAGCGAAAGAAGGGCAGTGTGTTTGTCAATGACCTCTATGTGGATACCGATCACTACTCCGGAGACAGTGTAATTGAAGGCTTCAGGATTTATTTTGAAAAACTAGCCATTCCTGACACATGCAATAAATCCTACGACGAGTCTTATCACGACCTTGTCAAGAGGGAAGTCTCAGTTATAGAGCAGATAGTGGTTAATAATGACGTCCCAGAAGTTACTTTAGTAGAGGTGAGAGAGGCTGTTTCCACTATTAACAGAGGAAAAGCGGCAGACATCTATGGAGTTACGATCGAGAACATTATTCATGCTGGTGAAGATCTCCTCCTATGCCTGCCTGAACTGATCGACCAGATATTCAAAAATGGTGGTATTCCAGACTCATTGAAAGTAGGACTCTTGTCACCAGTTTATAAGAAGAAAGGAACACCCACAGAAGCAAAGAACTATAGAGGTATTACAGTCTTGCCCGTAATCACAAAAATCATTGAGGCGCTTCTGAAGAGTAGGATCAAAGACAAGATTGAGAGAAGTCTCAGAGAGGATTTACAGCAGGGGTGTCTCCCATGCATGCTTCGCTCCTGGTGGAAGAGTTTTACAGAGAGTCGCATGATAATAACAATTCAGCGCATCTGATCCTTCTGGATACAAAGGCAGCTTTCGATGTGGTCGACCATAACCATCTTCTCCGGAGATTGTTTCATGTAGGCGTGGATGATAAACACTGGAAGCTCATACAAAGTATCCATTTAGGAGCTACATCACAGATCAAATGGAAGGGCGTACAGTCAGCCCCCATTGAGATACTCCAAGGAGTCAGGCAAGGTGGCATACTTAGCACAGACCTGTATAAACTGTATATCGATCCATTACATCACAGGTTAGGAGCAACCAACATGGGAGCACGTATTGGAAACACCTTATGTAACAATAGTGCATGTGCAGATGACATCTCTCTGATGAGTATTACAAGTGTCGATGTGCAGAATCTTACGAATATTGCAGTTGACTTTGCCAACAGGGAGCGATACCAGCTTCAGCCAACAAAAAGTGTGTCAATTGCGATCTGCCCTTCCAGTAAACACAAGTCCGGAGAAGCATTCTTCTTAGGAGACCAACAAATGCCAAGCAAAACTTACAACGTTCATTTGGGAGTAACCAGAGCCTCCTCACTAAGAAAGAATACAGCTGAGAATGTAGATAAAAACATAAAGAAGGCTCGACGTACAGCCTATAGTCTTTTTTCCTCTGGATTTCATGGCCATAACGGCCTAGACCCAGTGACAATTATCCATCTCTTTAAGATCTATATAGCACCAGTTTTAACTTACGGGCTCGAAGTTATACTTCCTAAGGGGCAACAACTGACTAATCTGGAAATGTACCAAAAGCGACTCCTGAAACAGCTTCTGTCATTACCAAAGAACACTGCTGACCCGGCAGTATATATCTTATCGGGCGTTCTTCCTGTTGAGGCTCAGGTGTATCATAAAGCGCTGATGCTCTTTAATTCCATCTGCAGTTTACTAGAATCCTCAACAGAAAAGAAAATAGCAAGGCACCAGCTGTTGGTTAAATCTATTGACAGTCACAGTTGGTTGATAGAGCTAAAACAAATGACTCATAAATACGGATTAGAAGATCCTGATGTGTACTTAGATGATCCAATTCAGAAAGCAAAGTGGAAGTCCCTGATTAGAAGAGCTATACAGCAATACTGGAAAGAGGAGATTACAAGCACAGTACCACTGTACAAATCACTTAGGTACTTGAACGAGCTTGTCTTTGTTCCAGGAAAGCTGCATCCTGTTCTAGAAGCAGATTATTCCTCTGAAAGAGATGTCGCCCTTATCCCCATTAAACTGAAGCTCCTTACCGGGACGTACATCCTACAATAGAACCGGTGCAGATTTAAGCAGGAGACCTCGGATTCGCTATGTCTGTTGTGCAAATCAGAACAGGAGACACTGGAACACTTTCTAATCAGATGTCCCGCTTTAGAACGTGTAAGGCTGTCAGCCATTGAGTCTATAGACGCATGCCTTAATAAATATTGTCAGACCGGCATTGCTAACTACTCAGCTGAAGAAGTAATCCAACTGATTCTGGATTGTACAAGGATTCTAGATCCCGAGCTTTTAACAGCAGAGTTCCTGGGCGCATTAGAGTATCATGCCAGACGGCTGACATATCTGTTACACACTCACAGGTTTACTTTACTTAGCAGCCCAAATATGGCCACAATCGATACATTACAGTTATCTTTTAGAGCTTAACGTAAGTTACATTTTCCTACCCATACTCTGGATTCTTCTACTCATACATAATATATGGCTGCTGTATGCCTCAGTACTAATTAAAAGGTGGATGTTTTTTAAAGACTACTGAGCCTTCTTTCCCGTTGACAGTCCTGGTGATTGATGATAGATATGTACATAGTCAGCTTGTCATCGTACTAGTGGTCCTAAACCGGACAACCGTTCTAAATCGGACAACCGTATTAAGTGTAGTGTTAAAAACTGTGATGACAGTGTTTAGACGTTAGGATTCTTACGCATGTGAGTGCGGTTCTCCTACGAAGGAGGTTATGATTTCTACAAGTTACAAGTCACAAGTTACAAGTTACAAGACAACAGTAGAAGCGGACTTGTGTATGAATTACTTGGTTTATTATTACTGTTTATAATTGCGAGTTTTGTGGTCCTGTGATGGTGTAGTGAGTAGAAGTTGTTGTTGTTGTTTGGATCATCCTCCTCTTGATAGGAGCACCCACGTACAGTGGTCCGTATAAGTCTATTGACACAAAAGTCTAATTTATTAGTTAGTTAAGGCACACGTAAGGTTAATAGTGTTCCATTCGTCTATGTTACCTACATGTACGACCGAGCATAAAGGTTCAATGTACAAGTCCTATATAGCTGGTATGTGAAGTATCTCGCACAACGCTGTTATGGTAGTAGGTTGATAAGGAAGCACTACCACAGGGTAGCTAATAGCAGAGTCTTCTAGTGAGGTGTTCAATGTTGTATTGTCACACTGACATTTCTAGTTTATGATGGCAGTTGCAGCTTGGTTTGTTAGACATATATGTAGAAGGATCGAGCAGGAATTGTGTTAGGATGCTGTTGTTGGTTCAGATGTTGTGGGTGTTTGTGTTGCACGTGGTACATAGGCTAGAGTGGATCAAATCGAGGTATTTCATACGGATTTCAGCTAGAGCAGTGCAGGCAGTCAGAAAGTGCTGAAGGTCCTCGGGTTCAACATTACATAGTAGGTTACATTAACAGTGTAGCGGCTAAACCAACGAAAACGCGCATTACATAAATTGTTCGGTCTCATCACAATTATGGCTGAAGGTTTACAGAAACGTCTCCAGAGTGAACTGGAGAAATTCCAGGCTTTACAGAAAGGTGAGTCATGGCAGAAGTAGTTGATGTAAACATAATCTCAAAACTAGTGTTAACAGCATTCAACTATTAACAGGATTATTTATATGTTACCAGTTTTCGTAACTAACGTGCTTAAAGCTGACGCATACGAAAACTAAGATTTCACGATTCAATCAATCACTCAATCATATTCTATTTCTGGAGAAGGCTAAAAGCCTGTAATGACAGATTCCTGATTTCCTTTTTCAATTTGGTAATAAAACATGGGATTTATATTGCCAGCTAGATAGTTATAGTATAGGGCTTGGTTATCCCATAGTTTATCGAATTTTGTTTCAAATGATATCATGGTTGTTGCTTCTATAACATGGTTCAGAAGACTGTTCCATAAGTCCACGATTCTATGTTTAAAGGAGTATTTTTGTATGTTTAAACGTGTTCTGGATTTGTATAGTATTAGCCTGTGTCCCCTGGTTCTTGAGTCTGATCAAAATTCAAAAAGGTTGCACACTTCTGGATCATATTTTTTTGTTATGATTTTCTAAGCTTCAATAATGTCTCCTCGTACTCTACGGTATGCAAGAGTTGGTATATTAAGGACCCTGAGCCTAGTCTCATAATTTAGTTTTGATAGTCCTGAGACACTTTTTGTCGCCCTTCGCCGAACATTTTCTAACAGCTCTATATGTTTCTTGAGATAGGGGCTCCAAACCTGGTTAGCAAATTCCAGATGTGGCCGCACTAATGATGTATACAGGGTTCTAAATATGTTTGTGTCAAGGGATACAAATGTGGGCCTTATTACACCCATAATGGAGTTGGCTTTATTAACTTTATCTATTATGTGCTTCTCGAAACATAGTTTATCATCAATAATAACACCTATATCCTTTTCCTCCTCGGTTGGATTAATAGGGACCCGTCTTTACCGAGAATATAGCTATGATTTTGTAAATTGGTTTTGCCAATTCGCATAGATTTACACTTATCAGCATTAAATTGGAGTAACCATTTACTGGTCCATTCGTTTAACAAGTATATATCTTGTTGCATTTCGTTAGCATCATCATCATTGGATTTTATGCCATGAAAAAGTTTTGTGTCATCCGCATACCGGTATATTTCACTATTGTTAGCTATCACATTCAAGATTCAAAATTATTTATTTTCATATAACACATAGATTTTACATTTGCATAACAGGTCCGTGAAAGGATGTTACTGCAGAAATAACTGAGTACAGAAAAACCGACTATACTCCCGTCTCATATTCTCGCGGGTTCCATACTCTCGCTGCAATTTTAAATCTTTTTTTTTTTTGCTGTATCCTGTGGCGATGCTGTAACCAGGATGTCAAAGATGTTTGCAAACAACTTTTTTCCAAAAATGCCCCTCTTATTAGTGAGTAAAATAGAAAGCTACAATGTACAAACACCTGCCGATATTATAAGATACGCACGTATACCCTACTTCCAAAACCCATCACTAACTCACAGAAACCTAATATGTAAAACTTCTATTTGACTGAAATACGTCGTCTGCTAATGTATTTATATCAGCAACATCGACAAGTCCCTTGATCAACTATTCCGCCTTGCTGCTGGATGATTAGTGTATCGAAAAAATAATGGTCACAATTTAAAATAAGCTCAGAAAATCACTACGTCATTGCATGTTATCATATGTAATAATTTTAGGGGTTTTCCAATCACGTGTCTTATAAACAGACAATGGCATGCCCTAATGCATATTGTATAAGAGAAACACGATTTTGACAGATTTTCAAAGAAATAATAGCGTTTTGTACAAGAGTGTTAACCTGTAAAGCAGTTTTGAACTTTTTTCTGTATTTTGACTACGCTGGTCCACCGTAGATAATGTTGTTTGTTTACCGCAAGAATATGGCCAGCTTCTCTGAAATATGACCATGTACCCTATTAAAAAACTCTGCACAAAATTGGATTCGATTTTGTGGACAACTGGAGAAATAAGACTGGCATTCAAATCCCAACAACATTTCAGTCAGAGAAGATTAATTAATTTTATTGTGATGATGATTGTCGTAAATACTGCGAGAATATGGAACACCATGATACTACTATTACTACCGTGTTGGATTTAGTCAGTTTCCAGTACGCCTACACGTTGTTTTATACATTTACTGACATCTTGGCAACGAAGATATTACCATATTTTCAATACAGAAGTAAACCTTACAGTGTGTCGTCGACCTACAGGAGTAATATCATCGAATTTCTTCTCAAGTATCTTCACTTCTGAGGACTTGCATAATTTACCAAGTATCAGCAATAGGGCCACCAGCACTATTTTAGACAGTATATTAATAACACCTATGGCTATTGAGAAAAGACTGAAAGCCATCAATCCAAATAAAAGCAATGGCCCAAACGAAATTCCAGTGAGAATACTAATCGAAGTAGCCAAGGAAATTAGTGTACCTTTATGCATCATCTTTAACAAAATCTCTCTCGAAGGTATACTACCAAACATCTGGAAATTTGCAAATGTGCTGCATATACAAGAAAGGTTAAAAAACTTATCCAAATTACTACAGACCAATTAGCCTTACCTGCACCCTGTGCAAGGTCCTTGAGTCATTTGTTAGGGGCAGTATCGTAAACTATTTGGAAGAAGCCAACCTATTCTACACGCCAGCATGGGTTCGGCCATAACAGATCATGCAAAACTCAACTGCTAGAGTATCTCGAGTACATAACGACTAAACTAGATGTGAAAGAATCTGTTGATGCTGTATATCTATATTTCTCCAAGGCTTTCGATACAGTACCACATAAGACTCCAATCAAAATTACAAAGCTACGGTATAGGAAATAAAGTAACCAAGTGGAACTATGTTAAAAGTAAAACTGTACCAAAAGAGTCAATAAATAATTTGCGAAATACGGAAATCAGTGCCTTAGCAACTGCCGATAAAGACAAGTCTAACATACTCAATAAATATTTTTCAAGTTTATTCACTGTAGAAAATCTACTTTTGATGCCAAACACTACCGCTCAATATAAGGAAAATGTACTAATAACACCAGTTGGTATAGAGAAAAAATTAAAAGCCCTGAACCCAAACAAAAGTAACGGGCCGGATGAAATACCAGTACGATTACTTACTGAAGTAGCGAAAGAAATTATTAACCCCTTATGTAAACTCTTTCGAAAATCATTAGAAGGAGTTCTACCTAAAATTTGGAAATTAGCAAACATCTGTGCTATATACAAAAAAGGACCAAAAAGTGACCCGAGTAACTATAGACCTATAAGCCCCACCTGTACTCTCTGTAAAGTCCTTGAATCATTCGTGCGAGATCAAATTATGAAATTATGAGAAGACAATAACTTACTTTCCCTATGCCAACATGGCTTCAGACCAAATCGATCATGCAAAACACAACTACTGGAGTACATTGACTACATAACCATTAATCTAGACAATAACAATCTAACAGACGTAGTTTACTTGGATTTCTCAAGGCATTTAATTCAGTTCCACATAGGAGACTCCTAATTAAAATGAGGAAATATGGAAAAGGAAAAAAAATTGTAAAGTGGGCAAAATTTTGTAACTAATAGAAAACTTGTAAAAATCAATGACACTCAATCAGACTGGGTAGACATTATTAGTGGTGTACCACAGGTAGGGCTTTAACGATTCACCGATATATCAGTGACTTGCGATACGCATCGTGACCTGTCGTATCGATACACACGCGATACAGGAAAATATGCCAATGGCATCCTTCATACGTTAACATTGTCAGGTAAGCTATAGTTAAAGTTATGCACAAGTGCACCATTTTCACTCAATTTCATCTGAATATGTTAATTATTTGTTTATCTGCACTGAGAGATGGCGAGTGACATAAAATGGACAGATTCAGATGAAACTTAGTGAAAAAATAGCATATCGTATCGTGTATCATATCGTGACCAGTGTATCGTGATACATATCATATCGTGGCAAAATGTATCATTACAGCCCTAACCGCAGGGTAGTGTACTTGGACATACCATTTTCTTGTTATACATAAATGACCTGTCAGAAAAATTAAGCCGTTATCGCAAAATCATTGCAGTTGATCCTAAGATCTATGGAAATCCCACCGAATATGACATTCAGGATAATATAAATACGGTATGCAACTGGTCTAAAACATAGCAACTGTCATTTAATGCAAACAAAACCCATGTTATGCGTAACACTTTGGTAATAATAATTAAAGAAAGGAGTACACTATAACAGCTTCTTCACAAACATATACATTGTCGACATCAGAAGTAGAAAAAGACCTAGGAATCCATATTGATGACACACTTACTTTAGACAAAAATATCTTCTGTGAAATCTCCTCAATTACACACACCAAAGAACACAAACTCAGCGAAGCATGAAATTCTTATTTGATTAAAACATATCTGTGTTGAACATTTCAGAGTAAGTATATGGCCTACATAAACTACTATGTTTAAAAACCCCAAGCAAAATAGAATCCATCTGAATGGGTCAATAACAAGCCAGTGGCTTATGTCCTGTATTTTATGATGATGATGATGATGGAAGTGGATAAAAAACTATTTAACCACTAGAAAACAGAGTAAGAATTAATGATACATTATCAGATTGGGCAGACGTAACCGGTGGCATACCACAAGGAAGTGTTCTGGGGCTTGTCCTTTTTCTAATTCACATAAATGATCTACCAGAATCACTAACCTGCCACTGCAAAATATTTGCTTATGACACGAAAATATATGGACACCCATCCACCAATGGCATCCAAAATAACATAGGCAAGGTATGCGAGTGGTCCCGCATATGGCAACTAGGCTTCAATACAAGTAAAACGCATGTCTTACATTTTGGCAGTAACAGTTCCCGAATCCAATACTCTGTGACAACTGGTACCTCCCACATACAGGAAATACCTACATCACAGCTAGAAAAAGATTTGGGAGTGCATATCCACACAGATCTTTCTTTTGATACACACATAAATAACATCGTGTCTAAAGCGAATAGTAGAGTAGGAATAATGAAAAGAATTGTAGACCCGTCTACGCTTACTTTGCTCTACGAATCTTTGATGAGACCTATCCTTGAATACTGTAACTCGGCATGGTCACCACGATTTAAACAACAATCCCAGCTATTAGAAAGGGTACAGCATCGGGCAACAAAGTTATTACCACAAATTAGAGACGACAGCTACACGGAAAGACTTGGAACCCTAAATCTAATGTCATTGAAATACAAAAGATTTCGAGGAGACTTAATCGAAACATATAAAATCCGTAATGATATGTACAATATTGACAAAAGCAGCTTCTTCAAACTCACCACTAATACACATACTAGAGGACATAAGTTGAAGCTCAACATGAAACGCAGCACTAAGGATATTTGCAAGTACTTTTTCTCGTACAGAGTGGTACCCTATTGGAATTCACTGCCAGCAACAGTTATAGAGACACCAATGTTTGAATCCTTCAAAAGTAAACTAGACAAGCATTTCAAAGAGATGCTTCATGATTTTGACTAAACATGATGTGCATAAAGAGACACTAGCATAGAGGAGACCCGGATAGCGATAATGACGTTGAACAGACCATATGTTTATCAGACCATCACAAAGTCATACTGCAAGTCTGCCAATACAGTGGACTGATCTTGGAGTAGCCTCTGCATAGACAAGAACATGCTTGGTAGAGATTCCAATTACCGGTAGATAATCTCTGCTTCCATGTCCGCAATTTGTGGTTGCATGAAGAGACACTAGCGTAGAGGAGAAGACGTGGATAGCGATGAACACAGAAAATGAAAACGACAGCAATTAGAGCAACCAAGGCCTCCACAAGTGAACATGCAAACAAATGCTAGACGCAGCAGGGTGTGACCATGAGTGTAGGCGGCACATCGCAGCTAACGCAGGGAACACCAGACTGCATCATAGCATTTCCCAAAACAGAGCTAAAGTTTTAAATCTAATATCACTGATATACTGACGGTTTCGAGGAGACTTAATTAAGCGACAATGGCCAAATCATTCAAGAACAAACTAGATAGATCTATTTCAAAGAACAATCTTTAGAATTGAACTGAGCTAGCCATACTATAATAAAAAATACTGAGGTAATAACAAGCCAATGGCTTATGCCTCGTAAAATGATGATGATGAACATGTGCCGATCATAGACGAAACAATTTCGCTGTTTCTGCAGTTCTCCGGACAGCGGAGGAATATCCATCATCATCATCAGCATCACAGGCAGTCCACCAAAGGCTGGACATCTACAATCTTATTAATAGGGTGCCGTTTTGGCGACTGACGAGGTTAGTGGTTTACTGAATTTTGCGGTTTTGACATTCTGGCAATGAGAGCTTTACTGACGCATTTTGTCAAACCACAAATTTTTTATCTTGTCTTGGAGGGAGGTCGGAAACCCAATTTGGAGTACCCCTATTAAATGTTTGCGCATGCATACTGTACAGTACATGGGTGTAAGATTGTTATTTCCGAATGTCAAGAGTATAAGCATGATTAAAATATAGCGGCGATTGCAAACTGAAAATGACACAGAGTCGCAGTTAACTTGCGGTACTGTCGAGTACCTGGATTCTCTGTTTCGCAAATTCCCGGTATCCATGGCTGTCATTTTTGTATCTCGTGCAGAGAGACACTTCTTGTTGTGGGCTGGTAGTGTTCGGTTCACCCAACTAGCAACCAGGGAAAATCCAAGCCATCCATTGCTGGTAATCGCAGCTAGCCATGACAGCCTTCGACCTAGCCAAAGCTCTCAATGCCAAACAACAATTAGACTCGCCAGTTTTAGACCTCGCCATAGCCTTCGACAAAGTTCCACATGAGTGGCTGCAAACTAGACTGCTACAGCATTCAAGGCAACCATAACTGGATACGAAGCTTCCTTACCAGTAGATGACATCGGGTAGTGATTGATGGCTGTACATCAGAATACCAACCTCTCACATCTGGGGTTCCTCAAGGTCCATATTGTTCCTCATATTCATAAATGGCATGCCATCAGGAATACAATCACAAATTTGGCTCTTCGCATATGATTGCTTGCTCTACATTCTACAATGCTAATCAAGAAGTTCCTCTATGCGACATAAACAAACTCTGCACCTTGGCTGACACATGGAAAATGAAATTTAATGTTGACAGTTTATGCCACATTCTTCAATTCTCAAACAGGCATAAGATACCATAGAGCTATTCCATGTTTGGCAGCAAATTAACATCAGTTGACCACCACCCATACCTCGGAATAGAGCTAGACAGCATGCTAAACTGGAACCACCACATAAACAATATCAGCGGTAAAGCCTCCAGGACAGTAATCTTCGTGGAAAGAAACTCAATCAAGCAAAAAGCTTACAGACACACTTGTACGGCCAGGGTTGGAATATTGTGCTCCAATCTGGGACCCGCACACGAAAACTAACATCAATAAAATAGAAAATGTTCAAAATAAAGCGGCTCGGTTTGTCCCCCAACAACCATACAAATGGTGTGAAGAAGCCAAGCAAGCAGAGCCGATCTTACAAGACAACTAAACTGGCAGTATGCTTGTGCGATTATTGCTTTGAGTGATCACGATCAATTATTTAAGAATAATCATGATTACTCGATTAAGCATCATGAGTACAAATTACCCCGTTATAACACGAAAAAGCATATTAATGATGAAAGCTGCAATGGTGTTGAGAAAAATCCATTTGCAGACCAAGAGAAGACTTTGGAAATGTATTACTGGAATGCCTGGCGCGATTCTCGAGCCAGTCATTCCAGTGATACATATTCAAAAATAGTATTTTCTTGGCCTGCAAATAGGCATACTGTACATTCGTTGAACAAGATGTCAATTTTTGTGACTGATCGCATTAAAATGTAATTAAAAGGTAGGATTTCAAATATTTTATATAGTAGACATTATTCACGATTATTCAATCATTTAATTTTTAATCATATAAATTCACGATTAGTAGTAGTGGCGGATTTAAAATGATACCACCTCCCTCCACAGGCAACCGTTCCATGATCCGCGGCTCCCACTGCCCTCTCAATTCCTGAGGCATAGGTTGCGGGGACCACCACGGAACGACTGCCAGGGAGGTAGGATCATCCCAACACTACTACTACCAGGGGCTGAACACCCATTTAGAGACAAGCCTCCACAGTGATATACACCACTGATCGCCATCAATCACAGGGCCGGCCTCTATTCTGTGTAGGCTCAGACAAACACGTAATCTCTGCCAGAGTCGCATCTGCATGATGGGACCACCCATAGGGGCTTCCATCTACCTTGACAACGCTCACCTGGGAGGAGGCTAAAGTGATTAGCATGTGAACCACGACAGACTCTGGCATGTTCACATGTTACGCTGAGCAGGCATCTCCAGCAGACAACCACGGCCTACCCTCTCCACTCCATAGAAGTGGCAGACAGACTCGATCTCTACGCGGGTGAAAGCGGTCGTAAATGTTTCTCCGCAAGGGGTCGACCAAAGGATTGTACTGGGGGGAATCCCAGAAGTGGGCCCACTTTGCATCCAATATCATGGCAGTCTCAGCGCCCTGTGCCACTGCTTTAGACACCAACATGAACAGTATGATGAGAATCATGGCTATATATGAATAGTTAAACTGAACAGAGTGAACCCCTCCAGAAATATCTGTGCCAGATCGAGCCTTGTTCCATCCGGATCGATAGCGATCTTCAGGGGCAGGGGCTAGCTGCTTCACTCTGCCGCCAGCTAAGAAACGTAGCTCTACGACTATATGAGTCATTTGCAGGCTAGTGAGTCCGACTCGCTGAAGCAGTTTAACAGCACCCTTGACTTTGGAGACATGTGACACACCATCTGCCCGTAGGGTGCCCTCCTGGAGGTTAACAGCTTCATCTGGTCCATCGAATGGGCGACGCAGCAGGGGCTTTCCACCTGTAACCCCGATCCGGTGACCCACCCTTGTCAGGGAGACACCTTCACCTGTGTAGGTGAGGAAGGATGATCCCCGATTGTAGAGCTTTCGAACTGTCCCATCCTTTTTCACAACAGCGGAGAGGGGAGTAACCTCTATGTCAATGATTGCGGGAGGCCTATATAGGGGCAACCATGTTTGCCAGTCACCCCCAGGTCCAGCGCAGTACCACACTTCATTCTTCTCAAATATGAACTGCAGGTTTTTTGCCAGGGTCAATAGCAGGCCATCATGGGCCATCGGCGGGGCACCGCTCGAATAGGGTTTGACCAGACAAAAGCGGAGATCGTTATTTAGGGTGTTGATGTCTGCCACCTCTGTATCCGAGAGCTCAATCAATGGCTCGAGGATGTACTTCCTCTTCAGGAAATCGTACTTAAACACGATATTGTGGCCATCTATGTTGTGACCCAGGCGCTCCTTCGTCACATCCTTGAGGTCTGTGAGCAGCTCCACCCCATCACCACCAATGGGGTGGAGGGAGAATGCCTTTGAGCTTGCTTCATACTGTAGGGCGAATGACTTGCCACCACTCTCTTCTACCTTGGCAGCATCAACTGCGTACACATCTGCCAGGTCAGCAAGACCAGTCGAGTGAGCAAATATGGGTTCCATAGCACGCTATAGAAGGGGTTTAAACAGGAGATATAACCATGCCGATTGTCCGACTGCTGCTCTCCGGTGGTGAGAACGTAATCTCACCCTCTCTAGAGGGGAGGCGGGTGGTACAGTACCGTGTAGAAGGGGTCCTCTTCGAGGTGCCCCGGCAGGGCACAACATACATACACGCCGATGTGCTACATCAAGCTCCGGGCAGTGCACACAGCAGCTCACTAGTAGAAGTCGGCCGGGACATGATAGAGTATCTCCCAGGTGCCAACAGCAGCCTATGGAAAGCTATCAGTCCTAGCCTGTTCACACCTGTAAATCACCTGTTTGACAGCCCCTCCATTAACATATATGCCAACACGGATGGGATATCGGATGCCCATTTAGAGTTTACACTCTTATTACTCATTGACCTGACATGATATCATACCAGCATTATCTGACCTTGGACGAGATGATGAAGAAAGAGGTTCGCCCCTTCATGACCCCTGCACAGATAAAGGCCCAGATGCTCGCACTGCAACAAGAAGGAGAGCGACTAGAGCGGGAGAAATGGTATCAACAGAACGCGAGCCTTGCAAGGAGGCGAAGGAACAGTGAAAATTTCTGATACTGGCAGGCCCTCCTGGAGGAGAGTAAGCGAGACGTAGGCGTCTTGACAGACGACGATGAGCTAGATGTCTTCACAGACGAGGATGAGCCAGGTGTCTTCTCAGACGAGGATGAGCCAGATGTCATACAGTGGAAAGAGGAGATGGCGCAGAAGTGTAAGACCAAGAAAGCCATCCAGCGACGGACCTACTATCTTGGTGGTAAGGTGAAGTTCCAGATGTCATGTCTCAGAAAGCTACTGGCACCCGACATAGTGCTGGATGCCCTCTGTCCAAGAGACGTCTGTCTCGAAACCAGCAAGCTGGCACGGTTGGCCAGGCTCTCCAAAATGTACCCTTCTAGGACTCAGAAGCAGATTCTGCACGTGATGCAGGTTTAATCTCCAGGTATACTATGGCAAAATCAGAGTGGCGGAAGCAACCAGAAGTATACCCCTCTGTGACTGGTGATGAGGGGGGTACAGTACACGGCTGGCGACTCCAGCAGATAGATACCATCAGACAGAATCTCGGCCATGAGGGAGAAAAGTACAGCAGAACGCGCAGGCGATATAAAACAGCCTACAACGTCCTTGCGCGTACAACCACTGCTGCGGGTGTGATTGGAGCCAGTGCTGGGGTGGCAGCTGTGGCCACTCACTACAGGGGTGGGTGCCCTCATCACCATCCCGCTGGGTGGCGTGGCACTAGCCGCCACTGTCCTGGCCACAGGCTTGGGGGTGGGGCAGTGGCAGATCACAAGGAGGCTGGAGAAGCATGCTAAATACGAGGCACTGGCACAGAGTATGCTATGGACTATCGACGAGTCTGTAAGCAAAGCTCTCGAGGATGGCGAGATCACCGATGAAGAGTACCACCATATATTGAAGGTCCAAGCCCTGTACCACATGACAGCAATACCTCAAAGGCTCCAGCGGGTGGGTTGATATGGAGGAGTTAAAAAACGAGATGTTGCGGCGAGGTCGCCTCGCTGGTCTCCGGAGTCGAGACGACTACAAATAGTGTGCTGCGGTAGCTTTAAGATCACCAGTATAGATGGCCTTCCCACTGAACCTCATGACAGTCATCCGGAGCCAACCGCCCCTCATGGGTACATCCTTGACTGGCCTGAGAGGTCTACTGGATGATATACCAGAGCTAACACCGTTCTCCATCACAGTGGATGGACGGTCCCGAACCAGCTTCTCCATCATCCCACGACCGCTGACCAACCACCCCATCACCAACAAGGATGCGAAGCAAGCTCATACTTGGATGGCTGCTCCAAGCCTCTCATACTGGAATCAGCAGCTGAACTTTGCCATGTGGTGTGCCACGGCAGGATGTGGAGTAAGTTCCACCCTGCTTCACTCCTATTCTGGTACTCCTGAAGCTGTGCTCATCGCCAGCTGTCTCGGATTCCACGTGTACTTCACGGTGCGACGAATCCTCCATGAGCTGGGTGCAAGCCTCCCTGATACAAACGCCTTCGACCCACAGCTCAACAGTCATAGCGTCTCAGCGGCAAGCAGACTACAGAGAGAGTTCAGCACTCACCCAGACTATCGGGGGCATGGTGGTAACAACAGTGGTATAGGGGTTATGTACGGTGACCCGAGACGTGACTAGTCAAGCTTCCCCTATCGAACACCCGACGAGTAGGCCGTCAGAAGACAGCGACATTCTCGTTCGATCCAGACTCTGACTCTGGAGCGCTGGTGCAAAATATGCACATCACTGGCTTGCGACAGGACAATCCAGATGTGTGGAAGTACTTTGTCCCACACACCACCTCAGGCCTCACACCAGCAGGGATCGTTCGGATCAACCAGTCCCTGGAAGCACTATGCTACCTCCTTACGGCACAGACCCAGCTGCGGCATTCCATAGATGGTGTCAGTTGAGCAGAGGTCCAGGCCATGTTCATCAGTCTCGTTGAGGATATGATCATCGTGGCAGACCCCAGTAGTCTTATTGCTAAGTTCCAGC
Organism: Chaetoderma sp. LZ-2023a; assembly: GCA_034401795.1. Taxonomy (NCBI): domain Eukaryota; kingdom Metazoa; phylum Mollusca; class Caudofoveata; order Chaetodermatida; family Chaetodermatidae; genus Chaetoderma; species Chaetoderma sp. LZ-2023a. The sequence goes on from CM067362.1 coordinate 2,263,698, forward strand.
AGGGGTTGCAGAAGGCCCGTCGCAAACGTGACTGCTATTTCGCCACACCTAAGGTTGATTCCGAGCAACATGATCATGAACATTGAGGACCTCCAAGTCAGGGGCTATAACAACATGATAGTCGAGGGGAGTTCCCCCGGTGTCCACTTCGGCTTCAACACTGACATCAACGCACCTACGCAAGAGTGCGGGCCATACAGTCGTTCCAACCCTGACACTGCAGCCAGTCGACACGGCAGCTCCAGGCACCCCGACACTGCAGCCAGTCGACACGACCGTTTCCCATGGTAGCTCTATGAGTGTTGTCAGGCCTAGCTATCGTGGCGCTCGGGATCAGCCTACTCCGCCGCTAGGAAATCAGCTATAGGACTATCTACAGTAGCAGTGGGGACCACGGTGAGACACTGAACCAGCCCTGCAGCCCCTATACCCGCTGCCAACATGCACATCCAAGGGCTGGAGGGTTCTGCAGCACATCCTTTTTCCAGCTTGTAGTATCGCAGACCCTTGTTCAGCTCTGAGTCCGGTGAGGCCATGGCGGTCTGCAACTGCTGGAACATGACAGATACTCCCGATCCTTGTAGAAACCTTAAGCTCGCAGGAGCTGCTCGACAATACTCCTGCCCATGATAAGGTAGTCGAGGAAGCAGATCTGTCCCTTGCCAAATCCTAGATAGAGCTTCACAGCTTTCAGCTCCTCTGTCAGCTCAGCACCGGAGAGCTGAGCGAGCTCATCTGGTGTCTTCTTCTTGTAGTCCTTCAACTCCCTCCGGAAGACATAGTACTTCTCGCATAGCGTGAGCCCGGACATGTTTAAGATGTCTCAATAGAGAGATGAATATTCCTGAGTATCAACCCGGCCACCTGGCAGATGCAGACTGGAAGATCTTATTAGCTCTCTCGACAGGGGATGCAGACGTTTAACCGCATTGTATACTCAGTGCTTAAACAATGATGTTAACGGTACAGATCGTGAAGCAACTGCCCGAGAGCCAGGCGAGTTCAGAAGGTGGAGAACTAGCTGCGAACCAAGACACAGAAGTTACTGACCAAAGCAAAACCTCTGGTAGTCCATGTCGCCAGTAACGTGGCAGCGAATGTGGCCATGGTGAAGATGACAGGTGGAAATGAGGTTCTTTCCTGCCACCACTGCGACTGTCCTCGCTACAGTGGTGAGTGGGGTGGCTGGGCACTGTCTCGGAATAACTCACCCCATCCCAAAGATCGCCCTCAGTGGTGCCTCCTACACTGTTGCTGCCAAGATCATGGGTGAACGTGTTACACTAATGGAGGCCGCGGTTCTAGGGCTAGCAACGAGTGCAATGGCCGAGATCATCGTTGCCTATGTTTAACCCCTCTGAATAGTGAGAGATGGATCACGAGACCCCTGCAGCATATGAGGCATGGCGTGCCGGAGGGCAGTCTGTAGCCCATAGTCGAGCATGCGGACTGCGGATTGCCAATGCCCGGGAATGGTGGACCGGCCACAAGGTGTGCCCCTGCAGAGAGGGCCAGTACCCCGAGCACTGCTACCTATTCCCTTGGCCGACTGCGTGGTCATCCTATGCCCAACTATTTCACTGGGGTATGACTAGTAGGTTTAAGCCGTCTGTATATGACTATGACTCTGTCACTCACAGACCTAGAAAGCAAAGATCTAGGCGATCTTGCTCACTTGGGCGAGGCACACCTCGGTTCAGAGGACACTGTTGCCCCTATCTCCTTCCTAGACTTCGATGAGAAGGGAGACCCGCGGGAGATCCGAGGTACCAACCCAGCCCAAGATCTCATCGGGATCACTGATACGGTAGGACAATCGGCCATTAACAAGGCCAAGACTGTATACAAGTGGATGGGCATCAAGGAGAGGGCGACAGTGCTCGGTATGCTCGGAGTCGATGAGGCTGGAGCCATCACGGTTATGGCTGAGTCCTATGCACAGGACCTGGTTACGGATCTCCTGAGACCACGGAGCACATTCATCCAGGATGGAGAGAAGCTCAAGATAGGCACCCTCAGCCTGTATCACTGTCGACAGCCAAACAGGTGCAGGTGCTATCGACAGCCTCCGGCTACCAGAGGTGAAGAATACAGGGTTCTTTAATTTGGATCCTAAGTAAGACCACAGGATAGTCATGGCTTCCTATGTATCATACAGATACTGGATGTCCTAGACACTGTGGGTGCTGACACAGGCCCTCTACGCTATCTCAGCTGCTGTTAGGATTTCATGCTTGACGCCTCCATCGCATCCTTCATATCCGCCGGAGGTGCAGGATGATCCTCCGGCTACCAGAGGTGAACGGGTCAGGGCTCTTGAATTTGCCATTTCAGACCACAGGATAGTCATGGCTTCCCGTGCGTGTATCATACAGATACTGGCTGTACTAGACACTGTGGGTGCTGACACAGGCCCTCTACGCTATCTTCTCAGCTGCTGCTGGGATTTCATGCTTGACGCCTCCATCGCATCCTTCATATCCGCCGGAGGTGCAGGATTCCCCGCTCTGCAGGCGAAAGATCTGGTGCAGGAAGTATTGCCGTTTAGTCTCCCAGATATGGACGAGGCTACCGGTGACCAAGTGCTAACCATCCTCCGCACACATGTCTGTACCATTCGACAGTAGCCCGGCCGATGCTGGCCAGGTGGTGCTGATCATTGCCCGTCAGGACACGTGAAAAACATCTTGCTGCGGGCTCTCCTGGCCGAACATCTACACTCTCAATACATCCTTCTGGTGTCTGACTCCGCTGCTGAGGCGGTTGACAGTAATGATCAATGGTACAATGGCCCAATCACCAAGACACAGAACCTGCAAGCACTGATGGAGAAGCTGCTGGCAGCCCGACTGACAGAACCACTTGTTCTAGTTAACCCTGCAATGGACCAGAAGACAGTCGCCTACCTCAGCAACATCACCAGGCGCATCCGGCACACAGATAACTGTCTTCATCCTCTTTCAGACGTACACCCGCGAGATCTCATCAGACATCCGCCACAATGCCCGATTGCTATACTTCAGCTCCAAGTGTGGACATGTCCTGCTCGAGACCATATACGACAGCCTAACCCTCAAGGAGACCAAAGGGGACTTTATCGCAGGTGTACAGAGGGCAGCTGAGCAATACCACTTCATCTTCAGCACCAAGGAGACAGGTGAGCTGTCACACTTCAAGCCATCTCTGGAAAAGGCGCAGACCTTCACCTACAAGCTGAATCCAGCCAGGAGACTAGCCTGCTCTACGCGTCATCGCTGACGGACTGTCGCAGCTGCCACAACTTTTTTCATTCATCAGAAGGCTGCGCGGTCCCCGCTACTTCGTCCGCGGTCTCTGCTACTTCGTCAGATGCTTGAGGAACTTCTTCTGGAACTTCTCACAGAAGATCCACTTTGTCCATACGTGACGAGCATCTGACTTGCGAGCAGATTTGATGAGGTAGTCCTGGTAGTTATCTGGGAATTTCAGAAATTCTACCAGATCACTGGCCAATCTCCTGCGCCCTTCTTCGTTGAAGATGTGCTTAACAGCCTCCTTGCGGCCAACAGTGAACCCCTCCTGAGTACCTTCTGCATGACCAGTGTCATGGCTCTCCGCTACAGCGGGACTGACCTCCCTGAAGTAGTTATTTGCTCCAGACTGGAGGCTATCCAGCATATCTCGCTCTTCCTGGCTATGGAGGCTAAATACGGCAGCCCACTTCCCCCCTATTAGTAGATATTTGGGGTCAACCCTCGCCTTTTGGAGAGCTAGAATAACAGGACTGTTGGTTTGGGCCACAGGAGGTAGGTCGAGTGTCCTGTCCTGGGTGCTGTCAAACTTCTGGTAGAGTATCCGAGTCTGGAGTTCTTTTGTACTACGAGCTGGCGCTCCTTCCTCTATGGCGGCCAGTATCTCCGCAGCAGACGGAGGTGTGACCTTGGCTCGCTCATTGATAATGTTGATGTCACGAAGCAGTCCTCGGACCCTGTTACAGTGGGACAGTGCACGCGGTGGCTGTCGTGCCGACTTGTCCTGCTGCCTATAGACAATCTGCTGGAGAACTTTACCGAACATGGCAGCCGTTTAACCCCTCTATATACCCAGACCTTAAACATGCTGCAGTATGTGCAACATCCAGATGGGGCCATTCAGGGTTGGGTTTTGGACAGTCCAAAACTAACTTTGAGCAGACATTGTCCAAAACCTGTCTAAAACCTGTCTTAAATGGTTTAAACCAGTCCAAAACTGTCCAAAACTATGTTGGACATATCATCATACTCTTATGCATCATAATCCTATTAAAAAATAACAAGAAATCAGAGATTGCATCAAAAGCACTATATTAAACAAATCCATTTATTATATGAGTTATTATTGCATTAACTGAGGATAGATGAAAACATGAAGAATCTAATTTATATTCTATCAGCTTAATGCCTTAATCGCAAATTTGCATAAGATCTTATGTAAACATAGCTAATGTGTGTACTGAGTAGTGCATTCTAAAATAGCCTTAGAGAGCAAGGGTCATCAGTTAATTGTTGAAACAACATCTTAGCAGACTATATTTTCTCTATGAGTTTAAGATTCTTCCATAGGCCATGAACATTTAGACACAGAGACAGTTCTCAATAATATAAACATCTAGCTGTACATAGGTAGTCTAATATGTTTACATTATTGATTAAATAGGGTTTCTGTGGGTTTAACACAACTGGTCGAAATATACAGAATTAAAACATTTAAGACAAACAAAAGTTGAAAAAAAATTAACCCATGGATTATAGAAAGAAGCAAATAAGACTCCTAATTTATTGAAATCATATGTGTCCTTTTAGATTATTATTATTATTATATAGCAATAAAGTATCCAAAAATACATGTAGATAACCATCCATCAATATGTACATGTACCTGTATGTGTCTAAATGCTATAGTTGTTTTAAGAAAATTACATTTCCAAAAAATATTTTTTATACCAATATTTTAGGTTTTGGACAGTTTTGGACAATTTAAGGTGTCCAAAACCTATTTTGGGCAGACGGTTTAAACCGCGGTTTAAACCACTAGTGTCCAAAACTTGCCAACCCTGGGGCCATTGAACCCGCGACATCGCACCACACTGATCCACGGAAGGACTGCCTGACGATCTTTCCACCCAGTATACACGATGAGAACCCGTTGTCCGCTGCTGGGAACTACATTGACTTTGCAATCTCGGCACAGATCCACGAGATCAAGAGCATGACACTCGAGTTCAAGCTTCAGAGCACAATAGAACGGACGGTAGAGCTCCCGCAGGTTCTGAACAGGTGGGAGATCGTGCAGAGCAACAGCACTGTGGATAACACCTATGTGAACGATGAGTACCGAGTCCTAGGTCCGCTGGCTCGTAGCCCAACCTTCTATGCGAAGGGAAAGGGGTACTATGCTGTGGGGTGCAATGAGGGGTTCACGGAATTCAAACTACGGGCAGGTGTCGAGAAGCCTGTGACAGTTCCACTCTTAACCCTCCTCGAGAACACACACGTGAATCCGGCTGCTATGCAGGATAGGCTGTTCCTCTGGGTGTACACTGAGCAGCTCGCAGATGCGACGATGAATACTCCAAGATTTCATGTCTGGCATGATGAGTGACCAGGAGCTGAAGCAAACGGGTTCCAAACAGCGGATTGTGCATGTGGAGCGAGAACACCAGCAGGTCCAAGCCACAGCTAATCAACGGGTAGAGCTGACATTGCATCGTGGTGCATCAGACTGTGTCGCTGTTGCGGTCCTGGTTTGGAAGGGAGGAGCCATCCAGCAGGTGAATAAGCTAGACGACTTCAAGCTTGGGACCAATGTTCTTGGTGAGGTACGTGAGCTGGCTGATTGCCAACTCTACAGACAGAAAACTAAGTCATATGCACTTCTGCGCCTAACCAGTGGAAGCGACGATCTCGAGTCGGCACTCGAGGGCCATCACCACCTCGGGGGTAAGGACATCCCACCTAATCAGGGCAACTGCCTCAGCTTCAACATCGGAACCCTCATAGCTGGGACTCGCTCATTAGGTGTGACAGTACTTTACTTTGGCTATGCTAAGGTATGCATGTCGAGCACATCAGGTATTCAGCTTGTCGTCACCGCTGCAGCTGCCACAACTACTATAAGCTCTGCTGTCTTCTGACCTGTCGATGCTTCATAGTCGAGCGTTGGCTCAGATATCTTTACATCCTTGTAGTACTCATCGAGACTCTCATTTGCCTCTTTGAGGCTTTGGTTGGCCCGAGCTCGGAGTTGTCGTCGGCGTGCCTCCCTCTGGCGCGTATGCTCGAGGGCTTTGATGTACTCAAACTTCTCCTTAGACAGCTTCTCCATCGCCTGGTTATGACGCTCACGCTCGACCTCTGCCGCCTTCTTGTCGGCGAAGCTGAGTCCCCAGTTCGCTAAGGCAAACACGCCCGCATTCAAGATTGCGGAGGCCAATGCTATAGACTACAGTTTAAAGCTACTATATAACTGCCCCAGCGACGGATCCCCAGAGCGATGTATGAACCAGAGGCTGATCCAGTCGAGGATATACATGACGAGGACTATGAGGAGGAGGATGCAGATGACTACGATGTAGCGGAGACTGCGGGTGAGTATGATGATGTAGCGTAGACCGAGCCTGAGTCCCGCAAGCTAGTACACAGAGCGAAAGGAATCTATCGCACTTACGTAAACGGTTCTATCGGTCCACTGGCAGCAGTTGGGGCTCTGATCACTCTGTTCACAACGAAGGCTGGCGAAACGGTCCGCAACATCACCAACAATGCTCTCCATGGGTGGAGAAGATTTCTGAAGCCATACCAGCCATCGCCTCAGTAGTAGGTACATTCTTCATACGTTGCCATAGCGCTCGCAGCAATCTGGACCGCCGAACATTTAAGCCGTACTATATAAGGATGGCATCTTTGTACGACCTGGTCCAGGCTCTTAACTTCCGAGGGTTGGTCGATAAACTACTGTTCAGTGAGGATCCAGCGGAGATTAGACACCAGTGTATGGAGGTCAGAGTTGTCCTTTTGCGCGTATATACGCATAAAAATGGCAGAGGGACGCATAAAAATTAACCCTCTGCGTCCCCGAGGACGCACGAGGGACGCAGTGAAAAAGTGTAACAGAAACAGGTAACTTTGCGTGTGCTTAATTACCGATTATATTATCGTGTGTGTATATTTATTTGTGCATGTGTTTACTTTAAAGAAATATACCTAATGCATTGTGTGTTCAATAAAAATGAACTTACTGTGTTGTTTAAGACTATGTTTGTTGTATGTTTTCTTGCATAACTCAAAGTTGTTAATGCACATAAATCAGATTCAACCACCACATTTATTTGTAAACACAATCCCCAAATAATCCTTAGTATTCTATTTGATCTAATTTTGATAAATAATGAGTTTACAAGCCCGATGTTAGTCGCCTTGTTTGGCCTACAATTGCAAAAAATACCCGCCCTGTTTCTGTCTGTTGTGCTAAACGTCAGTGTGACGCGTCAGTATTTGATTGGATAACAGCGGAATCTCCCTCTAGAGGAACTCATGCTTGAGAAATTCAATACAACTGATCACGCGTATAGAAACGTGTCTGGGCGTCTTAACCCTTTCACAGCTCAGAATATTGGACAAATCACAAAGTTGTTATCACTAATATGCTGAATATTTTGAAATTAATTTGCGCATGCCTACATGCCTAAAGCAGCAACGACTTACAGGCAAAATATTTTTTTCTATTTACTTATCAACATATCTAAATGGATGAAGGAATATATGGAAGATATTGTGATATCTTTTACATTTGAATGGCCATTTGGCGGATTAGCGGCGGTGTCTGTGTATTGCTGTTTGAATAACGGTATCAATAAGTGCTATAAGCCGTCTTTTATTTAGCAATAGCGGCTGATTGATTGACTGATGGATTAGTGTTTATAATGTTTAACAATACTCGATCGTTAGGTGTTCCCAATTTCTCAACTAAAAAGCTCATCCCAGCAGCGATGTTCAACGATATCATCGATCTACAGGTAGGCATACGTTAAAATATTGATTTTTTTTCTCCAAACAGCGTATAACTCAAAGCTCCCCGATACAAGCGTCCTTATTGGATACACGCTAATGCGTTATCTATGCTTCAACCAATCAGCAATCACGTTACATAGTTACTCACCATGAATTTGACATATCCGGTTATTGGCCAATATATACACCTGTGCAAAAGTTAAGCACCAGCAAAAACAATAGAACGTAGAAACATGATGGTACAACTAGGCTGCCATACTTTTTGTCCCCGCGTTAGCTGACATAATTCCAAGTACGAAATGCATGACTTCACGCCGCTTGATGTCCGTGCGTGGCGGGAAACAGCACACGTGTTCAGTTATGTAAAAGTCCAGTTTGAGGTGTAGAACATTACATACAGATTTAGGCGACAAGATTAGGAATTTTGTGTTCATGACCGTGGTTTATTTGTACAGAGAGAATTAGCTCTTGATTGTGAACCGCTATGGCAAGACGAAGGTTAAGTGATCGTGTGAAATGGCAAATCATAGGCATGCATACCACTGGTATGTCATGCAGAGAGATTGGCAGACAGCTGAACATTAACCATACTGTAATCAGTCGTTTGATTGCAAAACATGGGCAAACTAACGAGGTGAAGGACAGGCCTAGATCTGGAAGACCGAAGAAGACTACTGCCCGTGATGATCGAGCCCTAGTACGCCTTGTTAGGAGATCTCCATTCACCAACAGCAGAGTGCTCAGCCAGCAATGGGAAACGCGCAATAGAGTGTCAATGTCTACCGTCAAAAGGGGACTGTATGCTGCTGGCATGAAAGCTAGGAGACCTGTCAGACGTCCTCTCCTCACTGCACACCACAAAGAGGAGCGTCTGAGGTGGTGCAACGAAAGAAGACACTGGAACATGAGATCCTGGAGACGGGTACACTGGTCCGATGAAAGTCGGTTCCTGCTTCATGCCACAGATGGTCGAACTCGTGTATGGAGGTCCAGACGCACGGCGTACGACCAACGTAACATCATGGAAGGAGTTCCATTTGGTGGAGGTTCCGTTATGATATGGGGGTGCATCTCATTTGATTGTAAGCTGGATCTGTTGACTGTACCTGGAACACTAAATAGACAAAGATATCAAGATTCCATACTGGATAGAGTTGTGGTCCCTCATTTTGTAAATCATGCACCTGGAACCCACCCTATATTCATGGATGACAACGCCCGACCACATCGTGCTAGAGCTGAGCATGAATACCTCCACCAGAATGCCATCGAAACCCTACCATGGCCAGCAAGGAGCCCTGACATGAACCCTATTGAGCATATCTGGGACATTCTGGGAAACATGGTGAGAAGGAGGGATCCTCCTGTGCAGAACCTACAGGAATTAACAGACGCACTCCATCTTGAATGGCAACGAATACCACAATGGCGTATCAGTCGGTTGGTGACCAGCATGAGACGTCGTGTCCAGGCCGTCATCCAGGCACAAGGTGGATATACCCGGTATTAATAATGACAGTCTCAAACTCGTGCACAGATGTTAAACTTCGTTTTCAGACACCATTAATGACAATCTAGCCACGTGTGTCAACTGTAGGGCAATAGTTGTCAGTTGTGTCAACGTAACCATATTCAGGCCTCGTTTTCAAGTTCAAACAAAAACATAGTGTTTCCCCACCATCATAATCAGCATTCCTCTAGTTGCATTATTACCTCTTGCACTAAGATGGATGGGTACATAAATGTTTATGCTATTGCTTTCTTCATAGCACATGAATATACCCTCGCATGTGCGTAAAAATAGGGTGGTGCTTAACTTTTGCACAGGTGTATATTTTCACTAATTACGCATTTTGATCTGATTTATACAGATTATTTTTGATAAATTATTGTTTTGTCTGATCTTAGCCTATGTATTCCACTATATTTAGTCATTCCAGTTACATTTTTAAAAATACGCGCGCATTATATCGAAGTAGGTCAAGTTGTCCTTAAGCAGACTCGCCCCAGATACTCATAATTTTTCAATTCGTCCAAAGTCAAGTGGTCTTTGATAATTACTAATGTAGTGGTTTTTGAAAATGTTAATCATACAAGGTTGTCAATATAGGTTGGTTAGTTTATCAGACGACAAACAAGTACAGTGCTTTTAAGTTATTGTTTATTGACATGCAGTTCAAGTGTTATTGGTTAAATATACAATGGCCATTTCAATAGATAAATTTTAGCCACCATTGTAGGTCACAGAATACGTATTTTTGAAAATTTACCACTGGAATGACTGGACT